>OZ021722.1:91297271-91897271 GCA_963978545.1 Linyphia triangularis
GCGGTGAAAAAGATTTGCAGCTTTTTCACTACCGATAGTGAACTACAAGAGGTAAGACACTTTCGTTAGTTTAAAGTATAAACCAGCAATTCTTCCACAAGGTATAAACTCTAGTAAATCACTATTGATTATTCGCAATTATGCTCATGTATCCCAAGACCTCACAAGAGGTAATTTATTCCACTTCAATGGAATCAGTATTAAAAATATGCACCATTTGACATTATCGTATTAAGTATTTGACATTAGCACCCATGTAAAGAACACAAGATTAAAATCAATGATTAGTAGAATACTTCAGAAATTTTTAATTATTCCAGTGACTTTAAATTCATTATTTCAATGAAACCGCTACCTTTATTTTGTCCATACTCTGACTGTAACACTTTCAATGGGATTGATTATTTCATGTAATGGTTCTGGAATTAAATATTCTTTCTACGCCAGTTTTGTATGCAATATCATTCACCACAACGTCTTGATACCAATTTTGCATGCAATAGCATCTTCGTGCAGTCGAATCTTAATGAACAGTAAAACAGGATGAAGGAAGGAGCTTTGAGAAAATATTTATTGTGAATTGTAAATAGTAATGTTGAATGTAAAAGTTACAAAAAATACTATTTTTTCTTATATGAATATCAAAATTATTCAATTTTAATCTGCAATGTCAGAGGTAGTTTCTTCTACCCATGAGGGAAAATGAGGAGTTCACTTAGATTTTCCTTCATTTCCATAAATATCATTTTAGAGATTTAAAGAAAAACAATAATTAAGTTCCTAACATCGAACTTCATCAAAGCAGAATTTTAGTTCCCATAAATACAAAAGTTGTATTATCTTTTTTATTTTGTTTCGAACTTTTTTACACAATTGTGTATTAAAAGTTTCTTATTTTTTTTTTTTTTTTTTTTTTTCTTTTTTCTTTTCTTCTATTGATTTGGCCAAACCAATTATTATCATTTTTTAAATCCAATTATATTTTTCATCTTGTTATGAACATATGTTTTAACTTTCAAAATAGTAAATGCATAGTTAGTTATAAGACTATATGTATTTGTTTGTAAAGTTCAAACAAAAAGAAAAGCTATTTTTAAATTCTATAAATTTCCTATTTTTAAAATATTTATATATATATTATTGATGTTTTTTTATGGTTAGCCTTTTTTGAAAGCCTTAAAATGGTATTTAAAACAATAACTTATTTTTTCACCTAGAAGAAGAAAAAAGTAATCATACCAGAATGAAAAACGAACGACTGCTTCTACTTTTGCCCGATTGGTGGTACATAGAAGCTACGCTTAAAATTTTTATTTTAGCCTTCTCAGTCACAAATTTATTTTATTTTTTGGAACTGAAAGGGCAGATCATCACTAAATTTAAGGCATTAACTAAAATTTTAGGTATACAAGAAAAAACCTAATATTTCTGTGAAGTTCAAGACTGTTACTATTTGCCTGGTTCTACGATACTTAAAACACACATCGCAAATGTAATTCCAATTCATAAACATGCACCTCAAATTTAATTCCTGTTGACCTGCTATTATTTTCTTGGCAGATGAAAGCCTTCTTCGCCAAATATCCCGACGCGGGTGCCGGAAAGAGAAGACGTCAACAGGCTCTTGAGGTGGTCAAGAACAACATCAAGTGGATCCAGACCTACTCCCAGAGAGTTAAGACCTGGTTAGAGATGGAGGGAACAGCTCCTTGGTACTATCATCGTCTGCCCTCCTACATCGTTCCTATACACTATGACCTCTTCCTCCACCCCATGCTGGACAAAGATCTCTTTAAAGGTAACGTCTCCATCATCATAGAGCTGCATAAGCCCAGCAGTTACATCTTGGTGCACTCGGTTGACCTCCTTATCACCAAAATAGAAGTAACATTTGACGAAGACTTACGCAAGGTTGTCTTGGATGAGACCTTCCCTCACCAAGACCATGATTACTTGGTGCTGAAAACAGGAACAAAGCTTCCTATTGGAAGGTACAAGCTGTATTTTGAGTTTGAGGGACCGTTGACCTTATCTCTGAAGGGGCTGTACAAGAGTTCGTACTTGGATCCTACGACTAACGAGCGAAGGTAAAAACTTTATTTGATATATATATATATGCCATATATGCCTTGTGTCTTCAAAAATGCAAAACTTTTCATGTCGAAAAGCTGATATTATAAATTTCAAACGTTTTGAAATACTTTATTTATATATTACTATTTTTGCCGAGTTGCTTGTGTTTAGGAAGATATTACTTTAGATCATGTGGTTAACGGGGATAATGTGGGTAGTTGGAGAAGAATGAGCTCTCTCTCCAAGAAAACATTGCTTAAGTATTGTGGTGCTATTACACTCTTGTTGCGTGCGTGCAGGTACCTTGCCACCACCCAGTTCGCGGCCGTAGATGCCCGCCGTGCCTTCCCCTGCTTCGACGAGCCTTCTTTCAGATCCACCTTCAACGTGTGCGTGGCTCACGACCCCGATCATTTTGCCCTCTCCAACACAGAAGTGACGGTAAGTTCTCCCACCTTTTTGAATATACAGGGGATTTATGAATATTTGAGGGATCCCAGATTATCGGAGAATTGAGTACAATTGTAGCTGTATAACTCAATATTACTAAACCATAAAAACACTACTTTTGTGTACACATATAATGGCAAGATGAATATCAAATAGTTGGTTAATTGGGCTGTGATCCGTAGTTTTACAGCTTAATTGATACTCTATTCTCCATTACACGACATCCCAAACAAAGGTTGATAATAATTATAATATGTCTTCTAAAATAAGGAATAGTCAGCATATGTTCATGAAGACATTTCATACAGAATCTTTCTTGTAGTCCTCAAAGCGTAACATTTCAACCTGCTAAAAGAAAAAAAAAATTAGTAATAATTTGCCATTTGTGTCTATCATCAGCCTATGTTTCAAATTTTGTGATTATGTGTCGATTCAAAAAATTTCAGTTTAAATGTAACAATGTTCTAACATATCCAGAGATACGAAAGTAAAATTATTTGTTTTTAGAATTTGCCTGCATTGAATTATAAGTTTTTCTTTTTATTTTAAAGTAGTCGCGTATTTAAAAAAAAGTAGTCAATAAACAATTAACTTAAAAATTGTCTAGTACATAAGATGACCTGTTGACATCTTTTCAAAATTTGAAAATTTGGTATACACAATTTAACTTAAAATATACATAGCTTAAAGCAAACGAATATAAAATTCCTTGTTGCTATTATCACCTTAAATATGCTAATGATATGATATTCTATTTTACTGTCCGTCTCAAAAACTATGTATGAAATATGGACATGAAATTAAGAAGAAAAAATTATACATATATTCTAGTCAAACATAAGTGAAAGAAAAAAAAAGTATTTCATTTAGGTACGACATTGAATATTCATTAAAAATTTAACACTTCATTAATTTTTAGGAAATTCGCTGTCTCTAAGGTTTTGAATTTTAAGCAAAATTTCAAAAATACTTAACTTCTTGGGTAAAATTGCGTTTCCTTTGAAAAGTACAAAAGCGCGGCAAGCTAACGTCTAATCATACTAATAAACATGTAGTAGTGTTTGAAGTTGACGAAAGTCGCAAATATGAGGATTTTTAAAGTTAATGACTGAAGTTAAAATCATTGGAAAAATTATTATTATTTAAATCAATAATACAATATCATCTTGTGATAATTACAACTCTTTATTTGTAGTAAATTTAATTTCTTTATTTAACACGTTCTTTATATAACATGAATTACACTATCCGTCAAAAACATCGAATGATGCCATCGCAAGTTACATTCAGCAACAATAAAAAAAAATTGTAGATCTTAGTTGAAAGTTTAGTAGATCTGTCATTGACAGGATGTTAGAAAAGAGAAACTAACTTTTCACCATGCAAGATACACGTGTAATGGTACATTTCATCCTGTCTATGTATGGTTTCATTTCTTCGGGCTAGATTTGTAGGCAATTTTTTTAGAACAATGCTCTTGCATTTTTTTTAGCATGCTTATAAACTGTATTCTCAGACTACATTTTAAATGAGTTTATATATTTTTTAACTTATATAAGGAAATGTTTTGTGCTGATACTTATCAAATAAGAGTGCCTATATTAGTTTTTCTTTCGATGATATTGTATTTATTTGAGGTATTTGATTTATTGTTTACTGATATAAAATTTATAACAATTTTTCTGACAATCTAAACGACAGGCATCAATTGAGGACTAGAAATGGTTGGTTGGTTGTTTTCAGATTATCTGGCGCCGTCAGCAACACGAGGGCTATAATGCGCCGAAACATTCGTCATTAGACAAGCCAACATACATTTATAAACACCCATGCCTAACACGTGACTCGAACCCTCAACCTCGCTGTCTAGAAGCTAGCACGCTAACCACCATACCGATTGGTCGGCGACTAGAAATGGAAATCGACATCAGTACCAAAAAAATCGAAAATCTTTTCTTTTTTTTTTAAACGGAAAAATGTCTTGAAGACCAAGCTAAACAAAGTGAAGAACGCCCAAAGTGCGAACTCCAGTAGCAATTGTTCAAATTCAATCTGATACTTAGTCATAGCCTTAAGTACCAGTGCGAGTGTTTTTCATTTTTCGGCTCTCCTGAACAATTTTCTTTTTTGGACTTAAGTCGTTTTCCA
This sequence comes from Linyphia triangularis, assembly GCA_963978545.1. Taxonomy (NCBI): domain Eukaryota; kingdom Metazoa; phylum Arthropoda; class Arachnida; order Araneae; family Linyphiidae; genus Linyphia; species Linyphia triangularis. Next base: position 91,301,943 of record OZ021722.1, read on the forward strand.
TTTCTAATCCTCAATTTATAAAATTCTCAGTATCTCGACCATCGTCAATTTTAAACTTTCTCTGAATTTTTTATTACAACAAAAAGATAACTTCTTGCATTTCTTCCACTCAAAGAAAACGTAAATTTAACTAAGTACATACATATTTTTAAAAAGTTTCATTAAGTGGTTGATTTTTTATAGCAAAATACTTAATTTTTAATGAATATTCCATATTATGCCTGGTGAAATAGATTGATATTGTTTAATTTTTATTACAAAATTACGTGATCTAAAGTCTTTCTGTAGTGCATTAGAAAGCTTTATTTGAATATTCTAAGAGATCAAACTTCAAAATAATTCGAATATTGCTATTGCGATTTATTCCACTCACAAATAGTTATGTAGAACATCCCTTTGAATTGGGGCTAAATATACATTTTTGTACATTAAGTAGTTTACACTGAGTATATAAATTTACTCTCGTCATGCGTTTTGCATTTAACATGGGGTACATTGCAGGGTTGGCATGGTTTAAACCAAGTGGTTTTTTTCTCAAAAAAACCATTTGGTTTTTTTACAAGACCAAATGCAAGAAAATTATATGTATTGAAGGAAGTTTAAATAATTTTAACTGCAAAAACAACTGCAGCGAATCTTGAGAGAATATTTTCTATCTTTTTTTAGCTGTACGATTGTTGCGTAATAGACAGGTTTTAGAAAAAGCAGCAAAACTTGTATTTTATTCAAAATGTTAAATTCAAAATTTGTTTTAAATGGAATAAAGAAATAAGAATTTAGTTTTTTTCTATTTTTTAAGAAAATAATTCACTGAATAAAATATCTACATTCTTGGTACTATAACACGATTGAGTGATGTTTTTGTAAATGAAAAACTATACTAATACTATAGATAGATTAATTTCTAATCTATTTTTAAATAAATCTTGCATTTAAAGACTACCTATAGAATAATAAGTTTTTATATTAATTTTTATAATTATAAATTATTAATTAATCTTAAATTATAGTCTGCATTTTAAGTTTGTTTCTAAAATAAAGATTTTGTGTTTTAACAACTTATTTCTAAATCTTAAAAATATCATTTTGAATCACCATTTCTGATGAATCCAAGAACAATATTCCATGTTTTATGTAGTAAACAATTACCATTGTATTATACTGTATACATTCAATTTAAAAAATAGTATCTCTCAATAAAATATGAAAAATATGATTTGAATTTCCATATAAGTAGCAACAATTGTTTATTTACTTAGTTTAAATTATTTTCGAAAGAAATATTAATAATTATTTGAACATAACTTATTCTAGTTAATGTTAAATTTTATTTATAAATATGTATCCAAGTAATTAGAAAGAATTTAAAAAAAAAAAAAAAAAATCTGGTTTAAATTTTAAAAAAAAAAAACGGTTCATTTGGGGGTTTTCCAACTCTGGTACATTGCTCATCAAATTTTCATTTAATGTAGTTTATCTTCAATAAGTCTGGGGTTTTTTTCCCATCTAAACCTATACAAAAAATATCCTTAAACATTTGTTGTGTACCTTTTTTTATTCCACGATAACACTTGGCAGAATAAAGGCTACCTATTCAATTTCAAAAATGAATTCGGGTTGATTGTCAAACATTTTATACTTTTTTACCTAAGCTCCGTCAATGTCAAAACATTCAATTTTAAAAATGAATTTGGGTTGATTGTCAAACGTTTTATACTTTTTTTACCTAAGCTCCGTCAATGTCAAAACATTCCATTTCAAAAATGAATTCGGGTTGATTGTCAAACGTTTTATACTTTTTTTAATAATATAAATGTAAGATTTAAACACTCAATTTAAACTTAGAAGCAAACAAATCCCTAACTCGCTGGTGTTTTTTTTTTTTTTTTTTTTCCCCCTTTCTTTTCTCTCTCTCTCTTTGAAGGATACATACGTTTGTTTCATTGCATCTTAATAATTACTGTTCTTTTACACTATTTATCTACCACTATGAGCTATATAGCTACTTTATTCACAATTTAATTTTTAGAAATTAAATTGGGAAATTAGTAGCTACATAACTCATAGTTGACTGAGTTCTCTTTATCCAGAGGATCATCACTCAAGAAAAGACCGTCCATTATACGATTTTCGAAAAGACGCTGCCCATGGTGACCTACTTGCTGAGTGTCGTAGTCACGGATTTTAAATACAAGGAGAACGTTACTGAAAATGGCATCAAAGTGAGTAGTTTTTTCAAACTAATTCTGATTGAGTTCTTGAAAATCCAATTGGCCTCTGCACAGTTTTATAACCCGGCAAAAGTTGTGTATCCAATTTTACTCTCCCACTTCGAGACTCATTTTAAATAGGTTCTTTTAATGCTGGCTACGCCATTGTTACAATAAAGTTCCTTATTATGAAACATGAGTTAATTAATAGTTACTGATTATAAAGTGAAAATTTAATTATTGGATTTAAATGTAGCATCCCGGGTAGCACAGAAGTTTTGACTAATGTTGGAAACGAGGATTCTGGAAGATTGGCCAACCCTGACCGAAACTCGAACATCATTCCAAAATACACTATTTTTTCCCCTTAAATAAGCATGTTAAAAACATCACAACATATATTTTTAGCTCTCCGTCCTTTCTTATAAAAAACATTTCAATTTTAAAACTGTACATCAACATTTCAAAACTTCCGGTACATTTTATGCTTTGAGATTGTGCGAAATCGGTCAAGATCCGTAACAACGCTGGTTTACAACTGTCTACATTGGGAATGACCAAAGAAGATGAATATTGGCCATGGTTGTTATGTTACATGGTTGTGTGCGACACAGCAATCTAATCAATGAAAATACTTATAAAACAAAATGCAAACGTCTAACCTTCCAAAATATTCAATTTTGGTTGTTTTCCGATACACCACCGTCTCTGACACCTACAATACTATATATCCTAATTATTGAATTACGAGGATTTCCTCACTCATCATTAACTTATAATTTTATTTAAACACTCTTTTAAAAATTCACTTTCTACACTGAACTACCTTACTGATATGTACTAGCTGAAGAGCCCTGCTTTGGCCAGAATATATTCAAAAAGATTTTCTCTCTTAAAATAGACTTAAATGTTGTGAACTGGCATAATCCTGATTAAATTCAAGTTCTTTATGACTCTTTTGCAGTCTAGAATACAAAACAGTTGAATATAGATGATATTCAATAGAAATAAACTTGTTTCTTCGCATTAATTTTTATGGTTGAAGTTTTGATGTCAGATGTTGAATGTTATTACCTTTAATTTCACTTTGAAATAACATTTGTTGAATATCTATTGTATCCAATACATCACGGTTCTCTTCATGTGTCTATTGGAACATAACATTTTCAAAAATCAAGTTTCTTTTGCGTAATCGTACCACATTTTTACATAAAAATCATCATGTGAAAACATTTTGCATTGTTCCAATACAACTATAAACTAAATAAATAATAAATGTGAGTACAATTTGGTTACAATTCGTTCCATTAGTTTGTGAAAACAAACCTTGAAATCAACTCTGAACAACTGCTGGAATTCACTGTTTAGTGCAGAAAGGGCTCATCTCCAAGACATGAACTCTTGTTAAGAAAGTTCATTTGGAGATGACCGAAATTTTTTAGGTGAGATAATTAAGTTATGGAGTGGAGCTAAAAATGAATATAACAAAGCCTCTAAACATCATCAAAAGCTTATAAATCAAGAACAAAGAATCGTCGAACTATAACCCAAAAAAGTGGGCCATAATACTTTCAACAATAAACCATCCAATTACGAAATCTTTGAATAATTAATGTTTCTCTAATTGAATTAAAATAATTGATCTCCTGTACCTATTTTACTATTTGTAGCTCCGAGTTTACTCAGCTCCACATCACTTAGAGAATACATATTATGCTCTGGATGTTGCAGGCAGAGTATTGACTTACTACGAAAAGTACTTCGGCATCCCATTCCCACTGAAAAAACTTGGTAAGCCATATCACCTACTCCTAGATTTTGTTGCTTTAATTTATATTCTTCCGATATCAATTTTATATTCTTCCGATATCAGTTTTATTCTATTCAATTCTAGTTTCACTTCTTAAATGATGTTTTACATTTTTCATCCTAAATTCCTATTCCTTAAGTATTTCTGTACCACTCCGGATGAGTTTTTTTTTTTTTTTTTTTTTTTTTTTTTTAAATTTCCTATTTAATAATTGACTCTAAATTTAAATTTCTTGAAATGTGTTTCCTCTCTTCAGTTATCAAATGGCTAGAAATTCTTTAAAAATGACATAAATATTTATGTATCCCCTAGATCTGGTCGCTGTTCCAGATATGTTCTTCAGCGCAATGGAGAACTGGGGTTTGATAACTTTCGCCGAGGAAAGATTGATTGCCGAAAACTCTTCCGCAGTGGAAACAAAGCAGTTAATAAGCCGCACTATAGCACACGAATTGGCGCACATGGTAAGAATAAATATCTAAAATCTAATTGTATTTACTCTCAAGTCATTATAAATTGGAAGATAACCCTTTAAAGAAATATATATATATATATATATATATATATATATATATATATATATATATATATATATATATATATATATATATATATATATATATATATATATATATATATATATATATATATATATATATATATATATATATATATATATATATATATATATATATATATATATATATATATATTCACTAACGTTTAAAAGGATTTTCTTAGTAATTTTGTTCCCGGCAAACAAAATAAAAATATGCTACACAATATTCACTGTAAAAGTTTGTAACAGAAAACTACTTCATCTATCCAACGATGAATCCTTCAGTATCACATAAAAACCATCGATAATAAAAACAAGCAAAATGTAACCCAGTAATAGATGTCAAACATATTAATAGAAAAATGCATCAACTGTCAAGATCCCATTGATGAAATCTTCATTAATGCATAAAACCAAAAATAAAGCAACATAAAAGTGTTCCGCAATATTAGCTTCAAAACATTTTAATATGGGGCTACCTCAATTGTCCATGACTGTATGTTTTAGTAAAGGTATAAAACAATGCCAACAAAGTAGGGATTATTTAAGTTTAAGAAATTGGTAAATTTTGAAAGTTTCTATTACTTTTGAATCCTTTCTGTAAAGAAAAAGATCTCTGTACAACTTTATGAATAACAATTCATAAAATTATTTATTAAGTTACTATATCACCAAATAAATATGGAAAGATAATTCTATATTTACAAAGAAAGTAGTGGTTATGGCACTTACAATTCAGTTGAACTGGCGTAACAGTGACTAGAAGCTGAAACCAAAGGCAAATCTGAATGTAGAGTGTTTTTAAACTGATTCGCTTACTATTCGGTACATAGGTAGAATATACTAATTATCAAATTTCACTGTGATAATTGGTGTGAATTACAGAAGTTTAGATAATTTCATTTTAAAGAGAACCACTTAAGGAATGATTTATTAAGCAGCATTGCCTCTTCTGTGTTTCTCCTAAATGTAACTATTTATGGCAATTTTTTCTCATGTATAAAATAAAATTCACACTTGTTTTTCGGAATTTATGCAAGGAAAAATCGGATACAAAACTTTCTCCATTTCTTACACTTTGAATCATTTTGTATGTGGAAAATATATAAACAAAGAAAAATGACAAAAATATTCAGCAGAATACAATAATTACAATCCTGTTAGCAAAATTTTAAAATTTTTATTAAACTTTTATGTACGTTATATTAATTTGACATCATTTTTTAGTGGTTTGGCGATTTGGTGACCATGAAATGGTGGAATGATGTATGGTTGAACGAAGGATTTGCAACTTACATCGCACAGAAGGGAATGAAACATGTGGAACCCGATATCGATAAGGTATGATACACTTTCAATAGACGGTGAGGTCTCTCTCGACAACAGTTTGTATTATAAAATTCCATAATAAAAACGAAATAGCCCATCTATAGTCGTTAGGCTTAAATTAAATTTAACTCAAATCATTTGGTAAAAACATTTGTGAAGAATGGTGTTTTGACGCAAAAATGATGACACAGGGCTCTTTGAAGTTATATTAATCCAGTTTCTATATTATTGAGCAGACAGACATTTCATTCCAATCACTTAGGGTGGCTGGAGAATAACTAAACAAACATGAGATGGTTACACAAGACGGCTATGTCGCCATATAGCTTTTGGGCTTGAAGAATTTGGCTAGCCCTCAAACATTTGGTTGACTCATGCAGTGCTAAATTACTGAAAAGCAAGAAAATTGTAACTTGAGTTATAATCTATTAAATATTTTTTTTTTTTTTTTTTTTTTTTTAAATAAATTTTAATATTACTTTTGAAAAATTTTAGCGAATTTTTTTTCCTTTTATATATAGTAATTTGATGTACCCCCTTCCCCTTTTCGTCTACATCTTGGGTTTGATATTCGTCGGATATCCATTATTAAGAAAGGAATATTTTTATCCATTCTATATGCATTTCTATGCAAGTTAAATATATTTCATGTATGTCTTGTTACTTTATCATGTTTGTCTTTTTTAAGAACTTCATTTCGTTGTTTTAAGAATATCAAAGATACTAATAATTAATATTTTTGCGCAGGAAAATGACGGAGGCCTGAAAGCTCTCATTGACGCCATGAGAAGCGATCAAACCATCCACAGTCATCCCATTGTTCAACCAGTTGAGCGCGTCAATTTTGAAATTTATGATGACATACAATACCTGAAGGTAAGGCTCCCTGCGAATTCGTTGTATATAGCTTCTAGCAGCGTGGTCTCATGCTGCTGGGGACCCATTGAAGAACATATATCAGTTACGTATTACACAGACTCGGAACATCCCCGGAATAATTGCTGTTGGAGATCAGCTTCCAATCTACTATAACAGATACATGGTTTCGTTCATTGTAATAGCGCACTCGGTCATTCTCCAGTCGATGATGTCTTTGCAACGGTGATTCCTTAGTTCTCTTAGCTGCAGATGCTCTATACTTTGCATTTAGACATATTGACTGCATATTAACAAATGTCGAAATGATTTGAAAATTTTCAGTGAATTTCAACAATTTTCGCTGAATCTACGTTTAAGGCTGCAAGTGATAAAGTTAAATTGAGTCTAAATAATCCGTTGCTATGCTACATTTTATGTATATATTTTGACTCACTCTCATCAAATGAAGTTAGATCCATAATTTAAATTAATTCAACCAGAGAAATTTGACCATTTAGAATTTTGTAAACATCGAAATAATATTTCAGCTATTACTTAAAAGAATTTTGTATACTTTTTTAATATGTACTAAACACCGGTTAACATACTCACCAAAATATGCCTGGTGCCTATAGTGCAGCTCCAATCTCTATTTTAAAAATAATCATGGAAATATGTTGTACCAAATTCTTAACTATTGTTTTAAAATAAAACAAAATCTGAACTATGAGAAAAATTAGCTGACTTTGAAACGATAGCGTTATCTACCAAATTGTTTACCAACTGAAAAATTATCTCCTAGTGGCATGGATATAACGTAATAGTATCAGTATTGGTTAACGTTGTGCCACACAACACACCTAATGATAGATGTAGATATTTCGCATTGGACAGCCTTCTTACATTTGATATTATAATGGATACATCCTGGAAAAAAGATATAACAGATTTATTAAGTTGACCAAAATCCGACTGAAAACATCCCATAATGGCACAAACATGCAGTGGTAAATTAATTGTGTTGGTTAACGAACTTTTAGATGTTAGATGTATAATAACTGTAGTACATAAGATATTTGCTAATAAAATACAAAGGAATTTACCGAATTTATTTTGTTTAAATGTTATTAATACTCGTTAAAATACTCATTAATCATTGGTAAAATCCAAACGTCAATACCCGCTGAGCACAAAACATCTTTGACGATAACACAAAATATAAACAAAACAGGATGAATTTAGAACGTAGGAAGCAAAACGATGCATAAAAAAAAAATGTTTTAAACCCACACATGCGCAGAAGTTGTTTACGATATCGACTGACAGTGAATATATGAAAATATTACAATAATATTCGAACTGCTTATCAGACATACGATTGTAATACATAAAAATAATCAGAAAAATAATGAAACACATAATAATAATAACTTTTGATTTTATTTTGATGTAATAAATAAATATCGTTGTCATTCCAAGAATTTTTTTACGTCACTAAATTTTAATGATAGCAAATTTTAATCGAATTTAAAAGTTGTTTCACTACAATCTCCATGTACTAAAGCTTCTATGTACCAAATTTCGTACCTCTAGGTGCAAAACAGTGGATTTGTATAAGGGTCAGACGTACAGACAACTCAGTTTTATATATATAGATAACTATTGCTGACTAATCATTCCTCAAGCTTACTGAAGTCACCCACTCTATTGGTTGTGTATGACAGTTCATTTCCTTATCTTAAAAGGGGCATGCAAACTGTTAACTGAAAAGAATTAAGATGAAAATGATGCCAGACATTGTTGCTTTATCCGCAGAATCCTAACTGGAAGTGGATAACATAAAAGTGATTCATGGAGTAAATACCACTGATATGTAATTTGCAACTTCTGATGCAACATAAGTAGTTTCTACTCTGCAAATAAATTATGTCAATTGAACAGCTGACATTCTGTTCCCCATCAAATGCTGTGTAATAAGTTGCCCTTGTTTATCAACAGAAGCTTACCAGTTTGGAGGAGAGTTTTTAATAAAGAACTTTAGCGTAATTGCTAAGCCTACTTTGGTTTCATGTCAGTATTAAAGCATGCACTATTTAGAAATTGCAGTTAGAGACCAGTGGTAAAATCACACACAACCCATCATCTGGTTTGTGAATGCAAGTGATGTCAGATTTCTATATGGACGCCATTGCCATCACTGGGAACTTCAGTCAGGACACTAAAACTAAAAACAACTCTAAGACAACTCAAAGACAACTCTAAAGAAAACAACTTCTACTCTGCCATCATATCTTAAAAGGCCTTAGGTCAATTTTAACGTATATTTTTACATTTTCTTATTCGTCGTTGTAAAATGCATGTTTTTTTGCGTTTGGATTTATTCATATGGTACTTTTAATATCACAAAAAGATTATTTTCTTAAGTAGACGAATAAGAAAACGTAAAGAGTACTCATTTAAAATAATTGAAATGAAAGTTTCTGAAGTTATAAGTAGCATCCCTTTTACTTTCAGATCTTTAGTAAATTTTGTTAAATTGGTAATTAATTTTGTGGTCTAACATTTAGGTACCAATGATTAAGTAAAGGAATTATTTTACGTATATCTTGACTTATGTAAAAATTAGGGCGTTAGAAAACATAGTATTGTCTATACCATCATGCTATTCTTGATAACCACGATCCACTTACTGCCTAATTGCAGTCTGTCGACAAACTAAAGCAATCGCAAAGCGGCACTAATCTCTGAAAATTCGATATGATAAAAAATTGTTAATGAGCATATGCTGTTTATCTTCTAAGATAAGAACTACATATACAAAGGTAGCAATAATTCGGTAAGACCGTAACTATTAGAACTATTTTGGTCAACAAAAACATTGGACCACTTATTCTTCAACAAAAATAGTGCCCCGCTATTGTTAATTAAACACAACTTTTTTTAAAGAAACATTACTCATAAACTTTTTTTAATTATAATAATTATTTTCAGAATAAGTATATTTATAGTCACCAACTTCCCTCTGCCTACATGGTTTCAATACTTTTTTTATATTTTTCAGGGATCTTCTATGCTAAGAATGCTGGAAGGGTACGTTGGTGAAAACTTTAGTGAAGGCGTGTCAGTAAGTTTACCTCCACAAACTCATTCTACGTGATATTTAGAAAGTTACATTGGCACTAATTTTATGATGCATGTGGTCATATTTATCCTTTGAGAATCATTTGATAAACATCCTATACATATGTAACAGACTTCTAAATTAGAGTATGGAAGGGGAATAAAAACATCACAAAATTCAAAAATAAATTAATAGGCACTTGAGATAAGGTTTGTAGTATATTTCCTATTAAGGATGGGGTAATTTTTTAAATAGATTTAAAAATTACTTTTAAATATCAAACATAGATGGTGCTGTCGATAATTTCGAGCAATGTCACATATGTAAACGTTTTTATAAATTTATTTCCCATGCATAGACGATATTTTACTTCAAATAACTCTCATATATTACTTTTATATTAACATTTGAAATGCGTAACTACACAACAGGGCCACACAATGGCATTTTGTGACCTTAAATTTAGTAACACTTTTTACCGTATTTAGTCACGCTTTCACATGTACTATCCCTTTTGAGAGGAGGCGATTTTCAGTGAGACTAATATTCAAGTTCTGCAAATAGACCTCCGCTGATGACTCAGAAGCTGGGCCATAAAGTAGCCTTCATATATTAAGAAATACTACTCACCCTAATAATAGTAATAGCATAGTGAATGCTTAGGAGGTGGTCTCAAATCTACACTACAAATTTCAGGAGAGGATGAAATTAATTCATGTATGATTGTAATATATTCCTAAAGATTACTATTGCACACGATTCTTCAGAGTGTTTTCTGTTCTGTAATGAAATGTGAAATTCTCGGAAATATGTGGAATGGCATCTATTATATACGCCCACACTTATCAAATTGGTTTCAGTTGAAATTTAACCTACTGGAAACCGAAGTAAAAGTCCTTTGTGTAACTTTATTAGAAAAAATTAATATAATTACAAATGAAATTTTATTTATTATTAAAATTTTATGCTTTTTAAGCATTTTTCTACTGGTGATACCAAATGGCATCTGTCAATTTACCAATGTAAATTAAATTTTTGTAACTAAATTTCGTTTGACCAGATGTATGTTTACAAATTTTGTTTAGAGACACTAGACCAATTACAATAGACATTATTGGATGGTTGCAAAATAATCACTGGTAAACTGACCTGCATTCTAAAAAAGAGTTAATTACCATGTATTTCTTCTACTTACAAATATAAATTTTCACAAGAAAATGTTCTTTGTTTTTCTTCAAGAACAATTACTTACTCCTCCAGTTAATCATGAATTTTTATTTGTGTAGTATCTATATGCATATGGAATATTAATACAATTCGAAATTATTTTTATTGGAATATCATTTTATTAAAAACAGCACTTCTTGAAATGAAAATATCAAAAATTTGAACATTGTATGAATAGCTTATTCTTTATAAATCCTTATTTCTTGTAATTTTATATTTTTTCACCATTTTTTAAAAATTTTGATTGCTTAAATATCATTAGAATAACGTATATATGTTTATATCTTTTTTAGAATTACCTGAAAAAGTACTCCTTCAAAAATGCGAGAACAGAGAATTTATGGGATGCACTTTCATCTTCATCAAAAGAGGTAAAGTAACCATTTTAAAGTTGAATGCTTGCTTACCTTGTTGTAAAAGAGATTATTGTCAGAAAGATTATTTATTCAATTTTTTTTTTTTTTTTTTTTTTTCTTAAACTATAAGAAATAACGAATCAGTTACTAAAAATAACTACATATATAGCAGAAAAGAAATAATAAAGTAATGAAGGTGAAAATGTACTGTTTGCGTATTTTTCTTAAGTTATGAATAGTCCATAATTATTAACCTGAAAAAATAAGGTAACGGAGTATTTATATATGACATCTGCATGATTTAGGAGGATAATGACACTTTCTGCCAATTTTAAATGTTAACGCATAATTATATTTCAAATGAAATCATATTTTTCATAAACCTTCATGCTTTTATAAAGATACAGTTCTCAGCTTCCTAAAAATTTTTCAAACATACTTTAAATAAAATCTTTAAAATTTGAATATTTTAAGTCTAAAACGGACGAAAATGATCTATATATACACTTCAGCAATATGGTATTAGCTAGCTAAATGTACCCTTTATCTGGTATATATGTGGTACTTGGCGGAACGGAAGGCTATTGCACTCTTAGATGGAGTATTAGTGACTGTTTTACATACATAGCTAATGGTTTTCCTACTTAAGTCAAATGCCCCAAAACATAAAAAACTATGTCAGTAAAACTGTCATGGACTGTCCAATGTGACCTTTTTTAACGACATCTACGGTAAAATCAAAATTAAACATGCACATCTAGAAAACGATACAAAACACTTTAAAAGAGCTAATTATAAAGTTGTAGAGAAGCAACGTTTGAGTAGTAAAAACACCTAATGTACTTCATGAATTTTTTAAATATAATGCACACAGCCCTCATTTGTTTGTTTGCGTATACAAATGCTATTGCTCTCAAATTGATGCCAAAATACAGGTACATTTAGCAACAAGATATAAAATTTTCTAAGCAATTTGTGACGTATCTGTTAATTGGCAACTACTAGCTGATTTTTGAGATGTTACTTGATGTAAGTGTTGATAAACAAGAACAAACAAGCCCTCATTTCATTCAAAGCATTCATGTGCATAATTAATTTTTCCTACTAAATCTATGCTACTCCACAACTTTGTTAATTGAGTACTTTCAAGTATCTTGTATATATAGCTTTCGCTATAGACACCCATACCCCTAACTTCATCATTAAACTGACTAATAAACAACATCATCAGATAACGCATGTCCGCTTTGCACCTAAATACAACTTTTATGACACCATTGGGATAAAAATTAAGATAATGGTAAAGTACTTTAGTGGATACTTTGTATATTAGTAATATGGAGTGGTGCTTTTCTTATTCCATGCATGTTTTTTGTGGTTTTCAGGATGTGAATGTGAGTGTGATGATGGACACTTGGACGAAGCAGATGAATTATCCTTTTATCACGATTGAGAGGCACGGCGACCAACTTTTTGTTCAGCAGCACCGTTTCTTGGAGCACTCTATGTCCAGAATACTTTCACCAAGGAGGTCGCCGTACAAGTGAGTACGCTTTATCTCTCAGTGGCTAATCATACGCGAGGGTACATCTATTAATCATATCCTTTATGCGACTTCAGAAATTTATTGTAGCTGTTTGATAATGCAACAACTAAGGAAATGTTTTTATTTTTCAGCTACGTTTGGCAAATACCACTGACTTATCGCACATCGGAGAGCAGCGAAGTAGCGCACTTTCTTCTAAATACTTCAGAAAAAGGTATGTGATATTTTTCATTCCCACAATTTCAAATATTATTCTAATTTACGAAAAATTAAACTGTTGTATTCAATTTATTTATATTATATTTTTAAAGTTATGTTTTAAGGCTCTTCATTTATATTATTCTATCGAAATTTTGAATACAAATGGTTCGTTGGTTTCATTTCAGTAAATATTTCAATGCCCAAGCATTCGTGGACCAAATTCAACGTTGATTTCTCTGGATACTATTCAGTCAATTATGATCCAATGGACTGGGAAATATTTATCAAACTTCTTCAGACCAATCACACGGTAAGAAAATGTAGTTTTCACTATTATTATTATTTATTCTATCATTGGAAATTCAAAAACTTATGCAATGCTATAAATTTTAGAATAGTTACTAAAAACTTTTAACAAGGCTCTCTTGGGGCAACTTTTTGCCCTAAAATGTACTGCATACATCAATAAATATTGAACTTTTGAATCTTTTCGTTTATATCGTAGCATAGATTTCTAGCAAGTCTTTGCTGGATATCTCTCCAATGATCTTTAATAATAAAACAAGCTGTGTGCCTGTCTGTCGCTCTGTGGATCTATAGAAACCTACTTAAAATTAGAGTAGAGCTCTGAAATTTTCAGCATAAGTAGTTTTGGCCTTCTAATTGTATACATGTCAAACAGAATGTTAAAATTTTAATTAGTTATTTTTTAATTAATTTTCTTTATTAATTAGCAAAATTTTACAAAACGACTTCTAATAGGGCTGCAGCTCTGAAATTTTCAACATAAGTAGTTTTGGCCTTTTAATTGGAATTTTTAAAAACGGAATTTTAAATTTTTATTTTGTTCTTTTTTAATTAATTTTTTTAAATAATTAATAAGCATTTTACAAAACGATTACTAATAGGGCTACAGCTCTGAAATTTTCAACATAAGTAGTTTTGGTCTTTTAATTGGACTTTTAAAAAACAGAATTTTAAATTTTCATTTAGTTTCTTTTTAATTAATTTTTGTAATTAATTAAATAATATTTTACAAAACAATTTCTAATAGGACTACAGCTCTAAAATTGTCAACATAAGTAGTTTTGGATTTCTAATAGGACTTCAGAAAAACAGAATTTTCAATTTTCGTTTAGTTCGTTTTTAATTAATTTTTTTAATTAATTAATAAATATTTTACAAAACGACTACTATAATAGGGCTACAGCTCTGAAATTGTCAACATAAGTAGTTTTGGCCTTCTAATTGGACTTTTGAAAAACAGAATTTTAAATTTTTATTTAGTTCCTTTTTAATTATTTATTTTAATTAATTAATTAATTAATTAATTAATTAATTAATTAATTAATTAATTAATTAATTAATTAATTAATTAATTAATTAATTAATTACAAAACTATTTCAAATAGGGCTACGGCTTTGAAATTTTCAACATAAATAGTTGTGGCCTTCTAATTGGATTTTTGAAAAACAGAATTTTTTTTTTTAAATAATTAACAAATATTTTACAAAACGATTTGTACCTGGGCTACATTTCTGAAATTTTCAACACAAGTAGTTTTGGCCTTCTAATTGGACTGACAAAAAGATTGTTAAAATTTTAATTTTATTTCAATTAATTTTTTCACAAAAGGCGACTTCGAATAAGCCTAGATATCTGAAAGTTTCAACATAAGTAGTTTTAGCCTCTAATTTTGCTTTCCACAAACACGTGTTAAAATAATCTTAAAGGGGTGCTGAATTATTGTATTAAAGGGGAATTTTTTTTCTTGACAAGGGAGAGGCTTCTAATATTAAGTCTTTACGTAGCAATTAGATTTTAGTGAGTGTAGCGAGCCTATGCTTGCATAGCAATGAACCTTTTAACGAGTGAAATAAGCCTGTGTTTATGTGTCCATGAACTTATCAGCGAACGAAGCGAGCTCGATTTTACTAGCGATGAACCTTCCTGCGAGCGAGGCGCCAAAAACTGGGTCCTATACACAAATGGCAGATTTCCACAAAGCGAGGCCTCACAGCTAGCTAAAATATTGCACATGTTAAAATATAGTAGCGAAGCACGGGTGTTTAGCTAATAAGTAATATTTTAGAAAACCTTAGTCAAATGTAAAAGGCTGTTGCGTTTGCCTATGCTGTGATTGTTTTTACTTCTACAAAATAGACAAACTAGTAATTTGTATGGCAAACACTTGTGGCGGTATTGTTACTATGACAACAGCTCCATCTGAGAGAACCCCGTAGTCAAATTTAACTTCCCGGGATAGAACAGTCGTGCTTAACTTACATCTGAGAGAGTCTCTTTATTACTGTCGATTTTCAGCATTTTTATGTCCAGTATTTATTTGGAATTTGTTAAATTGTAATAAACGTATTCGTATTGACTAAATCCTCTCTGAAGTTATTTGGAGTTAAAAATAAATTTAGTGTATTCCAGAATAATATCTTTTATTCGTTTACATCCAAACACTCAAACATTTCGCAATTAGAAGAATATTGTCATTGAAATAATCAAACTTTGGATAAAGCTCATTAGTTTGGTAATATTTAAAAAAATACAATCGAGTTGGTAATTTTGGAAAGAAGATGTGCATTTTATATTTAAACTTTATTATTAATACTTTTTTTTTTTTTTTTTTTTTTTTTGTATGTCTTGATAAATTAGAAATGATGAATATAAAAAGTTGTTTTTTAGAAATTATTTTGCTGTTATTCATCAATTCTAATAAAAAAAAATTAACACATCAGTTAATAATTTTTCAATAAGCTATTCCGTAAATTGGGTATTTTTGTGATATGGAATATTCCAAAAGGACAAATCTGCTTGGATTCGATTGTTAGACTCCTCTATAATAATGACTTACTCGCAAAATTTGCCTTTTTTGTCTGTCACAAAAAGACTTTACACTGCTCCAATTTTTTCATTTTTTAGCCTACAAAACCCTTGACTTAATTTTATGATTCGTATATGCACTCTGCTATTCCGGATTTCAAAATTTATTTGATATGACGGCGATTGTGGGAAATGGTCTTTTGCGGGTCGTCCTGGGGGAAATTCACCCAATCTTAGGGCCGTATTCAGACACATCTTTTCGAGAGGGGTGGGTCATGACTGAGCCAGCCTTACTATTTTTCGAAGTATATTGATTTTTGAATGTTCGATGAACGGGAAATAACAAAAACCGATTTTTTTTTTTAATTAACTCATTTTAATATAAATTTTTTATTAATAAATGAACAAATTAAGCAAAGAGTTAAGTTTTATTTAAAAGATGCTTTAATTACTAATTACTTGCTTACAATATGAAATCCAATCTTTTAACTTTTTTTTTTTTTAATTCTTTTATCTAGAACCCTGTCATCAGGAATTTGTATGTCTCTGTGAATGGACAAAAGTTTCAGTTCATTCACCCTTATTTCCCTAATTAAATTTCTTAAATATTATTTTAATGATCGGCAAGTTGAAAAGCTTATTTCAGCACTTGCAAAGGAAACTAGCAGAATACATAAAATTTGCAGTAGTTGACGTATATTCGGAAATACATCCACAAAACTTTCCGCGAAAGCATAATGGCAGTAGAAAGCCTTAACGATGAATAGAGCTTCATTTTGTCTTCCACATTTCACATTCTGCTTCGATAACGTATTGAAAATCAGGAAAATCACTTTCATAAAATTTTACCAGATTCTCTATAGCAAAAAATTCTGCACTGTCTATGTTGTTTATTCGTATCAGCTTTTGAGTATTATAATTACTTGGTAAAAATGGCTGACATGGAAAGTTTGTTAAACGAGGATATTATTAACTATTTGAAAATAACTCCAACACTGAAAATTTAACGTAATTTTTTCTCGCTTTTTGGAAGGAGCTGCAGCCCTATCGCCCCTCCCCCTATAGATACGCCACTGCCCAATCTCATACCACTAACACTCAAATGAGGAGCATCTACCCTTCGGATCACATCCCAGGATTGTTTTCACGATGTTCCAGCGTAGAATTCCATCGAACCAAAATTTATCTGTTCTCTTGAGGAATGCTTTTTTTTTGTGGTTTGCAGATTTTGAGCGAAGGGGATCGGGTGAACCTGCTGTTCGACGCCTTCTCCCTGTCATCTGCGGGACATTTGGACTACGATGTCCCCCTTTCTCTCGTCCGGTATCTCAAGAAGGAGAGGTACCACGGAGCGTGGAGACTTGCCCTTGCACAACTCACGCGCATCAAGAAGTTCTTCAAGACTGACAGAGACACGCGAGAGATCATCAAGGTACATTTCCTTATTTTCTTATAACTTTTATTTTAAAAAAAATCGCTTACTAATTAAATACTAAAGTCGCAACTAAAAAAAACATTTTTGAAATCTCTGAATCTGAAAAGCTGAGCACAAAGTTACTTTGAAGGCTCCTTTTGTCCCGATGACTTTTACCACTATTTTTTACCAATGACTGACGATTCGGTATGCCTTCTAACACATTTCATAAATTTGAAACTAAGAGAGAAGTGAAATACCAATAGTTCAATAACCACCTGCTTAAATATGTCATTAAAAAGAACCAAAATGCCAATTTATGAAAATTTGGATTAAGCTTTTTGTGTTTAAACATTTTCGGATGGACGTATATCAACTTCTAGGCAAAAAAAAGTTCAGCAGACCGGCATATTCCATAAATAATTCTCTGTACTCCTTTTGAAGATAGGAATGATGTTCAATAATAACAAAACATTTCATCATTAATTTCCTCAAACACATGGCACATGAGAGACACTGATTTCAGAGCTCAGCTGCTGTACAATTAAATTAAAGGCACATTTTTTAAGTATCGTTACTCTCTTCTACTGCAACTCTATTCGCGTCCCTCCATACTTTCGACTTTAATGGAAAAATAAATAAGACGTAAGGCAATAAGTATGCAATGATGAAGCTTATGTTATTTATTTTGGAAGTGTGATACCCTTTTACTTTCAGTTACCCATATGTAATTCACAGATTAAGGAAAGTATAGTATTTAGTAAAACAAAAGGTGGGGGTTTTTTTTTTGTTTTTTTTTTTGTTTTTTTTGTATTTCTCTATGTTTTGGAACATCCTGATCTCAAAAAAGTGATCAAGAAAAAATGTGTGTCTGTGTGTACGTGGTCAGCATAACTCCCGAAAAAATTGACCTACGATGTTCACATTTGGTGTGAGGGTTGGTGATGGCACAAGGAACTACCATTAAGGTTTTCATCAAAATCGCTTATACGCATAAGGTAGCTAACATTGAAAAAAAAAAACATCTTTTTCAATGATTTCTAAAAAATGGCTGTAACGATTTTGTTCAAAATCACTGAGGTAATGACTCTTAAGGTGTTCTAAACGTCCTTACCTCCGAAATTCCCATAAAAATGCTTTAAGGGCGTTAAAAGTTGAAAAACGAATACCTTCAACACAGAGAGTTCTTTCCTTGAGTATAGCTCATCGACGATCGTTTTTTCTCTTCTCCGCAGTTTCACTTATATGAAAGAATTATATAAGAATTATCGAAATAAATATCGCCAAAATCCCAATTTTAGCCAAGGTGTTTTTTTTTTTTTTTTTTTTTTTTTGTTTTTTTTACGCAAATAAGAATTGTCAAAAAAAAATCACCATACTGGCTATTTTTTCTCAATGAATGTTGAAAATATAAAAAAAATTTAAATGACACAAATCCTTATCAGTAATATAGTGTAATTGAAAGTGGTTCGATGTTCCACACCCCTTGTTCAATCATGGTAAAGAAATGTGTGATGAGTTATTAAATAATACTGTAATTACTTAAATTATATACAATAAATTAACTAAATTAATCAAGAAGTTCACTTTAGTAAATGACTTCTTTTTCTCATTAACTGAAATTGAATGGCATATAATGAGTGCATAATCCTTTTCCATAGGAGTACATCAGGAGTCTTAGCAAAGATCTTCTGAAAATGTATGGTTGGAATGATACTGGGGATTACTCAGAACGGTAACTTGTATTTATACTTCAACTGGTTGTTTAAAAAAATAATTATCTAAAATTTTACCATAATGGCATTTTGGCGGATCTTTGTATATTTAGTATCTTTTCAGGCAACTACGAAAGGTGATAATTGAAGCTGCATGTGAAAGCGGAAACCAGGAATGTTTGGAAACTGCAGCTAACTTGTTCAAGCAATGGATGAATGGTGGAAAGTCAGTTTCAAGCTTATTTCTCCATACCAATTATGTGGTGCAATCCAAAAGTAACATTAAAAAAAAATTATAATTAGAGAAAAATCGTCGGTAGGAATACATGGTTATTGAAAAAGACGAAGAAAGAAACGGAATTTTCAGCTGCATAGATAAAAAAAAATATTTTTTTTGTCAACTTTCACTGAATATATTTACAACAACTTCTTTTGGTTTTTCATATTACTTTAATTCACATTTGCTGTAAAGCAACATCTATTGACAAAAAAAAAAATCACCCTTTTCTAGTTAAAATTATCTGTATATCTGCTTAAAACTGCTATATGATCTATTAATTATTTACCTATTATCAATTTTTGAAATGCCCTGTTACATTTGGATAACGTGGTAGATTTTAATTAATGTTATACACCATTTGTGCTTCAGACTTTGACAAACTCAACTAATCATTCTTTCTTTCAGTCTAAGTCGAGATACTAAGGCTCTGGTGTACGTATACGGATCGAAGGTGTTCAACAGCGAGGAGACGTGGGATTTGATATGGACGCGTTACCTGGTGGAGACAGATCCCTACGAAAAGCGGATCTTGCGGGACGCCCTCACGACATTCAGGAATACCACACTACTGGAAAGGTAAGTGGTGTTTATTTATCAATGGAGACCCGTACAGGGCTTTTGAAGCAAAGACCCTAAATTGAAATCTTAGAATCTTTTGATGTATCGTACTCTCTCAATCTCTATCGGATCTTGGATCTATAGGAGAAAGAATAAGGAAGATATCCCACTCTAGCAGTTTCAAAAAATTTTAAGAAAAAAAAATCAATATTTATGAGGGAATAAAGAAAAATGCATTATTGGAAGATCACGATGCAAGAGCAGGCTTTAAATTGTTTTGATACATTAAAAACTAAGAACGTTACAATCAACAATAACAATATTTTAAAAATCATCATTGGGAGTAGTTTTGTATGCTTTAAAAAAAAAGTATGTGTGGGGTAAGAAAATATTTAATGTACTATTTGCACGATCAGTAAATCTAAAAAGCACAATCCCATTAATGATTTTATAAATGTATATAGGAATCAGTGTGATCTATTGTAAAGGAATAAACCCTAAATTTGGCCCATATTTGTCGGAAAACTAATTAAACTGTGAAAAGAAGTGCATAATGACACTCAGGAAATATTATGTTGTACGCAATTGTCACAATTTACATTAACTTCTGCACACGCTCCATGTGTAGTACATCTTCAAAAACACTTTCTAAACGCATGTACCTCGGTCTTCTCTTACGTTTCTACACATCTTTAAAAGTAAGGAATGCCTTTCAGTGTCCACTAGCTCCACTTTTCAGTATGCACTAAAGTTCAGCACAATCGTCTTCCCAAGACGATTCCCCCCCCCCCCCCCCAAAAAAAAATCAAATACTGTCTAGGATTCGCGCCTGTTTGAGGGAAATTCATTCTAAGAAAAAATGTGTCATTCCCAAAATTGGAAAATATATTTCAAATAATTTCAATAAAGCCCAAATCTCTTGAAAAAGTAATGATTGTTTAGTGGTGGGACTATGGTTTTGTGAGATCTTGGCGGTGAACTGAAGTGCCCCTAAATTGTTTTTCCCAAGAGTAGATATTATTTTTTCTACAGCGAGCATACTAGTAAAAGCATATCATGGTTTCTAGTGATGAATTCTTAAAAACTGATTATGGAATCAATATAGCTTGGAATTTTCTATTTGTTTCAAAAAAATTTAAAAATATGTTTCTTGAGAAAACTGATGTGAAAGAAGTCCAAGATTAAAATATATTTGGTATGTAACAAACATACTACAATAAATAGCATAAATACTAAGTATACACATATGTATACTAAACATAGAAAAATAGTAAATTCTAAACACATTTTACGAAGTTTTATAACTTTATTTCAAGTTAAATCTTTAATATTTAATTATATTGTGCTTCGAACCAAAAGAAAATGCGATTTTAAAATGTCACACATTTTAATATTTTCGTAATTAAATACTTTTCAATTAAATTAATTTGTTCGAACAAAATCTCTGGCATGCAAAAAAACTAATTCAAACATTTTTAGTTCACTTTAAGGTCATAAAATTCGGTAAAATTAATAATAAAATACTGCATTGTTTAAAATTCGAAACTATCATACAAATCTACCAACATGCTGTTTGGATTTTTTTTTTTTTTTTTTTAATTTATAGCCATTCAAGCAATGTATCTCCTTAATATTTAATAAAAAACTAAGTTGAGTTCACAACAAATATATTTACAGTAAGGAGCTATGTTTGTTTTTTTTTTTTGGGGGGGGGGGGGGTTTAAGTGGTGAAGGAAATTTAAGAAAAAATACTCAAATGTGTTGTATTTCTTTTCTAGTAATAAAAAAAAAATTGTCTCTGATAAAACCATTGTCTGGATATGATCCTTTGTTGAATAGCACATATTCCTGAACTAAAATTGGTATGATAATCCTGATTAAATGGTCATGCTGCTACATATCGATAAGTGAATACAATGAAGCTACATTTTCAATTCGTATTCTAAAGAATTTTTTTTTTAATTAAAACTATTTGTTTAATGTTCTGTTTCGAACATGTAAGCACCATGGTTCATGCCCTCCTTACTTAGGTTGGTGAGATATGCCCAGAATGAGACTTTGATCCGGAAACACCACTACTTCGACGTCCTGCAGAAGATCGCGCAGAACACCAAAGGATTCTCGCTCATCACACACCACATCTTCAACAAGTGGCCACTGCTCGTCAAGTGAGTCCTTGCACATATCACCTAGATCAAAGATGTTGGAGTTCCTGGTATCCTTAGGGCTCCACATCCCTTTTAAGTTGTAATTCTCTGTGTGTTTAGACGCTGTTGTGTATAAGATCATTGTAGAACTTATATTCTCTCTCATCCAAACGTTATTTTCTGATTTCACACCATTTAATCGATTGGGACTTTTAAAAGCTATTAGATCTCTGATAAAGTCTTTACACATAATCACGCTACTTTGGGTCAAAGCCCCTGAGTAACACTAAAAGTTTTTATAACCTTTCATCTGAAAAACTAAAAATTCTCCAAGTATTGATATTTTTAGCAATAAATTAAAATACGTTTCACAATCAATACTTAATAGAAAAGTAATGCTACTTTTATAGTCGGAAACTGTCTAGTGACGTCACTTTTTATAACAATAGATTATCTTATGAATTAATAATTATTTTAATTTATTTCATTAATATTTAGCTTTTTGCTCTTATGTCTTTTCTCTGTGTGTAATTTTTAATTTTAGAGCTTTTATAGCTTATAGGTTTTTTTTTTAGCTTTTATTGTTTATGGGCGTAATATTTTCAAACCTCGTAGCTCTCACGGAAGTTTGTAAGCACATAGAGTGATTTTTATTACACGTACATTTCTTTCTGATAAAACGTTTTATCTTCTATACCAGAACCTATGGACTACAAGAAAGTGGAGAATTCGCAGCAAATGTGTTCAAAGGATATACCTCAGAAAAAGACTTGGAGAAGGTTTGACTTATTCCTAATTCTTATTTTAGAATTTAAGAGGTTTTCTGTTGCGTTTAAAAAAAAATAACAAATGCTATTTTGTTGCATAGAATGGCTCGTTTAGTAATTAAAGTATATGAGAACATGGTTAAACCTTGCTTGAACTTAAAGACGTACAATATTTCAAATTCTTCAAACTTTCTGATTTACTTTGAATTATTTTTCTAAATATTTCAAGTATTTCTTTTTCGAGTGGCACTAAAAATGTGTTTTTAGTCGAAGTAGAAGATTAATTTTTCATCTTTTGCTTCTCATGTCTTTTGCATTCAAATCTCTTAAATAATAAAAAGAAAAGGTGCTGTTTCGCTCTTCTCTGACTACATGGATATGTGTTCCTTAAAAATATGCATTTATGTTTTATTCTCTCAAATAATTTTTTTCTTTTAAATATTACAACATAAAAATTACATAGAAAATTGTTCTTAGATGTTCAGAAATAGAAAGAGTGTAGAGTATTTCATCAAAAGTCTGAATACACACATGGGTCTAAAATAGTACAAAGATTTTACGGAATGTTTTTCCTTCCGAGTTTATTTTGAAAAAAAGATTTGCGTTTGGAAACATTTTTCAAACAGTGTTTTTTTTTTTTTTTTTTTTTTTTTTTTAAATTTTGTGCAAAATATTTCTATCTTGTTTATTAAATTTCAGTTTTTATAATTAATTATATAAAAAATGTATTTTAATAATTAAAAACGCCAAAAATTTGCTAATGGTCCGTTACCTCTAAAAATTAAATATGTCGTCTAATTTACGGCAATTAATTTTTGTTCTCAGATTCGGGAATTCCACAGGAGGTACCCCACCACCAAAGGTGGTTCTAAATCCCGTGCAGTCACCCTGGACAGCTTATACCGTAACATCCACTGGATGAGGAGACACCAGAGTAGAGTCAGGGAATGGTTCGGGAACAACGTCTACATGCCATGGAAAAACTCGCGACTGCCAACACATATCACTCCCATATGGTATGATATAGGGACATTTGAGTACCAGGATACTTGCGTAAATGTCGTATGATTTGCTACTTGAGTATAAATAAAATTTAATTAAACGTTTTGAGTGCATATTTAAATCGAATAATGTACTTTACATAAACTAAAATGTCACAATCGTTTGTAGGTATGAAAATTAATAAATTAGTCAATTATATAGTTTTTCAATGTTGTTAATAAAGCTTAAAAATTTCAGTGTTGATTGCAAAGTATAGACCCATTTCGAAAAACTATCGGCCACAGTGAATTCTGACAAAGCCCCAAAATCTATAATAGTTAACCAGAAGTAATAATTCCAAATTATTTCCTAAATAACAATTTCTTAAATATTGTATATTCTAGCTTCAACCAACATGAGCAAACCAGTAGAGCTTAAGTAATTACCCAAATACCCAAACACTGAAAAATATTTGTGTATTACTCAATTCTTTTCAGTTACAAACCGACAATTTACAAGTAAAAGGGTTCACTTTTCCCTCCACTCAACACCAACTTATTGAACTTTTAGTGATCTTAATTATGTAGTCGTAGCTTTGTAGTTTGCCACCCTCCCACTTTCGGCATTTCTTAACACCCAATCGCCGCCACTGTTGCAAAGTTACTATCCCCATTGATTGATTTACTTAGTAAGTTGAAGCCTCAGCTTTTACAAGCGATGTGTATCCCCCTCCAAACCAGTGGCGTACGGTCCATAAAAGCAATGTAAGTATTGCTTGTCTTAAATAAATGAAAGGTTACAGGGAAAAAACATTCAAAACGTACTAAATAAATAATAAAAGCTATTATAATTTTATTTTGTTTCCAGGCCAACAATTTTCAGTAAAAAATCAAGTGATACCCTTAGTCTTCATTAAAATTCTTCCGCTAGATGGCTACGAAGCTTTGGAATTGGGCTAGTCAACTATTTCAGAATAAGTTTCTGGTTTTCTATTGACTATAGTAGAACAGCGATCGTAAATATTAGTTCTTTTAAATTTTCTTTAAAAAGGGCTATCTTATTTTTTCAATTAAATGGTGAGTAAGGTTCTTTTACACATTAAATACATCATTAAACATTAATTTTTAAGTTTTTAAACGTTTTATTCTACTGTGAAAAACTACAAAAGAAGCGCATTTTAAATTGCTTTCAAATGAGAGTACTGCCATTTATGAGCATAGCAATTAACAAGGTTTTGTGGCGTCCGCGACTTTTGGCTTTAAAACGATTTTAAACTACTACTATAGAAGGAAGAAACTCGAAACGCAAAGCGTTGAGACAATCATTTACGGAGTGTGCTGAAGAGGTTTTAGGGAAAGATAAAACTACGGTAAACCAACTAAAATCTTGTCTTTTGCAAAAACAATTATTGAATTAATTTCCTCGATGGAAGCCGTGCAGGATAGCATTGTACAAGCTCTCTTGGATGATGAAGATTTGGCGGCGAAACACGCTGAAGATTTTGCAAAAGCAGAAACATACAGGGACAGATTTTGTGCCGTCTCGATACAGCTGGAATTAAAAATTATCATGAATATTGACGCATCGAAAAATGCTAACTCGACGGAAGAAAAACATAAATTTAAGCTGCCCCATTTGGAATTAAAAAGATTTACAAGTGAGCCGAAGGATTATTTAGCTTTTTGGTCACAATTTACTAAAATTCATAACGATAACAATATTCAGGATGAAGATAAATTCCAGTACTTGTTACAAAGTGTAGTGCCAAAATCTAAAGCTGCTAGGCCGGTAGAAATCTACCCGCCCGCGAGAGAAAACTATTCAAAGGTTATCGTTCAACTGAAGGAAAGATTCGGTGGTGATGATTTACTCGTTCAAATTTATGTACTGTACCTTCTAAGCTTTTTGAAATAAAAGAAAGACGTGAAGGATTTTGATATCGTTTCTTAAGTGTACTGGCGTTTGTTATCTTCCATAACTGAACCTGAAAGGATCCATTAAGATCCTACAAATGTTTTGTGGCATCATGTTTCTTCTTTTAAAAGTCTCCTTCATTAAATGTTTAATTATTTAAATAATTTCAACTTTCTGTATGAAAAGAACTCGACCTATTTCTCTAACTATCTATTTCACGTTTCCGCAGGTTTTTTTTTTTTTTTTTTAATGATTTTTTTATGATTTTTTAGTAAATGTTTCCGGACTGTTGGGTCTGTTGTATAAGATAATAAATTTAACCTTTAACTGCTGTGTGCGGTCAGACAAACCGTGAATCATTTTTTGTAGAATGCTTCTGTCCCCTAAAATATTTTGTTTGGCTTTCATATTATTTTTTCCGATACTATGTTTCTTAAATTTCAAACCCATGTTCTTTAAATTGTTTGGTGCAGTGTGGACCACGTGTTGCCCTGGCGCCAAAATTATCAAACCACCCAACCACAGCAGTTAAATGTTAACTATTAATATTAATTGCGTCTGAAAAATTTCGTTTCACTCCACTGTTCCTAACAGGTACAACATCTCCCTCTATCCTAACATGACCACCCAGTCGTTCGCGGGTTTCGAGGAGATCGAACTAGAGATTGCGGAGCCCACCAACTACATCCTGGTGCATGAGAACGGACTTCGGGTGACCAGCACGGTGCTGATGGACTGGCCGGGTGTGCATCAGCCGATTCAGGAGGTGCTCGCGTACCGGAGGAACGAGTTTTACGCCATCCTCCTGTCGGAAACCGTGCCGAAAGGGAAGTATATGCTCAAGATGGAGTTCCAAGGGAAGTTTTCGCCTGATGGACATGGGATGCAGAGATATCAATACTACCACAGGACGACCGGGGAGACTCAGTGAGTTATTGCTGGGCCTTTCTTCACTATTTTACTCTTACACTTTTCATCATTTATTTATATTCCTTTTGGTTCCCTCGTGTTTGTGCCTTTATTTTTCTTTTACATTATTATTATTCTTGTTATTATTTTAAATGTTATTGTTAATATTTTTATCGTACTTTAAATTGTTCTTATTATTAATTTGTTGTTTACTTTTCGTTTTCTTTTTCTGCTTCTATTATTACTCTTGTGCTTTATACTTTCTTTTTATTCATATACTTTTCTTTGTATACTTTGTTTTATACTCATGCAACGCCTTTATTTTCTTTCCATTTTATCTTCTAATTATTAATACTATTATTGAAAAATGTTATATGTGATGTATCTCTAATTTCCATTGACCCATTACTGTACAAATTGGTTTACTTGTTACATTGATCTACAACTACATAACAATAAGTTTTCTGTCACAATTTCAACTAACCAGTTTTATCGGATAAGACAAATGTAAAAAGTTCCAAATTGGAATATTACAGCATCCTATTTACCATAAAGCCAGGATGCTGAAAAATGGTAAAATTTCATACAGAAGCAAGAATCAGATCTGATAATTTATTTTATATTCCTGCTGAGAAAAAGACTTAATAAAGGTAGTATTAATGTGCTTCAATGTTTTGACATGTTGCATCGTTGTCAGTGTGACATCCATCATCGTTTTGACAATATGTTAACAAAAATTGTTTATTACTAAAGTTAAAACACGAATTTACCCTTTTTAAACCCATTTAATACCCATTTCATTGCAAATTTTAAAACGTTTGAAAATCTTTAATATATTCAAATGAATCTGGTCTTCCTACTTTAAAGTATATAACAGTGGCTAGGACACTTTTATTACTAAAAAAATTAATTCTAGAGAAATTTTTTTATTGTTTTAATAATTATTTTACGATACGTTACCAAACATAAGAATGCTGTAGTATTAAACACATTTTCTATAAAATAAAAAGCAATTGAAATGTGCTTGTAATAGCCAATCAAATATTCAAAAAGTCAAAATAACAGTTCGAAATCTTTACCAGTCTGACATACACTACGTTTATTGACTATGTTTCACCTCCTGCGGGAATTTAAGCATACACTCACTGAAAAACTCGACTTATAAATTAATACTCAATTTAACGTCTAAATCCAGTGCCTATATCGTGTCTTACTTTAAAACATTTCAATTCACAGTGAGGGTGTCGAATAATAAAAAGTATCTCATCGCAATTAAAATGCAAAATGAGAGGCAATTTCTTTGAAAATTGCCTTCTAAATTTCTATTTCACCCTCATTATTTCAGTTTCTTGATTGCCACCCGTTTCGAAGCTACGTTTGCCCGGAAAGTTTTCCCATGCTTTGATGAACCTGCGATGAAATCCAGATTCATTCTCAACATTATTCACGAATCAAACTATTCGACAGTATCTAATATGCCGGAACAGGTAAAATTTACTTCATCTGCTTTTGAACAGTAATTTTTACTATGCCTATTTAACTATTGAATGTGAGCTGTAAATTAAGAATCAAATTTAAAGTTGTCTAAGAGATAAACTTTACTTGGAGCATGTACCTACAAAACCAGCTCCATACTTATTTTTAATTATTATTATTATTATTTTTTTTTTTTTTTTTTTTACAAGTTCTCGTTAAATTTTATCACACGACCAAGCGAATAGATTTAAAATCATCTTCGATTTCTTTCAAAGTAGGGGATTTGTTTCGAAACCAACTCCATCCAGTGTGAGAGCAATGACCAGAATAACTAGGGGTGTATACTATTGATGTGGATTTGTGTCACATTTACCGTTTTTATATTTTCATCATTCATTGAGAAAAAATTGCCAATTTGGTGATATTTTTTTCGATAAGTCTTATATGCGTCTTTAGAAGAAGAAAAATAAACTTCACTAAAATGGGGATTTTGGCGATATTTATTTCGATAACTCTTATATAATCATTTCATCTGTGGAGAGAATAAAAAACAATCGTCGATTTACTATGCTCAAGGAAAGAGAACTCTGTGTTGAAGGCATTCGTTTTTCAACTTTTTACGCCATTAAAGCATTTTTACGAGAATTTTGAAGATGGGGATATTTAGAACACCTTAAGAGGCATTACCACAGCGATTTTGAGCAAAATCGTTAGAGCCGTTTTTTAGCAATCATTGAAAAACATGATTTTTTCAATGGCAGCTACCTTATGCGGCTGCTCGATTTTGACGAAAATCATAATGGTAGGTCCTTGTGCCAAAACCAACCCTCACACTAAATTTGAACATAGTAGGTCAATTTGTTCGGGAGTTATGCTGACCATGTACACACAGACACACATACAGACATTTTTTCTAGATCACTTTTTTGAGATCAGGATGTTCCAAAACTTGGAGAAATACATTTTTTTTTTTACCGAATACTATGCTTTCATTACCCTATGTATTACATATAGGTAATTGAAAGTAAAAGTACAGTTCTTTTATCTTGTGTAACTTTCCTTCCTTCCTTTCCTTCCTCACAATTTAATATTTTTTTGTCAGTAATTTATTTTATTTATTTATACGGCTATCTCAGCTCCAGACGGAATTTTGAGAACACTTTCTTCTGATTTTCTTGAAGTTTTTTTTAACTTTGCTTCCATTTGTATTATTGTTCACATTTTTTAAAACTTTTAATTTTTTTTTTGCTTTTAAAATATTATTTATTTCATCTACCCCTAGTAAGTGTAATTTGTGCTTTACGAAGGTTTCGTGTTATCGGTAACTTAACAACAGTTACTTACTGCTCTGCAAAAGGTTGTTGATCACCTGTCTAACTTCAAAAACAGCTGCGTTCAAAAATTTTAAATTCAAATATCTAGATACTTAAAATTGTATACATTGTAAAGTTAACCTTAAGACAATACAGTACTTTGGTTCTTTCAATACGTAATTAAAAATATGAAGGAAAAAAAACTTATTGGTATGGCAAAATATTTTATATTTTTTTCTCCTTTTGCTATCCTGTAGAATTTTTAAAAATAGATCTAATTATGAAGCTACCCTCCTTACTTAATCCACTTTTGAACAATAATTCTATCAATACTGGAGGTTCTCTGTCAATAAAGAGTCAAATTTTAATTCTGTTTATTCTTAAATAGGAAAAAATTTACATGGAAGACAATTTGGTAAGAACTGTGTTCAAAGAATCAGTTGTCATGTCAACGTATTTAGTTTTCTTTGTTGTATCCGACTTCGAATATCTTGAAGCTGATTACAAAGGACTACCGGTAAGCTATTTTGACATCTTTCTTATCGTCATATTCTCTTTCTTATCACTTTTGTACTCCCATTTACATCAACTATTTTACCTAAAAATGTAAATGAATTATTCTTATATTTTAAGTAATATGTGCTAAAAATTAATTATACATTGAAATTCTGAGATATCTTCAAATAATGCTAATTTCTTTACATTTTTAAAACAATTAATCGTATAAAAAATTATAACTGTTACAATTTTAATTAGTTATAATATTAATTTTATTAAATAACCTTGAAATAAAATTTTAAAAAATATTTATTTAAGGTAGCTTTAAAAATTCCTTGATGTTAGATTTTGCAAGTAGTACGCGTCTTTTGTATTCCCATTCTCTGGCAACGTTTCTAAACTGCATATTCACTTGTTCACCTATTTAAATTTTTGCTGACTCATTTTTTAAAAAGAATTTCAATATCTAGATATTCATTTGAGTGTTTTTTAAAAACAAAAATGTTGCAAACTCTAATCTAAGTAATTCCACTCCATTTCCAATATGCCTAAGAAAAATAAATCACCTTCTATCTCTACCCTTTAGACCTAATGCAGTATTTTACACTATACAAGAAAAGCAAAAGCATTGATTCTTTACTATTTGAGCTACTATATATATTTGCGTTACGATTTAATCTTTTTGGAATGTAGAACTACTCAAGTTCTTTTCCATGACTCCGGCGAAAAGAAATGCCTTACTAAGGCATCGACCGGTAGGAAAATTCAAGATTGAAATAAAGTGCAATCTTTTCATTGTTAACATTTGAAAATGTACTTCTGGGTCGGAAAGTCGTTATTCTATTTGTTGAATACAAGCGCGAAATATTTTACTATTCAGTTTTCTTTCCAATTTCAAATTCTGAATTGCCATGGAATGAGTCTTAAAACGAGAAACATTTCTTGTACTATAGGTGACAAAACCGTCGTCGCTTTTGAAGTCATATTTTGGCAAATATTAGTCTTAGGAAATGCTGCATTCGGTCTGTGAGTTGAAGAAAGATTTATTATCACTTTTAAATGAGTTGTTTGTTTTTCTATCAGGTTCGAGCTTACGCCCCTCCAGACCGGCTGCACGAAGCTGAGCATGGCCTTAACCTTACTGTCAAGCTGCTGGATAAGTTCGAGAAGTATTTCGATGTGCCATACGTTCTTCCCAAGCTTGGTACGAAAGCTTTTCGTGTCTTATTTTCATTAAACAAAATTATTAAAACTCCTCATACACTATTATATTAGATTATATTAGAAAGATAGGGGCAAAGCCAGAGCGAACTCATGCCTGACGCCTGATGGGTCCATTGTACCTCTCATACTAAGAAAATATACAGGCGATGGCATTACAAAATGCCAGACAGTCTGGAAAGGGTACATTACAAAAATGATCAAACTTGATATCAATAACACCACTGGTTTTAAAGCTAATATCCATGTATGATTGACAGCTGCCAAAAACGTGCTCTACTGTTTTAGCTGTGTTTCCCAAGCCTCTGCATAGGTTATCCTCGACAACTTTCATTGTTTTAAGATGGTTTCTAAAACAGTGACTGGTTAACACACGATAAAAATAATTCTACAGGACTTTCTGTCCAGTCCCAGAATAAATTTTTGTGTTCGGTTTGAGGTTCCTTTTATAAAGTGTTTGGATAGCCTCATACCTTGAAAAAATTTCCACTCTAGTTCAATTTATTTAATAAAACTTGATCTAAGTTATCCCCTGACCTCAGATCTTGGGACTGGGATAAATGTGGTGGCCAGAAAGGTTTGTTGTTGGATCCAAACCTCGCCAATTCATTAAATATTCATCAATCATTTTTATAAGATAACGTTGTCCGCAGTAAGTCATGTTTCATAATTCTTGGTTCAAGCCCTCAGACGATAAGTGTTCTTGGCTGATCACAAAGAGCAGCCATAAGTCAGTTTCCCTTCGCCTTTCTTCGTTGGGAGTTGTATAAATGTTTTACGATTTAAAGCACTATTTTGGCAGCTAAAAACCTACTAATTCCCACTTTATTAACCTAAAAATTAGTGGAACAAACATACATAAAACCAATGTTCGCAAGTTAAATACTTCCATAGGGTGTTTTTTAAATTAAATATTTTTAAAACTAAAGAAAATTAAGTTTTTTGACAAAACTAATAATTACAACAATAACAATGATGCACGATCGCGAGTTCAACTATCAGAGCGAAATTTGCTTTTTAAATGCTTACCAAAAACCCTTGATGGTTATAAACCTTAAACTAACTCTTAACATTATGCCGTTTGGGGACATCACGTTGGTGTCCCGTGAAACTATCGGACAAATGCCGGTGACACCTCGAAAACGATCGAGCAAATGACGGAGAAGTTAAACTTGACAATTTACGATATGCCGAAAATCCCGAAAAAACGCCGGCGATAGACCTAAACGAAATGATCTGAACTTTTAAACCAGTGTAACCGGCGCAAAAAAAAAAAAAAAAAAAAAAAAAAAAAATCTTGATTAAACGTACGGACGACATAGTATTAATCTACGTTTTCCATGAATTCAAACATGAGTTTACCTTTTTTCTCTATTTTGTGTAAATAGGCATGATAAAAAAGCCGACGAAATACACTTAATTAAGGAACGTATGAAATTACATTATTTGGAAATTGTGGAACGCTCTCCCCCCCCCCCGTCCCTTCTCCTTCCCTTACAATCCACCTACTAATGAGGTACGTGGTATCAGCAGCCTGTCAGTGACTTAAGTCAATCACTGGTCTGTGAAAAGCACGTTTGAACACGAATGCGCATGCGTAACTGTCGATTTCGGAGGGGTTATCCGAATATTGCATCCTATTGGAAAATAAGCGAAAATTTTGCATTTTTTCAAAAAAGGACACTATTTTCAAAGAAAAAGGGCAGAGAGGTACCTCAGCCCTTCGAAAAACGGCTGGGATGATCTCTGATTTTATAAATTGGAGGATTATTTTTAAAAATTTAACCATGATGTGCCGATGCGGGAATTCACGCATGAGGTTAATTTTGTGGGGTGAAATTGATTTCCAATACGTGTTCGCGCAGATTTCACGCATTTTGGCGATCTCTGCCTGAAACGGATGTTAAAAATGTTCAATATTTCCATAAGGCACAAAAAGGGAGAAGTGTGTTATTTTAAAAAATGTGGCTTCGATAATTTAAATTAATCCCCATGTCACAATAATTAATTTTTTTTCTACTACTGGTCCAGTTAGCTCAGCGGTATTGGACAAAGTCAAAAACAAAGGTTCTGGGAAGATTTGCCAATCGATGCCGAATATCGAGCATCTTTTGAAAACGCACAATTTTTTTAAAAGAATAAATATGCCAAAACCACCACAAAACATATTTTTTACCCCCTCTGTTCTTTCTTTTAACACTATATTTCAATCTTAAAACTCTGCATCAACATTTCAAAATGTCCCGTATATTTTACCCAGCACTGGGCGAGATTGGCCAAGATTCGTAGCAACGACCAGTCTACAACGGTCTACATTAGGATTGGCCAGTGTCGAGCCGATAGTGGCCAGCGTATTTGCGATACTGGGGGATATGCTCCGCGATGATTGCTCCGTATTTGTATAGAAAACAGAACCCTTTCCTTATGTACAACTTTTCTACTGCAATTGCGCAAAACCATACTTAATAGTTTAAAAATATATGCTATTTTACCAAGAGTCCAAAAATTTTAGATATTAAGTAAAAACAGTACGATATATGTCTTTTCTGTTTCAGATTCTATCGCCATTCCTAACTACACTGTTCCTGGAATGGAGCACTGGGGTGCCATCTCTTACGACACGAGTCGATTTTTAGTAAACGAGAGTATCACGGAATACAACAGGATTGTAAGGGTGGACAGAGTCATCGCACACGAGATAGTGCACCAGGTAAACACCCCTTCAAAGAAGCTCACAACGATGATTTGCGATAATACAATCAGTCTGCTTGAATCATGGGCGCCGACAGATAGGCACTTGCACATCTATACATTTGAAAACTAAAAATAAAGTGAAGAAAAGTGATAAAATTCCCAGAAAAAAGGAGTATAACATGAGTTAAATTATTTATTTAAACCAAAAATTAATCCATAATTATCACCATAAAAAGGAAATCTGCCCCTCCCCCTAGCAAATAATCCTATCCTCGGTTTGAATACAAACACGTTAGCTCTTCAGAAAATAACCTAATATTTTTGTTCTCATATATATGTACATAGTGGTATTTAGATGGGTATCTTCTTTTGATAACAAATAGATGAAAGCATTTCTCGTCTTGTCCATTTGAGTCTTGAAATGTAAAAATTGGTTATGGTCATATTTTTCAAAGTGACTTGACCTCTTTTACCTTTAGAGATTCATTTGTATTGGATAATATTCATCCAACTGCTTCCTAGTATATGAATAACTCAAAACACAATTATTTTCTACGTGGTCAGTTTATATTCAACGTACTCCATTTCCTATATGCCTCTTTATAGCACTTCGTGTGTATATTACCTTCGTTGGGAATTGTTTTCTGCTTTATAACATTTAGTAGTAATATGCAGGGGAGCACAAATCGTAAAAGTGTGAACATAAAATTTAGCATGAATTTTGCTTGCATATGGCAGTAAAATTTTAAATAGTATTTTTCTCCAGATGCATGACTATGCTTGACTGTGAGAATGCACTTGGAACTATCGTCTCTCATTTCAAATATAGAATTATTAAATTTTTAACAATTTTTTTATACCACACAAAATAATTTTGAGGTTACAGTGTACAACAATGTATTGAGTTGGAATTGAATTGAAATTTGAGCAATATACACACGAAATCGGTCGAACTATTTTTAGCATCATTTGCTATCTTGTGATGTATGAATTACAACAACAATAGAAAGTATTCGACAAAATTTGAAGGGAAAGTAAAGTATTACCCTTTTACTATTAGCATCTAAACGTTTATTCTTTGTCAAAATCGGGATACCTCCTATTGTTGAAAACTGCAAAAAAGTTTCAATATTTTATTTTTTTACATTTTTAAAATTTTCTCGCAGTTATTACTCCAATGAGAAACTTTGTTGTTGCTATAATATCTAAGAAAAGCTTCCTAAGTTTTACAGTAATATTCCAGTTAGTTGTGTGTTCAAGAAAATATCACAATTTGAGATCACTCTTAAGTAAAAGAACTCCGATATATTGTGGTTGATCATCATCTTTCTCTTTCAGTGGTTTGGAAACCTGGTTACCATGTCATGGTGGAGCGATCTTTGGCTAAACGAGGGTATGTCCACCATGATCATGTATGTACCTCTCAAGCAATACCATCCATCTATCGAGGAGGTACGTCGTCACTCATCTGTTATACTTTTGAAATTAATGCGTAACAGATAAGTTTTCGCAAGATATCAAAAAATATTTTCCTTTCTTATCTTCAAATTTGATGAAATATACTTTAGTGTTGAAAACAATAACCTTCTTTTAATTTTCAAATATGAAACTTTTAGACAAATCTTATACAGATCTTTAATCTGATATGCGATACTGGTCTGTAACATTGTTAGTTTAGGCTAAACGAATTGCAAACTGACTTAAAGTCAACACTTCCGTTATTTCCATATTGAGTTTCGACATAGAAACTCATCTCGACAAAGCTTTTAATTTAATATATATCACGTATTAATTGTACTGTTTTTTTCCTTGAATATTTACCTTTGACCAGATGGACAGGGCCTTTATAAAAGAGAATTCCAAATTATCTCCTCTTTTCAACCTAATTACAATTGAATGTTTGCATTGAAATGAATGCTCTTTCCAATAAAATCAAAAAGCAACTTTCATAGCTAAGTTTTATCTGTAAAATGTTCTTCCCAGGTGGACGTGCGGAAGATGTCCCGGATGATGTGTGCCGATTCCAGTACGGATTCCCACCCCATTGTACGTGATGCCACCACTCCTGATGAAATTGCCGAAGCATTTGATGTCATATCTTACGAGAAGGTGTGCACTCAGCATCAGCTACATAATCATTTCACAGATTTTTATTATATTATAGAGATGAGAGTGGCAACTGGTTCTCTAATCCATCATGGAGGTTGATTCAAATGGTGAAATGGAATCAAGGGAGGATTTGAGGAGGAGGGCGTTTGGCGCGATTCCTTCTCAAAATCCAATAGTTTATTATCGGAAAACGTTAGTTAAAACTTTGCGATCAATAATGATACGTAACGTATAAATATAAAGGACCCCCAGATATATTAGTTCTTCAAACAATGAATCTCTAGAAAACCGGGAAAGTGCAATGCATAAGTTTTAAATATAAAATGTAGTTGTTTTATTTTATGATTGAATCAGTTATAAAACATATCGGGTAGCCAATTTTTAACAGATTTTAATGAACTTAGGTTGACTATCATACAGCAATGGACGCGGGTTTGGGATATTTAAGAAGAGATTAAAAAAAAAATTGCTAATTTTACCATGCAGAATATGACTTATTGTAAAAATGTAGCATAGAGCTTTAGCTGTATTCTCCATGCAAAGCATGTGTTGGATTCAGTTTTCTATTGGTGTCTCATAATTCTACAAAAAAAATGGCAAACCCTTGATAACTATAGAAAAAATTCTAAATTTAATACCTTCTATCTTTAAACAGGAATTTTTAAACATATAGCATTTTGTAGTTTATATTTAGATTTGCTCGATCGAAAAGAAACTACTTATTAAAACACGAAAATTGTGACATAGTTGAGAAAATAACACATCTAAGTTATATCAATCATAAGCAATTAAGTTACAGGACTGGGAAATGAGTTAAGGATTTCGTGTCTTTTATTTCGTACTTTTACTACTTACTTGTAATATTAAATTATATTCTGTAATATAATGAACAAATTATTACTTATTCTTCTAATAATATATACTGTTTTCGTAAAATTTTTAGGGTGGAGCAGTAATGAAAATGCTTCAGCATATCTTAAAGGATGATTTTAGGCTGGGCCTTTCGGTATGAGTCTATTATTTAAATTTTACAAGGTTTATCATTCTGTATATTATGTAAAAGTCTACAGTATTGCAATGTGCTAATTGCAAATTGAAACAAGTCCTAATATTTTTTTTTCTTTAGAATTTCCTCAAAAAATATGCGTTCAAGAATGCTGAAACAAAAGACTTGTGGGAAGAGTTATCAAACGCCACATCAATGGTTAGTTTTGAGTGCAAATTTGTTTCCCAAATACTTTATAGATTTTCATCATGCTAATTGTAATTATTCAATATGTAGTATGGGTACTATGCAAAATATGAGTGTGTTTATGTATACACTAATTGCATGTATCATGTTGCAGGGTTTGTCTATGTATTCTTCCTAAAATCTCCACACAGTGTATATTTCCTTCTTATAACTTGTATAATAAGTATACCACATGACATAAATATATTTATTATCACATATATATTCATTATATGTTAAACATGGCATGTATATTTACACTACTTTTAATGTTTCATCCATTTTACTCTAATACCATATGCTTCTTTTCTTAAAGTATTATTTTGAATATCCATTCCCTTTCCCCTTGTTTTGATTGTATCTAAAACATGTAATACTGTTCAATTATTCTTTGCAAGAAAAAATCCTTGAAAAAAAAAGAAATAAAGACTAATGTTTAACCTTATTGAGATGCTTTCGATGCTTTCCCACATTTTTCTTTATATTGATGCATTGTTCTTTTTGTTTGTTTATCCATGCAATTTTTTTAATTAGTTTCCCTGTCTAATATCTGTTCTTTAAGACATTTGAAAGATCAATAATACCCGAACATTTGAGAGTAGAATGATTGGATTTGTTCGGGAAAAAAAATGGATTTTATTTCTCACAAAATAAAAAATAGTGTGTGTTTTAATCAACAGATGGCGCTTTACATCAAAATCAAATTATTATCTACTTAAATAACACTGTGTGGTTGCTCATAGATACCTAATGTGCCGTACTTTTATAAAAAAAATTCTTATTGTAACTAAAATATGTTCCGTCAATTTCTTTGAAATCCGTATTGCCATTCTCTCAAATATTGAGGAATGATCAGTTTTTCAAGTCTTCTATCACTTTTAAATCAACTTATATTTAATTCGATCTATGAGCAACAAAGAATGCTGATAATACCTCTTAACAACTTATTAATACAGTTGTTGTCATTGCAGAACTTCAACATCAACGCTATGATGGACACTTGGACACATCAGATGGGTTTTCCTTACGTAGAGCTGCAGAGAGATGGCGCCACTCTCACTGCCACACAACACTGGTTCACGAGGAACATGAACGAGACTATGGCCACAATGGTCGCAAATCAACTCATTTTTTCCAGCTATGGGTGAGAACTCACTCATCCTCCTAATAGTGAAATATTCACAGTCTTCTAATAATAGAGTGATAAATTTATGCTTTTATTACCGTCAATCAACATTACAGGAAACTGTTAATTGGTTCATAGCTCGATATTTTTATTTCAATCAACATAGCCCAGTTGTACAGTAAATATAATACTAAGCAATTTTCTAAAGCTCTCTTATGAATAAAATGTTAGGGTTTGTCTTTAAAAATTCATTCATGCAAAGTTCATTTTCTTTTCCACTCAATTTGACTGAGGTTCAAAACACCTAATAGTTAATGCAGATTTGAATTCGCGAATCATTTTTCAAAAATATTATATCAAACTTCAGTTATCACTGTTTTAAATGAAGTTTCACGTGACAAAAACACGATTTTTTAGATAATGAGTATAAATATTTAAATTTATTTTCAGAACAAAATAGTACTTCAAACTAATAAAATAACTCTCTAGCCTTCAGATGATACCATTATCTTGCAAAAATCCCATATAGAGATTATTTTAAAGCAAAAACAACTTTAATCACATTTGACCAATTCTTGCGCAAATTGTTTAATACTCAAATCGAAGTTTCGTTTCAATTTATGCAAAATAATAACATTTATAACATACATTATAAAATATTAACATACATAATAAAAATCAAAGTTGGAAAACTGCTGAACTGGCTGTCTCGCAACACATTACGTGAAGGGAAAGATTATGTTGTGTTCCATCGGTTACCATGGCAACGCATGGCAACGTCGCAGCCGAAGCGGATTTCAGGTACACTCGGATGCTGTTCGGAGGAAGATCAATAGTTTGGGTTGATTAGAAGCGGTTTTTGTTTTTAATTTAAGCGTGGGGGGGGGGGGGTGCAATTTATCAAATCATTCAATATACTTCTCTCACTCACCCCACCCACGCTGATTCTCATGTGCGGAGCCAACCAGTTAATCGAATTCTCAAGGACAGTCGAAGTTGGAAAACTGCTGAACTATCTGTCTAGCTACACATTATATGGAGGGAAAGGCTCTGTTGTGTTCCATCAGTTACCATGGCAACGTCGTAGCCGAAACGCGTATCAGGCACACTCGGCGGCTGTTCGGAGGAAGATCACAGTTTGGGTTGATTGAAAGCGGGGTTTTCCCCCCCCCCCCCCTCATGATGTGAGTATTGAGGCAACAAGTTTGCTATTTATCGGATTTTTTTACACTTACAGTAGAAATTGGATCCTTTTTAGAAAATTGTAAAATATATAGTTTTAGTTTCGAACTAATAAATTTAGATGCAGCCCGGTTGCACTGACTGTAGTGCACGAGCCGCCACTGGTGGTTACATTTAGCCGCACCTCCAAATCTAGTTATAAGAGAAAGCTATACATTTAGCTGCCAGTAGGAAGTGCCACAGGTGATCGATTAAAAAAAACTTAAAACGTGTTTTAAATTCTTATCATTCCTCACACAAGTTTTGTGTAAAATTCGCATCATAGTCAGTGTTCTAAATGCCCTTTAATATTTCAGCTTCATCTGGAAAATACCATTAGTTTACAAAAACTTGGCAACCGGTAACGAGCACATTCTGTGGCTAAATGAAAAAACGGGTGAGTACCTTTAATTCATTTTCTTATCTTCTGAGTTCTTCATTCATACTGAGTGAATCACTGACGACGTGTATTCTTTGGACAGCCACATTTCAAATCAACGCCATGAAGGAGGACGTGGTCAAATTCAATCCTGGGTTCGTCGGCTTCTACATAGTGAAGTACGACACGGCCGACTGGAGAAGACTGGGAGAAAGACTTCTGACAAATCATGAGGTATGCGTGCATTGAAAAGTGTGTGTGGAGAAATCTGATAAAATAAACACTTTAATTGTGGGCGATCTCACTAGTTATAATTAATTTACCGAGTAAGTAACTACAAATCGATTGTTCAGAAAGTTTAAAGAGGTGAACTTCCCATTGATCATGTTATCAAATTTTAAACATTTTACGTTGTGCTTAAGGACAGTCTGTAACCGTTACCCAGTTGTATGTACCATAACTCCACTGTAATATGGTCCATCTAATGGACCATATTACCTATCTGTAACCGTATTTCGACAATTTTGTAATTGCCTTGTTTCAGTACTTAAATGCAATTTAGTAATTGCAACTCATACTAGTTTACGAGTTGCTTCTATACTTCCGACTTTTAGTCATAAGGTAGTATTATAATAGACGAATATTACGGCATTTTTCATAATCCATTATTTAAGCATAGCTGGTCTTTAACAAAGGCTGGTATTTAACAATGGTCGAATGCCGTTCAATTTAACTTTATATATATCACAGTAACTCATAAGCGCCAACTACACTAGGGCAAAGGGGGCGATCGCCCACCGTGCTCCCTCAACAGCGGGGGCAAAAGTATAATTTCGGCCCCACTCCAAAAATCTATAAAATTGCGTTTTTCCAATATAAAATATTGCGTGAAAAGAACATTTTGTAAAGTTCTAAAGAAAAATAAATCCCATAAAAATTGAAACTAATTACAATATTTGTAAGTACTTTGACACTATCCATCTCTCTCCTCCCCCCTCCCCAATGAGAATCAAGTATGTCGCAGCACTTTTGTGCAGGTTCATAAAATTATATATTTTAAAGTATTGTATGATATTAGGATAAGTAATTTTGTAGTGATAATATTCCTCGTATAGTCTCTTTTTTCATTAATTAGTATCGAGAAATATTAAAATTTGCTTTATTCATTACAGTGCAATATCATAAAAGTAAATCTTTTAAAATAATGTACGATATTGAATTAAATTATTTTACAATGAGGAATTAACTGGTTAGTGACTCTTTACAAGAAATGTTTCTGAACTATTTATATTCAAATAAATTTGCTACATAAATCAAACAGTTGAAGAAAAATTTATTGCATGGTATGGGGGGTTAGTTCAATATATACAGTAACAGTAGGTAGATCATGAAAAAGTTGAATGTCCAAAAATCTTGGGCCAAAAATCTTCCTATCGAGTTTATACACCTAATCTTGCCCCCGTGGTAAAAGTAAAAAGTTGGCTCCAATGCAGCAACTTCACTATTTATCTCTATTTTATCTTATGTAACATCATTTACTAAAACAATGTAACACTAAATTCGAGTACACTATTTATCTCTATTGTTTACTACACATAATCTGGAACGTGTAACTTGATGATGGATTGCAAGCAGGACCTGATCATGACAATTTGGGGCCCAAGGCCCGGACACATTCGGGGGACCCTTTTTCAAATGCGTAATATATTGGAAATGGGCTTGACACCAAGTCAAATGAATTAACATTAAATATTGAAAAAGTTGATAAATTAATGTTAATATTGTTTCTTAAAAGTTATTTTTTTATCACAAATTTTTAACAATCAAATTTATAAATCAAAAGAGGAAAAACTTTGTTATGTATAGCTTTGCATTTCGCTATCACAATACAAATCCCAATTTAAATATCTTCAGTATTATTCATAACTTCAGAGTCGACATTTGCTGATCTCACAATAAATTCATCAAGATTTCCTTTAAAAAAAATTTCCACTCTATCTTTCAAAAAAGCTTGTTTTTTACGTATTTAAATGATGGTTTGGTATATTTGAA
The DNA here is from genome assembly GCA_963978545.1 of Linyphia triangularis. NCBI lineage: Eukaryota > Metazoa > Arthropoda > Arachnida > Araneae > Linyphiidae > Linyphia > Linyphia triangularis. The sequence goes on from OZ021722.1 coordinate 91,343,998, forward strand.
TAAATATACTCTGGGATACTAAAGATGGTTCAAGATCAATACAAAATTATTTTTATAAAAAGATATTTTTTATGAATAAAAGATATTCACACAGCTTTTGTGAGACAAAAGTATGGATTTACATCCAATTTCGGGGCCCCCTAAAATCATGGGCCCAAGGCCTGGGCTTAGGCAATGATCAGGGCCTGATTGCAAGACGTTCACAATTAATGTGCTCCTTTTTTAAGATATATCTGGAACCTATAGTTATCAGTAAATTGTACACAATTTTGTATGCGTAGAACATGGGTAAATGATACCAGAAACAAGATTAAACAGCACCAGATAGAAAAGTAGTAATTGAAAGACTTATAATGTAAGTTAAGAAGCTGAACCTTATCGGGAAAAGTTGTTAATTATGTTATTTCATACCAATTAGGAACTATTAAAAAATTTTGAATACCTACCCTGAAATTGTTGTCGTGAAAGCGTCAATTTGCAAAAATCTGAGCTATTTTAAAAATTAGCATTTATATTTTAATTTAAAAAATATGAAATTTTTATACTCTTTTTACGTAATAATAGTACGTAAGTAGTGCGTACATAAAATGCGTGTTTAACTGCTGATTCTTACAGAAGCCAGATGGCTATAAACAAGAGAATTGGTAATTATGAACTCCTTGTTTTTCAAACGGTACGCGAGGACAATTCTTATTAATTTTTTATTATTATTATTTAAAAAATAATAGAGAAACGTGCTTTTTTCTAAATGAGTGTCTCTTTCTAATCGTGTATTATCAACTTATGTTACCTTTTAATAAGATCGATGTATTTGGTGATACTTTAGCATATAATCAGTATCATAGCGGAATACCGGAACTTTTTGTAAATCGAAAAAAATGTATTGATCACTAGATGGCAGCACGATTGCATTGCAGCGAATCCTCTCATTCTCAATCAACATGTTTCCCTTTATGATCTAATTTTTTAAAACATAGATGAACCACGAGCAACTTTATCTGTCACAAACTCTCCATTAAATTTAAATTTTTTTCAACATTAATCTTGAATAACCATAAAAAAAATTATTTAAATTATAATATAAAAAAATGACTAAATGTATCTAAATTATTAAAAATTAAATTAGTAAAATTACCAATCCAATGACAATATTTGAATTGATTTACCGTTTAAAAGTTTCAAAAACTGTGAAAAACCAATCTAATATTGAAACTATTATTTCTCACAAAGTGATCGCCTATACAACTACTTATTAACATTTTCTTTATTTTTCCAATATAGATATTTTTTAAGACTTTCATTTTTCGTACGAAAACCTTCCACATTTAAAATCTACTCCCTTTCCACCAAAAATTAGTTCACGATCCACAGTTTTAAAAACGCTGTTCTAAACTTTCTGAGAACGCTGCAGTATTCCGCCGCCATGTTCCAATATCAAAGCGGCTGCAGAACTTTAACAGAACTCAGATTGGTTTTTGCCTTATCACCTTCTGAAAAAATAAGAACCTAATTGTGTGTTTTTTTAGTCATCTATTTAGTCGCAAGTGTGTAAATAATAACTTAATGCTAAAATTAAAAGAGGAACTATCGTGAAAAATTACTTTCAAATCACCGGAGCCACCAAATTTTTATTCTGCTTCTTTTCTTGGTTTTGAGCAAAAATTTAGCAGGCCTAGAGCCTGGACGGCTTTAAGCATCTCGATGAATTTTTTATCTACGTCTATCAGTGCGATGTGCCTTGTGTAAGTTTCATTAAGAACAAGGGTGCCTTTCTTCAGTAAATGTTTCCAGATGTTAAGAAATTAAGACTGGTTAATTCCAATAAGCAGTCGATTGATTTCGAATATCCTCCTTTTGTTCTGTTTATATTAATTTAAAAAAGTGCATTTGTTATAAAGTTGCATTGTCAAAACATTTTACTAAGAAATAAGTAACATATGTGTGCCAATTATCTCAAGTTTCATTTCATATTACGTGCATATCAAAGGTCCAAAAACAAATGTCTAACTTAGAACCTTTTCGAAATTAAAATTTGTTAACTTTGTTAAGCACTCAGATTTCTTTCGGAGTTTTATATACCTTTTATTCATTTTTAATTCAGAAGTAAAGAATCGTCTACGTATGTCATGAGTGAAAATGTTTTTAGTTATTTTCGTTAAAGGAATTACATAACAACGAATCACAAATATATTTTTCAAAGCCAGATCAAAATAAAATGTGCAAAAATAAAAAAATAAAAAAACGGTTTTGTAGGAAGCTCTCATAAACGGCACATCGCTACAGTTTCGCATCAGTAAGGAGTTAATCTTTCAAAAATACCTCACAAAATATATGCAATAAAATCCTAATAATTCCTATACAAAAGCTATAGTTTTAATAAAAATTATTTAGAAATCTCAATTCCCTTTCAATGGCGATTGCTAATAGACTTTAATTTTTCTTCAATTTCTGTATTGGAGTGAGCGATCTAGATAGCAAATGCTTACGATACCAGATATGACGGGTGAATCGTCATACTTTATTGTTCATGTGTCCACACGATTCGTTTCATATACCTTTTCATGTGTATTCCTATCTCTATGCAGTGTATACTCTCCTATCACTATGATATAGAATTATATTGCATTCTTCAGGGATTGGCCCGTTAAATAAGACCTGTACCATAAGCCAATGTATCAATAGTCAGATAGATGGTTACGCCTGATATTCTTCTTGTCATGGTCAGGCAGAAAAATTTCCCTGAAAATCATCTCAACTGCAGATCCCACTTGTATGTTTACTTGCTCTCCACCTTCTCCAGGGGCGTACTGGCCATAAGGTTATTCGGTGCAATAACCGGGCTTGTCAGTGTCTGTACGAAAGTCCCCCCCCCCCCCTCTCCAAAATGAATATTTGCCTTTCTTAACATTTTTAAAAAGCCCAATGCATTCAAATTCCAATCAGCTACCACCAGTTAATTATTGAAATTAATAAGTACAAGTATTTAAGTAAGTAAAATATATAAATTATTAATACTTTAAATATTCAAAATAATTTTACAATTTATTATTGGAATTTTACCCCTTGACATACAAATAAAATTGCATGGTGTCGAAGCATAACGTCAGATTAGATCATGATGCGACCTTAACCAGAACAAAGGGTCACCGTGGATTTATTGTAAACAAATACTTAATTATTTTCTTGTCTTTTATCGTAATTATCAAAATAGAAATATAGTCATATATATCAAGAAAATACAATATGGAGATGTTCTCAGTTATCGTTTTAAGTTTGTGCAGTAAATAAAAACGGATTATTTCAGAGATCACTGCTATTTTGACTGCAGCTTTCATTGCACTTCTTGCTGTTTACTTGTTTGCCGATGCGATTTTTTTTACCGGTATTGTTGATTGGTGGAGGCATCTTCAACAGTCTTAACAAAACAGCATGGAAGAGATAATCTAATAATATACTGCCCGGTGTTCACACCGAAGACAGTTCTTGACGTCTCGGAGACATCAAAGTTGACAATGGCACATGAAATGAATGACGTCTCCGAGACGTCATTGTATGTCAATGGGTAAACAAAAATTATTAAAATTTGATTAGTGATTATATTGAAAACTTGGGCCCGCGTGAATTTAGTATCACCGTGCCGACTTTTTGTCCCAGTACGCCCATGGGCCCTTCTCTGTTACTGTCATCTCAACAACAAATGCCACTTATTCTCTAATTGCAGTCGTTCGGGGTGACTGACCGCTACAACCTCCTCCACGATGCCTTTCTTCTGGCTGAGACTGACCGTCTGGTGTACGATGTCCCCATGCATCTCACCAAGTACCTGAGAAAAGAGAAGGAGGCACTGCCGTGGAACCTCTTCAGGGACCACTTCCTGCATTTCATCAGGAGAATGGACGGAGACGCCGAAGCAGTCACCCTTCTCAAGGTACAGACATTCATTCAGTCTCTAGGCAGCGATATGACAAAAATTCAGAAAAGAAAATACGTTTAAAAAAAAGTTACAATCTTTATCTTAATTGAATTAGGCTCCTTTCATACTATCCGATTTCCGTCGGACGACAAAAAGTCGGGTGTTTCAGTAGTACCCGACGGCTGCTAACACGCTGTCGTCCGACTTTTTGACGTGTATATATATATATTGGCCGTACTGAGTTATTGTTGCCAGGTGGTTCTCTGTAATTCTTATAATAACTGCATAATATCTAAATATACTAAATCATGCCTAAATCATATTCCTAAAATGCCTGAGTCATAATATCCTAAATCAAGTTTCTTTGAATTTTTAAAAATTACATGTGATAGAAACATGAAAATAAAAATAATTCATTGCTGGTTTCCTGACATGTGGTCAAAAAAAGGATATATGTGCTCTTCAATGTAAACCTACAATTGATTATTATTTTTATCTTCTAACTCAGTTCAGGATCAGAAATATGATAGCTCTATTGAACTAAACTCAAGATAGTAATGGTATGCATAATAAGTTTTAATAAAAAAAATTACCTTATTTTACAGACCCGAAATATAACTACATTCCTTAAAAACTAGTTTCATTGTAATTTAAAAAATGATTATGATAAGAGTCATGATAATAGGAAAATATCAAATTTGAATTACATAAACATATAGTAGTACCTCTTTTTCGATACCATATATTGAGATTTTCCGACTTATCTTTTATCTAAAACGTAGGAAATAAAATAAAATTATATCCTTTACAGCTAAAAGTTTTATTCTTCCTTTTTTTTTTTGCCGATGAGTGTGTATGTTAAAAAACACCATAAAATGTTTTAAATAATATTTTTTGCAGGCTTACGTTCGCAACCTGACAGCAGATTTATACGATGACTACGTGTTCTCTGCGCATAATAAGAGGTTAGTTTACTAATGACTATATTTCAAGCAGTGTTTCAGGGTCTCTTTTTTAGTCTGCTAACTTTTTTGTTGTATCTTTGCAGCATGTTTAGGAAACGTTCGACTGGTGCAGGAAGCTGTTCCTACACGTATGTCGACCTGTAAGTTCAAATTAGTATTTGAAATCTATTTTTGTAAGGGGAGTAGGAGTTTAAGAACGTCAAAAAATCAATTTCGAGATTAATATTGTGGAAAAAAAACTATAAATAATTTAGAATCCGACGGAGCAAAAAGATTTAATCTCCCTAAATTCCAGGTATTTTTTATTTATTTAAAAAAAAAAAAGTGTTGTGCATCAATTTGTATTATCGTTTTCAACTTTAACGGCCCATATCTCCAAACGCAATTTTGAAGACGTAAGGAGCATTTACTCAAAAACTATTAAAGATAAATGCCTAAAATTTTTAACAAATATTCTTACCAATATATTGCACAATTTGAGTGTAGTATTTTCAAATATTTTATTTTGTTTCTTGAAAAAAAAAAAAAAAAAAAGGTCCGACATTCTATAGAATTTTCAGAAATTGTCATTTTTTATGGCAATAAAATAGTATAAAATCTTTCATTTCGAATATATTAAAAAATGCTACACTCAAATTGTGTAATATATTGAATATATGTTAAATATATATATTGAATATATGTTCAAATTGTGTAATATATTGAATACATATTAAGAATGTAAGTTCAAAATTTTAGGCAATTATCTTTAATAGTTTTTGTGTAAATGTACCTTACGTCATCAAAATTGCATTTGGAGATATGGGCCGTTAAAGTTGAAAACGATAATACAAATTGATGCCCAATACTTTTTTTAAAAAAGTAAATAAAAAATACCTCTAATTTAGCGAAATTAAAACTTTTTGCACCATCGGATTCAAAATTGTTTGCAGGTATTTTTTTTTACAATATTAATATCAAAATTGATTTTTTGATATTTTTAAACTCTCCTCTAAGCATTCCTTAATTTGATGATTTGGGCAAAAAGGAGCAGTTTAACACACTATCTCATAATTATGTTATAAGTACAAGTTACAATCGTAAAATGTAACATTTGTACAACAATTCGAAAAGGTGCTTTTATGTTTTGAACTATTTGTGCCCGTGCTTTTCTATGAAATTTTACCATGTGTATTTTAGCGATCAAAAGGCACTCATGCATTCCACACTTCGGATGTTGGACCCCTGATAATTAGTTTATCAAAATCAGAATATATTTCTTTATCTACTCTTGCTCTTGTTGACATTTATTTCAAACTTTATAATTGTAACTACTAAATTGAAAGTATGGCATGGGAATATGCCTTGTATGAAAGGTTTTAACTCGATTTCGACCCTTTCAAATTAGTTAATCGAGATCGAAAGAGCTTACTTTTTCTATGTTTTCCTTTGCTGATATTTGTACCTAATCACTGAGTTATGACTGGATTGGATGGGGAACATTGGAATATTCCACGTTTGGAAAGTTTCGACACTTTGAAATTAGTTAATCGAGATTGGAATAGCTTATTTATCTGTGATTGTTCTTTGGTTCCGATTTTCAGACATGTAACTATATTGGAAGTGGGGTGTTTAAATTCCTCGTTTGGAACCTTTAGACCCTTTAAAATTAGTTAATCGAGATTAGAATATCTTACCTTATACACTTGTATGAAAATGTCAGAAAAAGCCTTCACTTAGAAAAACTACGAGAGTGGAACATCGTACAGCTTTCAATTACACTATAATATTGGTGATTGCATTAAAATTTATGATGTTATTTACCGTATCATATTTTCACTCATTTCTATAAGAATGGCCAGTTTGGTGATATTTTTGGCAATAATTTTTACATGGGCAAAAAAAAATTCGCCAAAATGGTGAAATTGGCAATGTTATTCGATAGACATTGTAACATTGACATTCGTAACACCACTTTGGTGCCACGCGAAACTATTGGATAAATGCCGGCAACACTACGAAAACTATTGCGCAAATGACGGAGAAGTAAAACTTGACAATGTACGATATCCCGAAAATCACGAAAAAACGCCGGCAATAGACATAGGTGAAATGATCTGCACTTCTGAACCAGTCCTACCAGCTCAAAAAAAAAAAAAAAAAAAAAAAATCCCTAGTAAATGTTTGGTTGACATAGTATTAACCTACGTTTTCCATGAATTCACGCACGATGTTACCTTTTTTTCTTTATTTTGTGCAAGAAGGCATGGTAAAAAGCCGGCAAAATACACTTTATTAAAGAACGTACGAAATTACATTTGGAAATTCTGGTACGCCCTCCTACAATCCACCTACGAATGACACACACGTGGTATCAGCAGCCAGTCAATGACTTCAGTCAGTCACTGGTCTGTGTGAGGCAAGTTTAAACATGAATGCGCATGCGTAACAGGTGATTTCGGAGAGGTGATCCGTATATTGCATTCCGTTAGAAAATAAACGAAAATTTTGGCATTTTTTCTGAAAAGGAAGCTATTTTCAAAGAAAAGAGCAGGGAGGTAGCGCCTTCCTTCGAAAAACGGCTAGAATAATCTCTGATTTTATAAAATGGAGGATTATTTTTTAAAATTTAACCATGATGTGCCTATGCGTGAATTCACGCATGAGGTTAATTCTATGGGGTGAAATTGACTTTCAATGCGTGTTCACGCATATTTCACGCATTTTGGCGAACTCTGAGCACAGGGATTTTAATCAAAATCATTAGAGCCGTTTTTTAGCAATTGCTGAAAAACGTGATTTTTCAGGATTTCACCCTTATGCGCAAGCGCGATTTTGACGGAAACCTTAATGGAAGGTCCCATTGCCACCATTAACCCGCACACTAAATTTGAGCATCGTAGGTCAATTTTTTCGGGAGTTAGGTTAAAGAGGAAAAAATGGTTTATTTCCTGTAACCCTACCTACCCGAAAATTACAATACAAATATTTCAAACCCTACGTTGTTGTTGTTTTTTTGTTTGTTTTTTTGTTTTTTAGACTTTTAAAAAAATTTAATTATATAAAAAAAAAAAAAAAAAAAAAAAACTTTATTAAGGCAATTGATTATCGCTTAATGATTAGTTAAACTTGAAGAAAAATTAGAAATATCCACTGGAATTATCGAATTTCAGTAAATACCTGGGTATATACCCAGGATATAGACCAACAAAAATAAATATACCCAAATATTTTACACCACTGATCAATTTTACATCTTGCACATAAACACTTTGATAATGTTTTTTTTTTTTTTTGCTTATTTGCAAGATATTTGACAAAAAAATACTTTTTCCTACCTACCCTGATATTTTTGCCCATGTTACATAAAACAAATCTTTTTTTTTTTTTTTTTTTTTTTTTTTTTCCTCACGCTGACCACGTTCACACATACTTTTTTTTTTTTAAATCGGGATGTTCCAAAACGTGGAAAAATGCAAAAAAATATTTAAACCGAATGCTACACTTTCCTTACCCTATGAAACATATGGATAATTGGATGAAAGTAATATAGGTTGAAAGTAATAACATAAGAAAAGGATTCAGAAACTTCACACCCTTCACGGTGATCATCGACTCTGGAATAGTGAAGTAATTTTGGCGTGACCTCAAAGTAATAAATTCAAATATAATAAATCATCAAAAGTAATAAATTCTAAACAATAATTTAATTAAATCCTTCTAATAATCTTTATGTTTTATCCTGCAATAGTGAATTCGTTCCTACCATCGTGGACTTGGCGTGTCACTCTGCAAACCAAAAGTGTCTGAAAAGTGCCAGAGAAGAATTGGAGTTGTGGCTTCGAGGACAAAAGTAAGAGTAATACATTAGAGCAAACCCTACTTGAATATTTTTGATATTTTTTAAAATATATTTTGTTTAATGAAAAATTAGACTAGTATTTCTGCAATGTAATGCTTTCATCAATGAAATGTGTAGTTGGGACTAATTTCCTTCATCTGTTTTAAACTTTAATAGGACACTCTATCACCTATATTTTTTTTATTATTATTATTATTATTATTATTATTTAAAAATACATGTCCATTATTTAAATTTATATGATAAAAAATTATTTCACAGGAAAAAAATTCATTCCTTTTCATTTCTTTAAAAAAATTTCAAATTTCAAATTTTTTAATCAATCGTTGATAGACGTTAATCAAGGGTAGAAAGCTCTTTGTTAAAGGCACTCGTTTTTAAACTTTTTATCCTTTTATCGCATTTTTACGGGAATTTCGGAGGTGGGAATGTTTAAAGCACCTTGAAAGGCATTACCACAGCGACACGTTTTCAAAGCAACTCTTTTGAAATATAACTAGATTGAAGATCTGTTTTTGATTCTGTTCCAAATAAAACTATGTAGGGTGATCCTTTAATGGTTCAATGAAAAAAGGAATTCTTTTGGACATAAAATTCTTAGGTAGGACTAATTCTTAGGTCCTGACCCGCTTATTTCATCTTTTTAATAAAACAATTCAGGGATTTCATCAAATCCCTAACTTTCTTTAGAAAAATCACCCAAAAGAGTTGTAATTATAACATCTTTCATGAATTGATCATCTACCTGCGACATACTTTTAGTATTGCGGATAAAATACCCATTTGTTACCATGCTTGAAAACACTTTTTTGAAAAATTAAGTTTGTTTCCATTATCAACCAGTGATATTATTTTTGTAACAAATTTTGTCAGTTGTGATATATTCTAGATATTAAAAATGTACTGGGAGTTACAGATAGAGCTTTTAGTTTATTATAAACACTTTTAGTTTATCATAAACCATATAGATGGCAGCAGCAAACGCTAAAAATGGCTAACGGTAAGAATCGAAAGAAATTTTGAATTTAAAATTTTGCCATCAGAAATTAAAATTAAAATTAGAACAAGCAACATCATCACTTACTGTACACAAAAAAATAATCACAAATTTATGTGAATTAATTATGAACATTTCCAATCCGGAAAATCTGATTTATGGATTGAGGTAAAAAAAAATTATTTTTCTATTCGTGAAATTGGGAGGGGGGGGGGGGGTCGTAAAAGGATATCTACATAATAAAATAAAGTTAAATTTTAAAAATTTCTCTAACCCCAAAAATTTACTTCTTAGCTAAATTTAGAATTCCGAAAAGTGTAAGTGTCAGAGTGTACGATTTCATTAATTTTATCTGACGTGTTAATGATGTATGAATGAATTACGAATTAAAAATTATTAATTATTCATATTAAAATAAATCATCTTTTTTTTTTTTTAGAGTATATGATTAAATAGTTAAAGCAATTGATTGATCAATAAATGCTCAGATAAAATGTTCATTAATCAACGGTAATTAAGTATTAAATAAATGTAGATAACTATTATAGATTAGATATTGGTTATATTCCACTAGATATTGGAATTTGCGATAATATTAAAAATATGAATGTAAAATCGATTATGAATTAATTCTGCTTATCCCCAGTGCTTTTTATGCTGTATGGGGACAATCCAGAAACTAATTTTTGTTCATGTCTAGCATGTTTTTCAACAATTAGCAGTAACATTTCAGATTAAGGGCATAAGAATTTTTGTAATGATTGAAACGTTAAAAAAAATCAGCTTTATATTGATGTTTCCATGGTTTTGACAAAAATGAATTATAAGTCGACGAACCCTAAGAAAATAAATTTGTATACAGAATTATAGAAAATCGTAAACGGAACACATGAGCATAAACATGCTTTTTTGAAGACTTCTGTAACCGATAATAAAAGTTTTGTTTTTATGTATTTGGTGTATGAGTCATTATCCACAGAATGGACTATTTCAGCAGTAGGAAAGCAAATATTATTGAAATCATTAAATTCTTTAAAAAATTTCTCCCATAGAAGTTATCAATTACAATCCAATTATGACATTGGCAGAGATCATCTGATAATATATGAGACCGTCCATAGTTATTCCATATATCCTTCCAATATCACAGTTGACTTGTGTCACTTGGTGGGCTGTTAAAGAACTAAAAACTACTGTCCACTGACGCGAAACGTCGTTCTTTCGACAAGAGGCATTATGTTAATTATAATCAAATTTCTACACCTAAAAGCTTTATATCCAGCCATAATATTGCTTAACATACCTTATAGCTAAGAATAATTATGGATATCCAGAGAATATGAATTGAAATTAAAATATTGATAAAGCAAGCAACCCTAAAGTTGCGAAGGTGAGCGTATTTTTTTAGTGTAAAAATATTTTTATATTTATATTATTTATTTGAAGAATTTTGATTCCCCAAAAATTTATAAATAATCAATTTTGAGTTTATTAATGTCAAAATTTATATTATCCCCTTTAGAATGATACCTTATTTTTAATAATACCTTATAGAAGTATTTTTAGCAATTTTTTAAAGACAAAATTGGTAACGATAAGTGTAAGTTAAGTTTTCTTTAAAATGCGCTTTTCTCAAAACTACATTTTTCATTATTCATGTACCTTTTTCTCAGAAACTGCGCAAACTATCTTCCTGAAATTTTTACCACATATTTCTTTTCTTTATCTGCATATACTGAAGTGATATTTTGTTGTTATATTAAAAATATTTTTATTTTGGCTTTTTTCGTCAAAAAAAATTTGTGTGACTTTCACGAAAATTCATTTGAAAAAACAAATAAATGAATCACAATCAAAAGCTAACTTCAGTAGAATACCAAGTGTCTGCTAAATGTACTGAAAAAAAAATTAGGCTTCTATGTCACATACTTTCTGAGAAAAAGGTACATGAAATATGCCAAATTAACATTACCTGTATACAGGATACCAACTCCCCTTAAAATATATTTCATGGTTAAAAAAAATATCCAACTCATCAAGTGGTGAAAAAAATTGCTGCTACAAACTTTCGTCCGTTTTACAGAGAATGACCCGTAGGTGTTTATTTTCGTTGTTGTTGTTTTTTGTGCAGCGTGACTTCTGACCTCCACTTCGTGATGGACATCGCCGTGTCGGAGTTCGGCAATGCTTCCCTCTGGAACTTCATGTCGGACGAGATATTGTCCGAACAGACCACCGATCATAGGAAGTACATGCTGGCAGAGGGACTCATCAGCTTCTCCCAACCTAGCCTCATCGACAAGTGAGTCTCCTCATTACTACAACCATGCTCCCTCATCAGAGAGAATAGCATTGTACCGAGAAAAGACCGGCCTATTATTACTATCCTGGCATTAAGGGCTCTGTCTACTTTGGATACATGAAAAAAAACGCTATTTTTATTAATTTTTTTTAAGGATGCTCTTATATTTATTGATATAAAACTTGTTAGGCTTCACATTCGTAAATTTAAAAAAATATATATTAATTTTAACCCCTTTTTTAGTGTGAAAATGCCATGTGAACAGGAGTGTTCAAAAAGTAGGTAGGTGTCGCTGTTAAAAAAATCTCAGCAACTACTGAACTCATCCTTATGAAATTTTAACCGCATATTCTGTACACTTATCGCTATATCTCGCAACAGAATTATTGCAAAAAAATATTTTTTTTTTTTTTTTTTTTTTTTGCAAAAAACATGCAAAGAAACATGTTTTTTAATTATTTTTTTTTTATTATTTATATATAATTGTTTTTTAATTTTATATATATGTATATATATATATATATATATATATATATATATATATATATATATATATATATATATATATATATATATATATATATATATATATATATATATATATATATATATATATATATATATATATATATATATATTTTTTTTTTTTTTTTTTTAATTTACGAATGTTTTTGTTAAGCCTAACAATTTTTATACCAATAAATATAACAGTGTTCTTAAAAAAAAATTATAAAAATAGCGTGTTTTTTTTTTTTTTTTTTTTTTTTTTTTTCCCCCATACATCTAAAGTAGAGAGGGCCCTGAAACAGTTTCTACAATCCAACTTAACTCTGTTATATTCTCATCCATATCATAGTATTAGCTGCATTAAGGGTTGCCAGTAGGCGGCATTCCCACTGGTAAGTTGATTAGATGTTTACTAACTGACGCTAACCGGAATGACATGTTCCCGTTGACCCGTTCACACAGATCAGTAACTGTGACAGGGGCGTATCTGTTATGTAAATCAGTAGTGTTTTTTAATGTTTCATCGTTTAACCAATCATTAAAGATCTACTTGGCTACATTTTTGTAAGCCGAAAATGGTCGTTCGGAAATTATGTAAATACCATAGTTTCATTTCAAATTATAAAATTCTCACTCAATAAAGAGTGGACTAGCGGGTATAAATAGTGTCAAAGTTTCAGCTCTATTCAAAGTTTCTAAATGTGCAGCTGTACTTAATGAACATTTTCAAACGACACTCAATCTCTTATACCAAGAACAACTTTTAATTGAAATCAATCGAATGAACAGTTAATAATATTTTTTAAAAATATGGATTAGGTATAGAAATTGTAAACAACATAAATCCTGTATATATAAGTAAAAAGTAAATATCAAGAGTTCTTTTTGTCACAAATTCTCCAAGACTGGCATTATCTTTCAATATCTTTTGAATTATTCATATCTGCAATCCTTTTTAATTTTTCTTAATTTTGCTGTAATTTTGTGAAAATATAGACTAGCCAATTAATTCATTTGAAAGGTACCATATAAGCTTTTTCAAAACTTTTCCAGCTGCAATTCCAATTTTCGAATCAATTATCTTATACTTTCTAAAGTTTTCCCACAAGTTCAGGTCATCACCAGAAGCAAGTGGGGCTTCTATCCATGTCTTTACTGTACAAAAAAGCATTAAATTGTACAAATCGCTGGAGCTGCATTTCTTCTCTCTATTAATTATATAAAAAACCTCTTGCTGATCTCTGAATAGAAGGATTTAAAAATGTATAGGAAGATTTAAATTATTATAGGATTTAAAAATGTATAGGCTATTCATCACCCACCATCTACGGTGGGTGATGAATAGCCTGCTGCTCTCCGAAGAATTTTCTCTAATAGATTGCTCAAAACGATTAATCTCAGATAGATAACTTTTTTATAATCATCTCTAATCATCGTAGATATATTCACAGTTGGAAGGAAGACTACATTTGAAACTTTAAACTCTTTAGCGTCTTCTTTCAATTCTAAATACTGGAAATTTATTTGTGCAATTCTTTTTCAAACAGTTTTAAGTCAGTTAAAGAGGGAAATTTCTGGGGAACATGATGACCTATAGCACAACTTAAAATAACTTTGCCGATAGTAGTTCTGTGACATGATGCCGGCAGGATAGCCACAATAGTTCACGTCAGATTTTTTCTCCCAATTAATGCATGCCACTTGTACACGACCAGTAATTATACTCGTAGTGTCAAAACTTTGTCCACATTTAATTCTCAAATTACCATTGCCTAGCATAAAAACAGTTTTTGAAATATATTTCGCTGTTCTTCCACCACTCAATTTTGAGACACTAAGAAGTTTTCCGATACCATCTCTCGAAACATATACAGGCAAACGATCAATCTTTCTTAATCCAAAAGATTTTGGCAGAAGTTTGCCGTTCCAATGAAGGGTTATAGGACAGTGAGATTTTAATTTACCCATTGTTTGAGTCAGCATATTTTTTTCTTGATTTTTGACCCCTCTTTAAGGAGGAAACATTCGAGGAACATGCCCCAGAGTAGCGACTACTGGAACAATCAAACGATGTGCTTCACGATTACGATCAGACGATATTTTTGATAATGCGAATGTTGCCAGATACAGTAGATAACTGTTGCCAAACTATATTGCATGTATTAAAAAACCTTAAAACTGTTGTTTTTTTTGTTTTTTTTCTTAAAATGTAGACATGCTTTCTTATCAGCATAAAAATCGAAAATTATGCGAAATTACAAAAAAATTTAAAAATGAATGGTCATTGAGCGCCACCTTCTTATAGGAGTAGGAAGCTAAAATTTTAGGAGAATAATACTACGGGTAAATGTAAAAAAATTATTCGCATTTAGGCATTCCTTAGACCTGATTTACACGCTACCAGTTGAGGTTCCAGTTTAGATCGCCAGCCAGTGACGTCATGTGACGTCACCAGGCTACTGGTTCCAGTAAACCAAACATTTTCTATTTACTGACGCCGGCGACTCCGATCAACCAATCACGTGCGCTTTCCCTTGATCACCGATAGACGGCACAATGGTTGCTTAGCTGACGTCACAGAACTGGCGATCTAAACTGGAGGACCGACTGGTAGCGTGTAAATCAGGCTTTACTTTGATTCAAACCACAGAAGGGAATGAGAGTGCGCCATTGGTCAATCTTCCTGTCAGTCTGGGAAGAAGTTAACGCCCACACAAAATGGCGGCTGCATGCTGAATGGAAAGTTGATAGTTCTAACAGAGAATTCGTATTTTCTTCGTTTGTTTTTGAAAATATGATTAGAAAAAAAAAGGAAGATATTGTTTTCATTACAAGCAAAGTCAAATCATTGTATGAAAAAAATTCTGAGTGGACGATTTTTACAATATTACGAAGTGCTGAATTCGACGAAGCCATATTCTTATTAAATGGGAAAGGTTATGTTTGCTGGTATTTCTTATTGACGTAGCTTTTTTAATGAAGTTTGATGATTTTATAGTCGCACTAAGTTAGTTTGTGACTTCAAAACTGTAATATACTTATAAATAATCGTAAAACTGATTTTTAATAATAATTCCTTGAAAATTTGAATGGTGGTGCCATCTATATCAAAATTTAGCAAATCCCAATTTAGCTTTAAGGAAATATTTTTACCATCTAAGAGTCGTGATAATTAATATTCAGTAAAGACGTTTTATGTGAAAAAATATTAGTATAATTAATATAGTCGAACTAAATTATATTTATATTTTATTTTTTACTTATAGTTAAATTATAGAATAGACATGTTTATAATTTCTATAACTTCATCTATCATAAAATAGATAAATATAAATTAATTGTCATAACTTATGCTCACAGTAAAATATTTCTTATTAAATACAAGACAATATTAAAAAAGCTCAATATTTATTAACATTTATTATTATTATAAAAATGGAACAGATGTAGTATATAGGAGATTGGGCGATATTTTTTATTTGGTAATAGCAAAAAGGGTCAAAATCAAAATACAAATAATAATGGAATAAGGTTAAAATATTAATAATAATTAAATTAAAATACTAATAGTAATAAGGTTAAAATATTAATAATAATTAAAGTAAAATACTAATAGTAATAAGGTTAAAATATTATTAATAATTAAATTAAAATACTAATAATAATAAAATTAAAATAACATTAAAATTAAGTTAAAATGTAAATAATATAAAGTATCAATTTTTAAAATAAAACTTAAATCTGTTTCCAAAAACCGCATTTATTGGGAAAAAAACAACACCTATATAAAATCATGTCGAAGAAATGTCATATTCTGCATCTGTGCCATAAAATTATTACAACAAAAAGGCTCTAAAAAATTTATGCGTCGCATTGATGCTGTCATTTATTCAGAAATATTTTAGTTTCTTCCTTATAATGGCAGCAAACAAATGACTATTAATAAAATAATAAGAATTAGAATTGATAATTTCAAAAGTAGCATTCGAGTTTCTGAGTCACCCGAATTTTTCTTTTATGTCTAAATGTTTACAAAAAAAAATAAACTTAGTTTCAAAAATATATTCCAGCTGCATAATTTTCTTTGATAAATATCCAAAATTTATACTTTGTTGTTAAAAGCAGTTAATTAGATTCAATTGGAGTAAAACATTAATCAGAAATAAAATTATCATTTATAAAACATTCGCCATTTAAAAATCAGTTCTTAAACTCAAGATATAAAACATGCGTTTAATTCTCTGTGTCAACACAGTAAACATTGTTAGGTGTTTAGCGGCTTCCATGAAAGCAACGTATCAGCCAATGGCGCACTCTCATTCCCTTCTGTGGTTTGAATCAAAGTGAAGTATGCTTAAATGCGTCCTGGTCAGTAGCTGAAATTTTTTTTTTTAACCACCCTACTATAGGCTCCTATAAACGAGTTTTGGCTTGACCCAGTCTTCCCGAAAGGTTTTAGCGGCGCATGAAGCCCACAAAATGTTTTATTTAATCCTTTAATGCTTCTTTGTACTATACACTGCATTAATATCTAACTTTTAATAGTTTTTTCATGACGAGATATAAATTATGGCTTAATATTCCAAGTATATACATTATACACACACATGGAAAAGTGTTTCTACTCAGCCAATATATACTTTATTTTTATCTGCCTTTTCAGGACGATAGAATTCATAGTCTTTCTTTCGGAAGTGAATATGGATTTGACAAAGTTTATGTTTCAAGGTCTTAGCAAAAAACCCAAGGCCATCCCCCATTTGTGGAATTACATGAAGAATCACTGGGATATGCTAATGATCAAGTAGGCTTTGGATTTCATAACGTTTTATTGATAATTATTTTTATGCATTTCTAGTTTTGATGATAAAACTTCTTAATTTGAGTTAAATATTTTACTACGTAATTCTATTATGGTAGAATAACGCATTAAAATTTAAATATTTTTCTACCATCCTGTTTGCATTATACATTTACATTTATTCCAGTAATTGCATATACAGGTGTTCAACAATCAACAGAAATATTCAATATACTTATATTTTCTTTTCAGGCTGGATGCCAAAAACAACCCTTCTATAGGAATTTCAATGTTTTGTGATAAACTGAAAACTCATAAATACTTAGAAGAGGTAAATTGCCTTTTCTTGTATATATTCATTCCTTTTAAAACTTCCAACTACAATTTCCTTCATGCGATTGGATGAGCTTACCCACTCTCCCAATTAGCTTTTATACAACTTATATGATATTCTATTATTCAAAATTTAAATTGTACTCAAAATGTTTTCTACATAAATATGTGTCACCATAATAGGACATTAATTGAAATCTTTCAGGATTTTACCCAACAATACTTTACTAACCAGATTCAAATCGATTTGTAGGCAGTTGTCGGTCACAACTACAAAGTAGATTGTATTCTAGAAACTAGGCAAATGTCTTATGAGTATTTAATCAACCTGTAAGAAAGGAATTAGAAGTACTCTCTTCTTTTCCAAATAAACGGTTTAAGAAAAAATGCAAAGTATCCCCCTTTTTGTTGCTATTTGTCTAGAAGCCATTTCCCGACCATCTCCTTCCATTCAGGAGTATCACCCGGAACCCATTCACGGGACTTTTCTTTTCGATGCAGTCCATCCAGATTCCAATCTCTTATCTCCCTTTGTTTCAGTCAAACCACAACCCAATAACACATTTATAGATATTTTCTTGTCGCTGAAATCCTCACAATCTCTCAATCCAAACAAATCCCCTAATCTCTTGTTTTCTCCCACTTCGTTGTAATGCAGTCCACCCCCCAGTGAAAAATACCCATACTCTGTTGTTGCAATTCATGCAGTGTTTATATCATTGTCTTACTCCGCTTGCAGTTCAATTAATCAATACCATATTCTTGTTTCAGTTCATTCGTCTGATGCAAACTCGTCCGGAGATGAGCGAATTCATAGTGGAGGGGTGCATAGAAGAGATCCAGAACTCTATCGAGTGGGCCGACAAATACGAAGAGACCATCACCCATTGGCTCACGTTTAACAATTAAAACTTAACTATTTAATTTTTGCACTATCCTGTTATACTCTGCTCACACCCCTAAAAGCTGGCCACCATTATGTTTCTTACAAAAATAAAGTGTTTTATAAACCAAACTGCGTATTTATTTACCATATGAAATTGCACAGTCATTTGATCTTACGGTCACGTGATATCATTACTTTTTGTGGAAATACTTCTCGATATTTTATTTTAAAATTATCGAACGTAATCCCCCCTCTGATAATTAATGGAAAGAGCGTTTCTTAATGTCATGTGTACTACGAATAATCTAGGACGAGGAGCAAAATGTTCTGTTTATACTATCACCCCCTTCAAGTTTATTGTCCAATTTTTTTCCTCATCAAAGTCAACCACAGCCAGCTATTCACGTGGTAATAAATTCACGTATTTTTATCGTTTTCAATATAATCTGCAAATTTCAAGGGAACTGGTTGATATTTCTCGCGCTGAGATGAATTTCCATATAAAACACATGAATACCACCAAAATGTTAAAATAAAGCAAAGTGACTGGTCCAGTCACTAGACTAGTCATCTGTTAAAAGTCACTAACCAAGTTCTACAGTGTAAAATAAGCCGTATATTTTAAAGTTCACTATTTTAAATTAAAATATTTAAAAATGAAACAAATACGAGATGGTTCATAAAGTCAGGATACTTCTTTTAAAGAAAAACAAAGATTCAAAATTATTAATAAATAAGTGTGACAATGCTAATTTTTAACAAATTCAAATTTGTATATTTTTAATCATTTTTTACTAAGTTCCATAAATATATTAAGAGTAAAAAAAGAACACAAAAATCAATTCAATGCTTTTATTAATGACGCATAAAAATATGAAGATTAATGACAGTTTCAGTAAAAAAGTACAAAAAGATGTTATTGTATAAAAAAGAACGTTATCAGTCTTATGGAATTTCTTTTATCCCGAAACGGTATCATTTCCCACGAAAGAATCAAGAAATGCTCCTGAAAGGTAACATATTCAATGTTAAAAAATACATTCAGATATTAGTTTACATTTTATTCTTTTCTCTCAATACTTCATGTTCAACCTTCTGGGAACGAATAACAGTTTGAAAGCAACTATTAGGAAACACCAATTACAAAATCCTCCTCTATGGCATCTCTCAAATATGACACCACGGACAAGAAACCCTACACAGATGCGAGCAATTCTTGTTAGTGAAAGACGCTTTTAAATGTTAACAAACACAAAATTGAAATTACCGCAGCAGAGAACGCGTTATTATTTTTAGAGAATCATCGTCGTTAATTAAATAATTTAACAGTATCTCCTTCTTTAAGTAATGATAATGGTGGAAATCTCTAAGATACTACTCTGCATTGGAAACATCATATTTTTGTTACCCACCACAATGGAAACTTTGTATAATAGGCCTTAAAGTATATTTCATATCATCGTGTTTACATAGAATTTCAATTTCGATCATAACTTGATGATTGACCACTGAACCAGCAAATCATATAGAGTTTGGAAAACTAAAAGTAAAATACTTACGGCACTGGTTGCATGATTTTCTGCAGTTGCTATTCATCCATTTTGGATTCTTCTTGCACTCTCCAAGTTCTGCCCATCCACGGCACTGACTGTCTCTATCCACACAAGTCTCTAAAATCGGAAAATATTACTAGAAACAGGTGTAAAGATATCTTTCTTAAAAAATGCATACGCCGGAACAATCTTAATTAACAATAACCATTTATGTAAAGGAACTTATAAATTATCCTATGTAGCTCAATAGCAATCGATACGAGAATTTAGCTTGCTTAGTTTTATGCGTCCTTAGAATAAACTAAGAATGGTAACTTAAACCTTAACAAAGTTATAAAAGCAAAGCAAAATTTATATATCTTTATATGTACAGTTCCTTAAAAAACAAAAAAGTACCATTGGGGTTTCTATTTTGGACAAATCTGCAGTTCAAATACGGCAGATAGATGGGAAAAAAAATCTAGAGCCCCTGGAAAGGTCTAACTAAAGACGCAAATTATCTAACTTTGCACCTATTTTTAATGAAAAGGGGGGGGGTACTTAAATGCCTTAAATTACCTTTGAGTGCGTTGTTGCACTGGTAGAGTTTGTTGATCTTCCTGATGTCCGTCTGGCTGAATCCGTTTCTCTGGCCAATAAATGCGTTCCTCTGCTTCGGCAGGATGGTGGGTCTATTGCGGAACTTGGTGAAGTCGTAGGAGCCGTAGTGCATGATAGAAGAGTAATCGTAAGGCTCGCCTAAATGGTGGAGGCGACCGTCAGTGTATTTGGCGAAGTTGTGAGTCTGGCCTACAGAGACATGTGCACGAATTAGAAGCATTCCATGAAGTCCAATCGACCTTTACTAAACGTGTTTTCATCAGGGTACTTAGGTTAGAATGATTTCAACAATAGAAATTTTTATGTTAGTCATTCGTAATTTTGAAATCTAAAGTTAAAATTGCTTGGAAAGCATAGTAAGTAATTCTGCGTATTAAAATTTAAGAAATATTTAAGCAAAATAGTTCAGAATTGGAAAGAGATGCATATTGAACGTTTTGCAATTGTATTTATGATATCAAAAGCGGAATATGTTTTTGAATCATCTCTTTACATCGAAATGATTTATTTGTTCTGTGCCGTTGGTTTTCAAACAGTCATGCTTATATTAAAACCACCAGATGAATATTCTCATTTGCAAGTAAAAAAACTTTTACAGTGTTTCATAAGCAGATACTGTTTCAAATTAAAAAAAGAATAAACCATTGCCTCGTGAGCACTGAGAGGTTTGCGCACAAACAATACGACATATTACTAAGACAACATGTTGTGGTACCTTGCTGTATGTTTTCCCACAAAATGGAGACGTACTCATCTCTGTCGGCTCTGCTCTGCTCATGCCAGAACCCAGCAGCGTGCATCAGTTCGTGGATGACGACTCCAACATAGACGCAGTCATCACCAAGAGACAACAGCTGTTGACCGCCATCACGACCGATCATGGAGAAGCACCTGCAAAAGGATAAGTTGTTTAGCTATCATATGTATCATGTTCAACCAGAAATTCTAACAGCCGGCTATATATTAATAATTGGCCAAAAAATGCACAGCATTTTATTTTTGGTGGTCTTCACTACCGGATTTGGTATCTTTGTATTAGCGCTATTTTTATTTTCAAACTGTTGAATAACAATGTCTGTTCCTTTAAAATCAACTGAATACACAAATTCAATTGCAACTTTTTAAAGTTACCTAATGGTGGGACTTAAATAATGTGAAATAAGATAAGAGAGATACGAAAGAAATGATAAGAGAGATACGAAAGAAATGATAAGAGAGATACTTTGAGAAATGGCTACACATTTATTTTGAAACTACATCAAACATCATTCGGTATTTTTTTTTTTTCTCTCTTTTGTTATTTTGAGTAGAAGAATAAATTATGTGGCTGAAAGTATTTTATGTATACCATCCCCACAAGCTCTTGTTGATACATCAACTACATTCTCATTAAGCAGAATTATTATAACATAACAAAAATGTGGCGTCTTTTCTACATCCACATGAAAATCCTCTACAGTACACAATGAATAGCATCCTCACATTGAAATCTACAGTAGACAATGAATCAGAAGTCCTCACCCTACTTTCCGTGTGATGAACACGTAGTCCATTTCGCTGTTCCTCGGTCGAAATCGGATGCAGGTTTCCTTGTGGTACTCCTCCATGGCACGTGCAATCACACTGCGCTCCTGTCTGTCTGTAATAACAGAAAGAAGGGTTTATTCCATATAACTTTCTAATTAGCGGAGACAGAAAACACAGTAAATCCGTCACATCACAATGATATTTTAATTTGATGAAAAATAATATTCATATAAATTACATAATATCCCAGTAACACAAATAAGCTGGCCAATATCGCTTAACACTGGCTAATCCCGATGTGGACCGTTGTAGACCTTAGAAGACACTCTTGCAGTTCTGATCACATTCAACTAGAAGAGGAACACAGCAGAAGTGGTAGAGAGGAATTTTGAAATACAAGCTATGGATATTTTCCAAATTCGATATAAAGAAGACGGTCTACAAGAACCTATCGTATTATTTTACCACTGAATAATGAAAATTAAGATTGTTTGTTTGTTTGTGGTGCAAAGGCAACATAAGGGCCATGCTGCGCCAATACAAATTAAGAAGAGTTGGACAAAAGATTAATAATTTCATTGCTCCGGGAAATATTGGAACGCGATTTCATCTTAAAACCTTTTTTGCATTGACGTATTAACTTCAAAGATAAAAAATATATATGTGCTGTCTTGTCATAACATGAAAAAAGTCTCAAAAGGTGCCAAAGTACAAAGTTATCTATAAGATAATTAGAAGACGAGTATTTTGATGTTACAAGAAGGGGTCCTCGAGCTAAATCATAACGTCCTACTTCCACTATGCTAAATCGATAAGGAGCGATGCTGTGCTCAAAAATTCCTCTTTAATATGTTGGAATACTCTTCACGATATGCTCCATCTGATTCTGTAAAAAGTACACCATGTACATTGCTCTAATCATAACAAGTGATAGAATAAAGCGACTAAAAAGTTCAATGAAAAAACTGTAATCTGAAAGACAGCGTGAGCTAGAAATATATGTGTGCCCAACGGCACTGGTATACATGTTAAGCAACGACATGTACAGCTCAACTTATTAAACTGAGGCAAATTTGGACTTCAGCATCCAGGTTGCTGGGGTGCCCCAGTCTAATATTGTTCGAGTGTTTGTTTACATTAAGCATGATAAAATTAGATTTAATTTTAGATTTTGATTTAATCGTTTAGTGGTGTAAATTGTTGTGACTCGCAACTAAGCCCAGGATGCTGAATTCAAGTAAGAATGCAATATGAGTTAAAATACGTATTTATTCACATCACCTGACAAAGTACAAAATACGTTAATACTACTATTCATTAAATTTATATTAGTGTACTAGATTAAATAGCAGTTACATTAGAATTATATTCAAACAATTATTTAAACAACATTATTTCGCTCCAGGTGAAAATTCACATTGTGAAGCCTCGTGTCTATAGTGCAATGAAATATTGATTATGCATTAAATATTGTTACAAATTGAACAAATTGGTAATGGAGACTCATGTTATGTTGGCTCAATTGTACGGGAAGCAGAGACGCGAGCACATTTACGACTCAATGTAGTTTGGGCGTCATTATTGACGTTGGCCAGAACGTGGCGTATTAATCATCACCAGTTTTTTCGTCGCGAAAGCATTTGGTCCATTTGTTACCGCAATATATGTTCCCGGTTTTTGTCCCGGACATTTATACCACGTTGCAGATATCTCTGTAGTCGATTTTCCCTACTTTATAAAAAAAAACACCTTCATATTTACTCGTTTCTTAACTATAAGACGAAAGCTATGAGACGACACTAGTTGACGGTTCTTGACTTGTCAATCATTCGTATACCATTTACAAACGTTTTTAGCACACGCTTATCATTTAGCCCACCATCACCGCACACACTTTTCATAATCATTCATGAACGCAAAATTATCTTTAATACGCAAAATCAAATCAAAATTTTAATTTTTGAAAAATGAATAAGATAAAAAAGAAAGAAAACACTTATTTTTTGAAAACCAGAATCAACCCTTTTCTCTTTTAAACTTGGGAATCGGACAATGTGACAACGAGTGATCCAGCATATCCAGCACTATTCAAACTCCCTTTTTAATTCCGACTATCAAAACATGGGCAATAAAACAATTCTTGTAAATAAAAACTACCACATAACCACGGGAAAAGCTCATACCAAGATGAGTAGATGACTGAAACTTATGATCATGATAAGAAATAGCTCTTTTCCCCTACCACTCACATTCACCCACGCTGATTCAAAAGAGCCAATCAGTTCAATGAATTCGCAAGTAGAGCCGAAGTTGAAAAAGTCCAAACGGCTGTATCTCCCCTCATACCGTATACATTTCGTGGAGGAAAAGATTCGATTAGGCTCAATCGGTTACCATGACAACATTGCAGCCGAAACGGGATTTCTCGAACTGTAGCTGCAGTTCGGTGGATGATCGCCAGTTTGGGTTGATTTGAAGGTTTTTGTTTTTCTCTCTCCTGAATTAAGTAGTGAGGTAAAGGACAACAGGTTTACTATTTATCGGATTTTTTTATACTTACTGTAGAATATCCATCTTCATTTAAGAAAATTAGTAAAATATATAATTTTAGTTTAGAACTAATAAATTTAAATGTAGCCCGACTGTACTTGCTGTACTCCACAACTGCCAATGGTCTGCTCGGACGAAAGTCAGTTTTTTCATAGCAAATCAATGTCTCCATGTGAACAGTACATTATTTATATTCGTTCTTAATATTTGGGGAGAAGGTCTGCAGTTCATGTAAATCTATCTTTTCTTAAAGTATTATTTTACTTGTAAATAATCGTTGAATGTGGTGATATGATATGATGTCATATTAAGTGGCTGGAATTGGATTGAATTCACATTGAAAAATCTTGGCTGAAGAAGAAAGTCATATCTTATGTATGTGCAGTAATTTTTTTATAAGCAAAAAGGCAATTTTTGTTTTATGAAGTCTTCAAAATTTACTGATACTGTAGTGACGATACAGTTCCAATTCCCATGATCGTTCTTCCTTTAATAGGTAACAAAAGAGCTACAATTTCCTGAAATACAAGAGCTAGAAGAAAGTTGTTGAGAAAACGTTTATTTGTATTGCATATGAGTAAAAATGGTACACAATGCTTGTTTTGGTACTTTTTGATCGCAACCCACAACAGGCAAGACTAATTGTTGTTGTTTTTTAACCAAATTCAATTAAAATATAAAGATCAATCCAATATGCTCATTATGTGAAATACTGTACAAAGAATATTTCGTTTTATACACAAAATTAATTTAATATTATTTATTTTACCTTAGTAAATGAATAACTAGGAAAATAAAGTAAGACAATGAAATATTTCAGGTACCGAATGAATTGGCAATAACATAAGGAATCTCTCCTCCAGGCCACTTCATGTGACTGTCCCTGATGGCATTTCTTCCCTGTAAAAAATATGCTGCTTTTAAAAAAATAATCTGATAAAACTTCTATTTTATAATCTAATGCTCTATTTAGAAATTTACTAACATAATGGAGACTCCTATTCCTAATTAAAGAAAAAGGTTTAATTTTAGTTGGGAAAAGAAGGTAAAAAGTAAAGAAATGATACATTTTGTAAAGTAAGGCTAAATTTAGTTATGTTCTCAAATAATAAAGACTCGATTTGGAAAATGACGCTATTTAATTTCATAATGAAAATAATAGAATGGGATTTAAAAAAATAAATCAGATAACAAAATAATAAAGGTTTGTACTGAATTTTTTTCGGCTTCAATTTTGAGAGTTAGTAACCTTAGTTATGTAATCAAAATGATGGAACTTCAATTTTAACAGTATTTAGTTATACTAGGGGGCTTCGCCCCCTGCTCGCTTTAGCTCGCCAACCCCCAAACGCCTCGCTGCGCTCGGATTGAGCTGCTTTGCCGCTCGAATTTGTGGTTAAAACATCTTGCTGCGCTCGAATAGGTTTGCCAGCCATAAAAAAATTAACCAAATTTTTATAAATTTAATGTAAGGCCTAATAGAGAAAACACCCAAATTGCAAGTTTCATAATAGAAAGTTAAATATACTATCCACCAACATTCTGACTTAAAACTTCATTAGCTATGCCCTTACATTGAAGTCCTAATATTTTTTATTTATTCTGATAAGTCGCCCCGTTAGAGAACGACGTCCAACGCGAAGCATTTTCTGGATAAAAATACTTCAAAATAATAATTACTCTAATACAAAAATGCTTCAGAAAAACAGAAAAAATCAACTTTGAAACGAAGAGTTTAAAAAGAGCTTAAAAATTAGCAACGGTTGGTTGAACCCCCGAGCAGCCGGTTTGTTGTTTACATACGTAAGGATGTTACCAATCATATATTCAAAATCATTGAGGCTTTGTAGTAGCTTAATGATGAAAAATATTGAAATTTAACTAATTAATAAAGTGTTAATAAATTATTTTGGCACGTTTTGGCAAATCTACAGCTTATTTCCTTTAAAATGACACCTTGATCATTGAAATTGGTTGAGCAGTTTACATTTCTGAAATGAAACCAATTTTAATTGGATGCTATTTTGTAAATACGGGCCATTAAACGTCTTTAAAAAAAGGATATAAGGATTATGGCTTCAGACTTCAATTTTGTACAAATAACGGTATGTAATTATATGATAAAGCAATGAAATCTTAAAAAGGTGACCATTAAAATATATATTATTTACTTTTTTTTTTTTTTTTTTAAATTAATTTTTATTAAATTTTCAAAACTTAAATTTATAACTTATTAATTAACTTATAGTAAACTTGAATTTGTTACTTAAATACTTTATAACAAAAACTTTATAAACTTAAGCCAAAAACTTTTTATTGAATTAAACTTGAATTTGTTACTTAAATACTTAATAACAAAAACTTTATAAACATAAGCCAAAAACTTTTTATTGAATTAAACTTAAAGATATTGTTGCTAGAAAGACTACTACTCAAATTGAATAAGTTAATTCATTTAACTACTTCAGATATATCATTCACAGATGTACTGCAATAGAAAAGGTTTTTATATATTAGGCATGTAATGATTTTGTAACACTCCACCCAATTGTTTCTATCAATGTTCACTTAAATTCTCAATCTATTTTTATACAACAGTCATTCAAGAGCCGAAAGCATTCAATCATTTTTTAGACCTCATTAATTTCTTCCACCTTCATTAAAATTCATTGATCTATCTGAATTCCCAAACACGTGTTCCCCTACATAGGGATAATCCTTTCAATTATTCCCATTAAATATTAAAAAAAACCAGATTCATGACGTCAATCTTTCCTTGTGCTTCAATAACCCATTTTTCTCACACACTCTATCTCTATCTTATATGTAAATCATATGTGCGTTGCTGTGTTCCATAGTAAACTGCGTATATGGTTTCCTGAACAAGGACTCGATCGATGGGACTGACGATATTATTTTGAACGATTACCTCCACCTTGTGATAACCCTTCCTGGGTTAATTACATGAATATATATGTTTCGTATTTTAAAAATTATACCTTATAAAATGTGCAATAATCTTGCAACATCATAGATTTCTTTTACCAATGCTAGTGAAATATTTTTCAACATAAAACTACTTAATAATATATGGTATTGAAATGGTAATTTTTTAAATAAAATGAAAAACAATTACAATGTAATCTAACGTAATATTATAATAACGTAATAACGAAATAACGTAATAATTCCGTAAACTTTACCTCTACAAATTTGGGATTGCTGATATCACCTTCAAACTGTCCTGATTTGAAAATAGGATCCAATCCTTTTTCAGGAGAGAAATATTTCTCTGAAATAAAACATGTAATTTTTTAACCTAATCAAAAATAGGGTAAGAGAAGTTAAGACAATGTGAAATTAAAAAAGTTAATACAACAAAATAATACCTATCTCGTTCAGCTTTATTCAACAATTTAAATATATTGTTTGTATCACAGGCAAAATAAATTGAAATAACTCACTTTAAAAAAAGGTGTAGATAATGCTCAAAAGCTAATAAATACCATATCGCAAATTTATTATTTTATAACCAAGTAATATAAATATAAAATTAAGTATGTCATATACCCTGCACTCATCCTGCACTCCACAACAAAAATTCCAAAAAAAAAAAAAAAAAAAGATGGACAGATCAAATTGTTTCCACAAGTTGTTCAAATGTTTACCACAAGTATTATTACTACTTACCAGAATATGCACTATGCAGTAGCTCTAATGCATGCCAATTCATAAAACATGCTGTTTGCGGAAAATTAATTCAAATACCATGCTATGTCCCAAAATTACCACGATTTACGGTAAGTGATTTTGCAAATGAATACATTACCGGCAATGTGTGAAAGCCGGCTTTCTATAGAATACTTAGGTATTTAAAAGAACGTTGGGCGTTTATAGGCAAAGTGTGAAACAATTAATACTTCACATTCCTAGACATTCTATAAGAATGCTAAATAATAAACCGGCCAAGTATGAAATTCATCTCCGATACGTTTCAAATATCACGTGTAGCATGTCATTCAAGCCAATGCACGTTATCAATGCACGTCCTTCAAGCCTACCATATTGCAACAAATCATGTTAATTTTAATTTCTTATTTTTTGTATGAAATTTTATACGAAAGGCATAAATTCTGTTTTTTTTTTTTTTTTTTTTTTTTTTTTTTCCAACATTCAATTTTCTTTATCTGTTTTGAATAAAAGTTTTTTAAAGGCACTCCTTCAGTATTTTTTTCAAAAAAATATTTGTATTTTTAAAGATTGCCCGTCTTTTAAATAATCGCATTGTAATTGCCTTTTTTCATACCTGACCAAAATAGCAATTGTCATTTTATAAAATGGTTAGATATTATTTACAATGCCTAAGCCACTGGAGAAAGCACATAATAATTTTTATATTTCTTACTTTGCCTAAAAATGCCCGGCTTTCTTAAACTGCCCAGTTCATTTAGTAACTACTCAGTATAAAACCTTCAAATTTGGTGAGTAGGTAGGAAAATGATCACTTCATGAAATGACAAAGGTTATTTTCATTTAATGTCGATGTTATTATAAATGAAAATTAAAAAAGCAAAAGACTATTTCAGACGGCACCACTACATAGGCATTGACATAAGTATTTCAAATATAAAATAAAATACATTAGACGCTATTTTAGAGCTTTTATGTCATTTCATTAAGTGATCATTTTTTGTACCCACTCAACAAATTTCCAAGTTTTATACCAAGTTTTTTTCTAAATTAACTGGGCTAGAAGATTGTAACCTCGAGTATAGGGGATGATCCTTTTACTAGGACATGCTCTAAAATGATTTTGAAAAACCTAATAAATTATAATATAATATCCTATTTGAGCTCTAGGCCTTCTACAAAGCTTTAATAAAATAAGTCCCCCGTCTTGTGATCCAACATTCCTTGTGCTAAGCATAAGATAAACAACGCAATGCCAAGTTTTCGGTGTTCTTTGTAATTCTCTACCATTTCAGCAATCATGGAGGTCTCTCCCTCCAAAAAGATGAGTTGGGGGAGGCAATGGGGGAGGGGGGGTACCAGGAGAGGAAACCATAAATTTTTTCTCACCCCGTTCATCAGGTGGCATGCGTAAACAAGTGTTTTTCGTCTGTGTGATTCCAACCACTTCTGCTGCGAAAAGATAATGGGTGGTAAGGACTTGACACCTATAACTGCTTTAGAGAATTGCGTATTCCATGACTGGTTCGGTGTTTGAAGGAAGAGAACAAGGGCAAGTGGCGATGTTCTCAAATTACCAAACAGTACCAAAGTGGCGATGTTCTCAAATTACCAAACAGTACCAAAGTGGCGATGTTCTCAAATTACCAAACAGTACCAAAGGGTCATGGTACGAAACCATGACATCAAGCAATTGATATTAATGTATAACAAGCATTTGTTTATTGTAAAATTAGGCGCAATTGGAGGTATGTAGAACATGATGGTTAGAGAAATGTATTTATTCTTCGGTTAGAGAAATATATATATTTCTAAAAGAAATTATAATGGCTCAAAACACTAAAAATATTACTGCATGAAGTAAATATTGATCTCTATCTGAAACATCTGAATGGCTCATAAGCAGCTGCAGTTCTGCAAGCAGTTGGAATCAATTGAATTGCTGTAGAGTAGTATAGAATTAAATTGCCGCAGTCAATTGAATCGCTGTAGCGATGGAGTACAGCCACGTTGTGCTCTGTAATAGGTTGCCTTTGCTAACCAACATGTATGAACATTTGAAAAAGAGTTGCTATTATGAATCACTATTGGGATGATAAGCCTTCCCTGCCTTCAAATAAAAAAAAAACGTACACTATCTGGAAGTGGCGATGGCTAAAGTAACTGACCACTTATCCACAGGTTATAATTTCCGAGTGGACTTTTTCGGGAATTTTTTTTTACCTGAGCCCATTCTTCTGTTATTAAATGAAAATGTCTTAATTAATTTTTATGGATGTTATAATAGTTTCAAACTGTGTAAATAATAATTAAATACAAGAAATTGCTATTAGAAAATTGGGAGATTTTTCAAAGTTTCAATTACCTTTTATATCTTTTGAGCTACTTAACGATGCTGAAAAATAGAGAATTTTACCTTTCCACTTGACATACAACGGTAAATAAAAGTACTATTGGAAACTGATGTGCTTACCATGGGCGCCAGGCATAAATATTCTCAGGGGTGTACAAGTGGGCTAATTTTTTATTTCAACTGGCTATCTTAATGAAATTTAATTAATATTTATGTATTAAATTTCTAGTCCATTAAATATTTAAAAACCTGTATCATACTTCTATTTCCCTTGAATCATGCCACTTTTCTCCACATAATTTTTAATTTTCAAAATCCTGGCAGGTGCAAGTGTACCTTCCAGACGGCGTTGTTCGGTAAACATATTTTAGTTTTAAAGGTTCAACTTAATTCAAAGATCGTAAAAAGTAATAAAATACGACCCAGATTGCTCATACTAAAATGAAAGAGAAGTTTAAGAATGTTTTAGGGTGATAGTTACAAAATAAGCCAATTCGATATTACCTGGTAATTTCTGACCAGCCTCGAAGTCCTCTGGTGTCAATGGAAGTCCTGCCAAAATAATATCAAATTAATTGTGGTGTTTTCTCACTGTTTTGATTAAATTGGAAAAGCTTGTTGCTTCTAATTAACAAAAATAAGTAAGAGTGCAACTTGAATGTTGGTAATGGAAACATGTTTCCTAGTAAATGCAAGCTTTGTAAAATTTTGTTTTCTAAAGAATTGTTTCTGATTCAAGGCCACTTAGGCGTTTTAATTCATAATGGCGAATATCAATTTATTCACCTTTATCTAAACGCAATTTTTTTAAAATTATTTTGTGTAACTATCTTGTGTGAATTCATGTACGATTTTACAAACTAAGAAAGTGAAACTCCAGTTGCATATATGCTGAGTGTTTTGCCTTTAAAAAGGGTTTAAGTTTTTTTTTTAATGCATTGAAACTAAAGTTGTTAAAGTATAATTAATTAAATGTTATATAAATCATTAAAAACAACATTAAGATTAAGTACACTTACCGAACTCTTCGAGGTGTTCGTCATCAGAATTCTCATCGTCATCTTCATTCTACAGAAAAAGAAACATAATTATTAACTTAACGTTAAGTTGTAATAAAGAAATAAGATTCTATAAACAAAAAAGAGTTATTTTTAAGACCATTATTACAATTTTTAGAAGTGCTACATTTATGCCTATTCTGGCAATAGCAAAACCTCCTCAAACTAAATATACGCAGTTTATCGCATTAACAAGGGGAAGAAAACAGTTTTGACATTTAATCCTTCTTCGTAATAATTTTAATCGATAACTAAAAACAGGGTTTTACTTGTTTAAAATTGCGATAACTTTGCAATTGATTGTTTAACCTGTAATCTGTCTTTCTATGACAAGCACAATACAACTTTTATATTGGCAGCATTTTTATAACTAAAAAGTAATTTCATAAATAGTTAATCAGAGTGCGTAGTTAGTTAAGTTTCATACAGTTTTATAGTATTAGTCAAGGGTTTATATGCAGTTAATAGTTTTTAAATACACAATCCAGTCACACATCTTACCGTGCGGTCAAAAAACTCCTCCTTGAAAGTTTCGTCAGGCAAATTCAGCTTCAGAATCTGATCCAGCTTCCAGTTATACGACAAGTCATCCCTCACAGCGTTATTAATAACCCCACACCCCACAATCCCCACCAACGACACAAGCAACACTGCGATGCTCATCTTTCACCGATATGACAATGACCGACCAGATAAGACACCAAATACCACTAACACCATACGATTCCTGCCGAAGGTCGTTATATAGATGCCCTCCAAACAGACTTCTATCTCCCCTATAATTAATCACCCCTCGGGTGTTAATCACCACCTGCCCTCAATGATTTAATTTTATGTCTGCGCGAGCTTCACTCGGTAATTTCTCACCTTTTGACAAGTCACAGTCTTTGGGCAAGTGACGTCAATGTACCTCATGCAGCCGCTATATTTACGGATGAGAACTAATCCATAATACCTGGACGGCCGTTTCCATTGTGTGCTTGTGTTTACTGTCTGTGGTTCTTCTAGTGATATAAATGATTGAGCATCTGTGGGTACTGGGTGATCCATCCATCGTTAAGACTGGATGCTGGAGGTGATGTCAGTAAGTTCCAAACAAAAGGTTTATACTTCAAAGGAGTTCTGAAGTGAAAGATGAAAGCCAGTGTCCGAGATTGCTATGCAAATGACTTAAATTAAACATTTGATTGGTTAAAATGAATATTTTAAATTGAAAACTCTCTTCATCCATTGGAGAACAGTATGCATAAAAACATAAGAAACATTGAATGACTTAAGAGATTGTAACTTCAGATACGCTTCTCCGAGCTTGAGCGAATTTTGACAGTTAATATAAGATTGGAAGGACTAACCGCAAAACAAATAAAGAGTATTCACTGAATGTAAATTAAGATGAAAGATCTTTATTGCATTTTCTGATCATTGATATCAGAAATCCTTTATTACTGTATTGTAACTGAGAAGGACGTAACATGGCACATACGTAAAGAGAAGATAAGAAATAGTCGCTATTTGTATCCTAACATGATATCAACAAGGCTTAATCCAACAGTTCAAAATATTTAAAGTTTGACCAGGTTATGTAATTAATGTCATGTTTGGGCATAGCTTTAAATAACACATCTAATTTATGCGTCATCCTAAAACATAGACACAGTCAGAAAGGTGCAAGGGAGTGCGCTTGCAAAATGAAAAATGATGTGGAGAAAAGAGGTACTATTTATTAAAAATAGAAGCATGATATAGATTTTAAATAGTTAATGGATGGGAAATTTAATACATAGTCATAAATTAAAAGTTCATTAAGATATCCAATTGAAAGTTCAAGAATGAAATAAAAAATTTAACTGCGTTGCACCAACTTGGGTACCCTTTGCACCTCTCTAAAAATAATTCGGTGCCCATGTCTTAAAAACACATTCCTCTTTTGGGCCGCAGTTTAACCTTATGTTACTTTTGCGCCAGCAAAAAAATATATAATCCAATCCAAACAAAGTTAGAAATGCTCAAGTTTAAAAAAAAATATGTTTTCAGGGCAAATTATTTTTTAATGTGTGCATGTCTTTGTCCATGAGCTTCCGTGCCATTGTTTATAATTACGAATTAGGTGTCTTCTTGGATTATCAAATGCAAGTACCACCAAAATATGTACAAGGACTCATACAGAGATGCATACGATTGAGGCGATCATGGAATCATCATTTCCCCCCCCCCCCCATTTTATTCTATATGTAACATGATTATTACATAAATGTTGGGAGACACTTTTGAAACTTTTCATTCTTACGATTGAAACGATTAAAACTTTCAACTGAATTATTGCTAAATTTAAAAAATGAGACGTAAATACTTTCAAAGTTTTGAAACACTTAGCGAGTGATATAGCACTGAGGGATGACTTTATTTTATTCTTTTTGTAAGAATTTTTACAAACTTTTAAAAATATTACATTACGATAAAAAATATTATTCCACGTACGTAATCAATTGCACACCTTTGAATAGGATTAATTATAATTACTAGCAATTAACGATTAAAAGTAATTGCATGACTTATAGTAGTATAATTTAACAAAATTAAAGGTTCAAACTGCAAGAATTTTTGGAAATTTAAAATATATATATCGAATACGAATCAATTTTACTAAGCTGGTTTTGAAAATAAAACCAACGCTCCTCTCCCCCCCCCCCTCTCCCTTTTCCCAAAAACAAATTCTGGATCTAATTACTGAATACCCTTCTTTTATCATCATAATATTATACTTACATACATACTTATAAAACCTCTTTACAGTCATGAAAGTGAATTCTTAAATAAAAACATAAAATAACAAATATTTATATAATTACCAACAGGATTTTATCACTGCTTTATTTACAAAAAAAAAAAAAAAATTATCCTGAATCTTTGAGAATGTGACATTATTCGGAATTTCGGATTTTTTCTCGTAAGGTTATGCTATGTCTAGTCGCAAATAGGCCGCAAACGGTACTTTCTTCATACAATCGCAATGCTAACTGACCCCTGTCTACTCCCCGTCAATATCTCCCCTGTCCCCATCCCTTTTCGAACACCTGCTAAGCAATAATTCGTCCCTCCTAGATAACAGAACGGATGACCCAACCCCATCTGTCCCAGAAGGGTATTATGACAGAGATTGGATATCTTCTTTCCGGCTTTTGCCCAATGATTCTAATGGTTTACATAGGGTTATATTTTAATGGGGGCGGAATGGAAATCATTTCCCATTGCAAGTACGCACTACAGTTTACCGCGAAATATGCCGCAAGACAAGTAGCAAGATAAATTAGGTGTTTTTTTAGAACCGTGTAAGTACTAAAATTATGCTAACAACTGATTATTATTTATTTATTGATTAGTATTTCATTCAGAAATTCAATTTCTCTCCTCTCTTTTTAAATTGTGATTCATGGAAAAATTTTAATTGCTACTTTTTTTTAAAAAAATTATGCCTTTTAAAACTCCTGCAACATTTTTTTTTTAAATAGTTTTCATTAAAAAAAAAAAAAAAAAAAAAAAAGTCAAAGTAATCCTGCCAGCGCCCATGCTAACAATAAAAAAAAGCTTGATGAAAATCTATAATAATAAAACAAAAACTGTGTGTCTGTCTGTCTGTGGCTCTGTGGATCTATAGAAGCCTACTTA
The DNA here is from genome assembly GCA_963978545.1 of Linyphia triangularis. NCBI lineage: Eukaryota > Metazoa > Arthropoda > Arachnida > Araneae > Linyphiidae > Linyphia > Linyphia triangularis. The sequence goes on from OZ021722.1 coordinate 91,379,540, forward strand.
AAATTGGAGTAGAGTTCTGAAATTTTCAGCATAAGTAGTTTTGGCGTTCTAATTTTAAGCTTCACAAACAGAATGTTAAAATTTTAATTAGTTCTTTTTTAATTAATTAATAAATATGTTACAAAACGATATCTAATCGGGCTACAGCTCCGAAATTTTCAACATAAGTAGTTTTGGCCTTTTAATTGGACTTTTAAAAAACAGAATTTAAAATTTTTATTTTGTTCTTTTTAATTTTTTAATTAATTAATAAACATTTTACAAAACGACTACTAATAGGGCTACAGATTTAAAATTTTCAACGTAAGTAGTTTTGACCTTCTAATTGGACTTCAGAAAAACAGAATTTAAAATTTTTGTTTAGTTCGTTATTAATTAATTTTTTTAAATAATTAATATATATATTACAAAACGATTTGAAATAGGGCTACAGCTTTGAAATTTTCGACATAAATAGTTGTGGCCTTCTAATTGGATTTTTGAAAAAGAGAATTTAACTTTGAAAAAAAAAAAATTTAATTAACAAATATTTTACAAAACGATTTGTAATTGGGCTACATTTCTGAGATTTCACAAGAAGTTTTGGCCATCTAATTGGACTTTTGACAAAAAGAATGTTACAATTTTAATTTATTTTTTTATTAATATTTTCACAAAAAGCGACTTCTAGAGATCTGAAAGTTTCAACATAGGCCGTTTTGGCCTTCTAATTTTGCTTTCCACTAACACGTGTTAAAATAATCTTAAAAGGGTGCTAAATTATTGTGATACGGGGGGATTTTTTTTTTCTTGACAAGGGAGAGGCTTCTAATATTAAGGCTTTACGTAGCAATTAGATTTTAGTGAGTGAAGCGAGCTTATGCTTACGCAGCAATGAACCTTTCAGCGAGAGAAGCGAGCCTATGCTTGCATATCAATGAACCTTTTAGCGAGTGAAATAAGCCTGTGTTTATGTGTCCATGAACTTTTCAGCGAATGATTCCAGCTCGATTTTGCGTAGCGATGAACATTCCTGCAAGAGGAGCGCCAAAGACTAGGTCCTATACACGAATGACAGATTTCCTCAACGCGAGGCCTCACAGCTAGCTAAAATATTGCACATGTTAAAATTTCGTAGCGAAGCACGGGTATTTAGCTAGTCTTTAATAAAAGCTCTGCTACCTTGTCCAATACGTTTTATAAAAGTTCTTTAAAACTATGTTTATAAAATAATGTCGGACGAAGATGTGACAGTGTAATAGCTCAACTTTTATAAATAAAACTTTTATAAAATTTTCTGTTATAGATGGCTCTGATAAACAATATTTTATAAAAATAATTTTAAAAGAACTCCATATCTCATTTGAACTGTTTTTTGTATGGAAAGGGTTCTATGACCTATTCTTGTTTATAAACAACAATAAGCCCTCCAGAACTTTTAAAATTTATTAAGCCTTGTTTTTGAAGACTGCTTCAAACTCGCTTTGGTTTTCTCGAAACTTTCTTACTCATTCATTTGTACGTGTTTTTTTTGTTTTTTTTTTTAGGATATTAATAGATGAACAAAAGTGATTCGTAACGGAATTTTACCATGTGTTGTGCAATTTAGCAATAGAAATATATTCTTACATTCCACATCTGAAACTTTTTCTGATTGACCTTGTTTACATTTGTACCAAATTGTGGATACAGTGAAAACATTTTTTTTTTTAATATTCCTTGTTCGGAACGTATCGTCGCCATAAAGTAAGTTAATGGATATCGAAATAGCTTAGCTTTCCTATGCTTGCCCTTTTGTTGACATTTGTAAAGAGCAGTAGTTATTGCTATATGGGAATTGGGAGAACAAGTGATGAGTGAGTAAGAGTTTTGACTTTTATTTACAGAAATTTGAATCACACTGTCTTATTGTTAATTTGTTTACCTAACTATTTCTCTATATAATAAAATTGAAATTCTTAATTCCCCCTAACTTAAAACTCTTCTCTTTGGTTTCATTATTATCTTCAAATTTTTTTTAATAAATGTTCATGCTCTATCCTCACATTAAACAGCCATAAATCTTCGCGGCAGCTGTAAGCGGCCTGTGTTTTATACAACCCAGAACTTAATGAAAACACATTGTAATACGTATCTTTAAAAGTTTATTCTTTATATTACTTCAGAAACATATTCCCAATTTTGCTCAGCAAGCATTTTCTGTGGAGGCGACTAAATAAAAAATTATGCTGATGTTCTCATCTCCATAAAAATAAGGTCAGCATCTTTCACCCACGCAACATATTATGTTAAATTATGTGAGGGAATATTTGTTGTGAGAAGAAGGTTCTCTTACGTAATGGAAATATGATAGTATGAATACATTTTATTGCGATTTCAATATTCAAAGATAAAGGGTTAGGATACATCCAAATTTGTAAAAATTATAAGGAAGATCTCGTGACACTACCTACATTTTATTATTTTTCAATCAGTATCGGACTTTTTTTCGTACCTCGCTCCTTCCACTCTTTGCTAAATAATAAAAGCTATTTTTGACAACGGCCTACATTTTAGTTTTGATTAAAAAAAAAAAAAGCATGGTAATTAATAATAACTATACATGCATCTTCTTATGAAAAAAACATGAAATGACCTTCCAACAATCTGTTGCGAGTACTCAAGTACTCATTTCACATGTGAAAATATACAACTACGAAACTAATAATATATTGGTAAAAAAGATAATTTCCATTAATAAATAGATAACTTGGGCTTGTGATTGAGTTAAAAGATCAAATGTAAATGTAATAATTCCGTAAAACATTAAATGATGGCGCAGTACTCATGTATTCTGAGAAACCGAAGAGATTACTCATAAATCTATTCTGAATAATACATCATTTACTAGTATCTTTATTACCACTTCAGATGAGGAGTTGATGGATTTTCATGTTCCTGGACTGTTGCCATAAATATGCCATCTTTCTCAGCAAAGTATCCTTTATGTTTCATTTTAATGATATTTTGTTGCATACTTAGAAATTAAAGTGATCCAATTGGCAGGGGAAAGGGTTTTTACAATGAAATACGTGATCTGCTTTTGCTTGAATTCTGCTCCGATGCGGGTGTGTTTTTCTGGTGTTTCTTATCTATTTTAAAATGGAATCTAGTTTGTCTCTTTAGAATCTGTAGTTTATTCTAGAGGTCGGCGATATATCGATACGACGATATTTTTATCGATATTTCTAAAAAAATATCGATAAAAGTCAACGATATATCGATATTTCAAACATTTTATTTTTTTGATGATCGTTTCGTAGTTCCATGTGTTTTTTTCGATTTTTTATATTTCCTTTTTAAAAACTTCAAAACTAAAGTTTGAACTTGTCTGAGAGACAGTTAAAATAGCACCAGTATTCAATATTTTCCACTTAAAAGCTATTGAAAATTATTTGAATTTTTCTTAAAATCACTGCACTAATTAAGCGAAAATATAACTTTTTTTTTTTATAATAGATCCATTTCAGTTGAATAAGTAGTCACCTTGCAAAAAAACAATCATGAATAGCAGAAATTTGCCCCGAAAAACTTTGTTTCTGGCAAAATTGAAAATCAAATAAAAAAAAAAGCATGTATCGATTTATTGATATTTTATCGATTTGTTTTTCTATGCAACGATGTAGTATCGATATTTATTTTGATCGATATTTCCGACCTCTAGTTTATTCATATTAATGGGTCGTACAAAATTATAGGCTAAAATATAAATATATAACTTGTATTCTTCATTTGTTTGAATATAAGATTTAGTTAAGTTAGGGGAAAGTGTATGATAAAGTTTTTGATATTTTGTTTTTAAGTGCAATATTTAATCCAAACTTATAAATAAAACAATTTTAATACAAATTCTTATGATGGATTAGATACACAGGGACGAGTTTTATCTCCCACTTAGGGCCGTGTCAAACAAATGAAAATTATTAGACAAAAATTAGAAATCTCCAATTTAAAAGTGATTCTTCTTAAATTTTTCGGATAGATATATTTCAATTATTGTAATTGAATAAACCATTTTATAATTAAATAACGTTTTTGAATTTTTTTGAAATTTTTAAATTTGTGCAAAATTTATACTTTTTATTTTTAATAGAAGTAAAAAACTTATAGTTTAATTTACAATTTTTTTTTATATACTTAATTACTCAAGAATCATAGAATAAATTGTTTTTTTAATTTTTCTTAAACATCATTAAAAAATTTAGAAAGGAAATTAACCGCAATATTCTAAATAATATTACACCAATTTAAAAAAAAAATTCTAGAATTTTTTTTCTAATAAACAAATTGCTAACTCAAATAGGCATATTAAAAATATAAGTTTAAAATGCATCTAAAAATTTTCATACATTTATAATGTACTACATTTCTGGAGTTATATCGATTCCAAACTTACAAAAATGTGTCAAATATCAGTACTAAGAAAACTAGTCTAGCACTTTTGAACTAGCATGATTAAGAAGCATCTTGGCGCTAATTACTCAATATTAACCCGGCGGAACAAGCGCTCTGAGAGGCATCCCTACTTACCGCCCCTCTTTTTACCAGCCTTAGAAATTAAAAAAATTTTGATTCTTCCTCAAATCAAGTGTTTTGAAATTCCTTAACCAAAAACAAATAAAAAATACTACGTTTCCGCTGCAAAATACATGAAAAATCTCTCAGATCGAATGCGCTCTACCCAAGGGTTAAGAGTTGTAATTCTGGTACTTATAGTGTTATTAAACTCGGACCAATTTGTATTATTTTCAAAACAATAAAAAAAATTTACAAATTTATCTAATTTAGCGTCTTATACCCTCCTAAAGTACAGTTGACGTATTTCCCCTTCTCTCTTCCTTAATCTCCTCCACTGTTCTTCCAAAGAATAGCCGCCAAATGAATGGAACTAGTTTTCCTCCAGCAAAATTCCATTCCCATACCATCCCCTCATGATTATCCCCCAATGAACTGTAAAGTTATCATCGAGCCGCTTTCTGATGTAGGGATGGGTGCTCCCCCATAAAGCGGCAAGTTGCCCAATAAGTGTCTCTGCCCATCATCCTTCCTCACCAATCATTCAAGAGTGAAGTTGCCGATTTTCTCACAGGAGTAGGAGAGGTTTGTACATCAAACGTACTGTGACAGATTTATTTCCAAGTACTTTTATGACATCTGTAAGTTCTCTAAAGATGTCTGCAATTTTGAATTAGCAGTAGGCTAGGAATGTGCTTTTCAATGAAAAACCTATGTTTCATCTTTAGTTTTCATACAAAAAGTGGTTTTAGTCTTTATATAGCTCCAATGACTTAACGATAAGGAATATTTCCTAATCGGTGCATAAGCAGTTTTTCTTGTTGTCGTGACATCGTAATAAAAAAAAATCGTTTATAAAAATTCAGAGCTAGCTAGAATTTACCTCATATTTAAATCCTTTATATTAACTTCGATTTTGCCGATAGGAGGCAAATCTGCGGAAGTCTAATTAACCCCTTTGCCGTCATCCAATCGGGCTGAAATTTGGCAGATAGGTTCGATGTCGATGACAATGAATTCTATCAAATTTAGGGACCATTACTGTTACTAAAAGGTTGGTTTTACGGAATACTAGTGAAATCGCGCTAAAATATCATTGTTGAAACTCTTTCCTGTGTTGCCAAAATTTATTTTAATAAATAAATAATAAAATTACTTTAATCAGAATAAAAAAATTACATTTGGATGTTAGAGCATTAATTTATGTTCATATTTAATGAATAAATTTTGAAACGTAGTTTCATTTTGACTAAGTATCTCCTAACGTTAGGGGCAAACTGCCAAATAACACGATTTTTGACCTCACAAAAACGCGAGGATGAAACTGCCTCTTATATATAAAAGCACCACCTCTGTCCAGAACTCGTTTAAACCTTCTTTAAAAGTCATAAATCCATTTGCAGAGAATGTCAAAGAAACGTGCTCATGGGATGGAATTCCATGTGTTCCTCTAAGGAGAGAGGGCAATTACTCTGTGCGTTGTCATGGATTAATAAGATCTCAATGTTCTACCGCACGTTGTGGCATTAAAAGCCATTTGGATGAGGCTTTAAATCATAAATAGCATGTCTTTATTTTGATAGATATTATATGAATCAGTTGATGTTAAAAGGGGACTTCCGACAGTTTCAAGATTTTACAGGAGGAGGAAAAAACTTTCCAGCTTCGAATAGAGATCACCATCAAATAGTAAAATAAAATAATAAAAGGACACAGAAATATGATTTCTCATTCTATTGATACTTCTGTCTTAGTATTTTTATACAGAAGGAAAAAAAAAAAGAATTAGGAAAAATACTGAAGTCTCTTTTAAAATAAAACAATTCATATAAAAGTACTCCGTCTTATTTGAATTGAAAGGTTTCTAAGGAAGATTAAACACGTAACCATCCGGCGTACCAGTTCAGATCGTCAGTCACACGAAGCCAGTGCTAACACCGGTATAAACACTTGCATACAGTCCCAGTTTTTTACGTGATCCCCTCAGGCTGGTGGAGCCAGTGAATAAAACATTTTCTTTTTATTGATAACTCAATCCAATCAGCGGTTTTTTCCAGTGATCACCGACAGGGACGTAATGCTCGCTCAATATAACTAGCTGTGCCAGTGCTGGCACTGTGTACTCAAAGCTGGTATTCCCGATCAAAGGGTGGCAGTAACTTCCCCATTAACTTATCGACTGGCTTTCCAGGCACTGGCAGTTTTTAAATAAGCCTTTAGGGTTCGTAACCAATCTAAAGATAGCATAATTAGAATCACTACTTTTGTCAGTCTATCTTAGCAATCGAGTTGAACTTTAACACAGAAGTTGAGCGATTCCTACGAATTGCAGCATGTTAGATTTTATCCACCCCCCCCCCCCCCCAAAAAAAAATAACCCTCAGTGTAAAATTAAAAGAGTTGAAGAAAGAAACGACTTTCCCACACTTAGCTCAATTAATTTGAAAATTAGAATATATTTGAGTAAAAATATATTCTAATTCAAGATAGTTATTATTATTATTATTATTATTTTTTTCTAATATTACAAATAGTTTTCCGATAACTTGATAGATGAATCGTTTGATGTTAAAAGAGGATTTCTGACCAATTCAAGATTTTACAAACGAAGGGAAAATATATTTCCAGCTTCTAATAACATTGGCGCTACCTAAGTAATACGTTACTTAAGTATGATATAGATGTTAAAATATTCAAAGGATAAGAAATTTAGTTAAAATTTCAATATGGTAATCAATTAAAAAAACAAAATTAAAACGAAATAAAATTCTATCATGCCCCCCCCCCCCCCCCTCCTGAAAATAATCCCCGTTTCTAAATAGAAACCAACATCAATGAAAAACTTTACCAAGGCTACCACACCTCTAGTAAAGAATCTGATTTGTAATTCCATCGATGCTTCTGCTAGTATTGATACAAAACAAAAACAAAAAATATATATATTTTAGGGGAAATGCAGTAATCTCCTTTCCCCCTTTTAACATCAAGTGATTTAAATGTTTTACATAACAGGATAATTATATATGAAATCTGGAAGTTAATGCCGAAATAAATGTATTGCATGACTAAATAATACGAAATCCCTGTTCTCTGCAAGGGTACATCTCTATATTAAAATGGTTTTTAACGTCAAAGAACATTCGTTTCTATCCAGTTACCAACTGTTCATTAGTTTCAGATTTATCTGCTTTGATCATAAATAACCTAACCAGTCTGGCATCTGGAGTTGAAAAAGTTTGTACTTTCTTGACATTACTCAGTTCTGTTTTAGTTAACTTTTCATCGTTATATTTAATAGGTTTCTAATCGGGCGAATTCTTTCCATGTCTTTTCAAAACATAAACATGGGGTTGCCTGTAACGATTTTTTTTATAATGAATAACTAGAGCAAGAGTAAAAAAAAAATATATATATATAAATAAGAAGAAATATATATATATATATATATATATATATATATATATATATATATATATATATATATATATATATATATATATATATATATATATATATATATATATATATATATATATATATATATATATATATATATATATATATATATATATATATATATATATATATATATATATATATATATATATATATATATATATATATATATATATATATAAATAAGAAAAAAAAAATTAGGTTAAACTAATTAGAACAAAGAAGAAATTTCAAACTTTCAGATGGATTTCTACATTAAGTGAAGGCTGCATTAGATTAAGTCCAGGCGTATAATGGTAGTCTTATAATCCAAGCCAAGCAAAACTTGACCCCCACCCCCTTTTTTTTAAACCAAATACATATTTTTACAATCATTGCTGTTAAGTGTAGAGCGCATATTGTCGATTTATACGAGTCCTATTTTTTCTAGTTTAAATTTTACATTAAGATTAAAATATTCACTACGAAATGTACAAACTAGTTAAACAAAATTATTTGACTATCACGACAAATTAAATTATGGCAGTCAACATACTTTCGAAAGGGAGCACATAAATATTTAAACATTTCAAGTGCTAATAGAAGGAAAATTTTCTAAATGAATATTTTCACTTTTTAATTCCAGGCATGATATTCTTCAAATTGTAATCGTTTTTTTGAAAAGTTGATCCTTTTGAATAAATACCTAGTACACCAACTCCACTGATGTTCTTTAATTGGTGCGCGAGTTTCCTGTAAAAGATTGAGAAGTGTTCCCTTCAGTATTACAGAAAGTAGCATTCCAAATTACATTCAATATGTCATTTTACTAGAAAATAAACTCACCCAATACTTTCTGAATATTGCAAAAGCGTGTCTCTCCGAATCATTTACATTTTTTTTTTTAAGTCGAACTTGACGAAACTTAAAATTGGAGATGTTTAGTTTCAATAGATTTGTTCAAGGTTCCCTCTAAATATCAAGGGGAACAGATGTCACAACAAGGTCCTGCAATTACCATCCTTTCGCACCGGATAAATAGCCTCTGCCTGGGTCCATTCCTCCGCCCATGTCATAAATTCCGTCATCTTCAGTCAGCCGGCATTCCTCCCAAGTCCAGAACGCATATCCGATGACAGATAATCACCACCACCGAACTACACAAAAGGTCCAGAAGCGAGGGATGGACGTCTCTGGTGTCAATTTCCTAACTCCCAATTGCCAATAATTCAGTCAACTCCGCCTGTAGTCGTACTCTGGCAATGATGAACAGAAGTTTTTTGGGGGGTGGGAGTGAGGCTTGTTTATGTGTTTATTTTGTTTGTATGTACGAAAAAGTCAAAAGGATGTGAGAAGACCATTTTGATAAGATAAGGATTCGCCCACAGCTGCATTTATGACTGTCCAAACATCGTTATACCACCGGGACTAAGTTTCCAATTATAAGAAGAGGGGAGGGGGGGGGGGTCATTTGAAGCTGGACAATGGTTAAAAGAGAGGATTTAGTAGGATTGAGGAGTCTGAAAAGCTTAAATGTTAGCTGAGGTTTCGAATAATGATTAAACCAGGGTTGGAAAAAGAATTTTTTTGTTGTTGTTTTTTTAATCCTTTTTTAATTACATGCATACATATTTATTAATACAATTTCATGTTAATTAGAATAGTTAACGTTTGAATAACAAATAATATTCCTTCTAAAAATAATTTAAACTAAGTAAGTAAACAATTGTTACTTATGTGGACATTCAAATCATATTAAATTTTAATATTATATTTAGATACAATCTTTAAATTCAATGTATGCAATATAATACAATAGTAATTGTTTACTGCATAATACATGAAATATTGCTCTTAGATTCATCAGTAAAGGTGATAAGTTGTTTAAAATGATATTTTTAAGGTTTGGAAATAAGTTGTTAAAACACAAAACCTCTATTTTAGAAATAAATTTAAAGTGCAGCCTATAATTTAATTTTAATTAATAATTTTGAATAATTATAAAACATTAATATATCTATTAGCTTAGTACAAAAACTTATTGTCGATGCTTATAAAAACTTCAATAGTCTTTAATTATAAGATTTATTTTAAAATACGTTACAACTTATTCAATCGATATTATTCGTACAATTTTTCATGCATAATATCTTCCCTTATGTAATACCAAGAACGTAGGTCTTTCATTTAGTGCATTATTTTCTTATAAGTTAATAGAAATAAAAACTGAAAGCTTTTTTTTTTAATTTTAAAACAAGTTTAAGATTTAGCATTTTGTTCAAGATAAAAAAAGTTTTGAGGCTTTTTCTAAAGCCAGACTGCTACACAGTTTTGATTGAAAGCAGGTGCGGTCGAAGCAAATTTTTAACTATAAGCGAAGACAATTTTGGCACCCCCTCTTCCTTACCAATCCTACTTAAAAAAACCAAAAAAAAAAACACTTTTATATAAATGTTACCACTGCTAATTTTTAGAATTCGGAATCCAATCATTTTTAAAGATTAAATTTTAAAGATTAAATACAATTATGCAAACTATTTTTTAGATATTAAAATTATTAAAAATATGTACTGAAAATGTAAGTACAATGAGATTATATAATTAGAAATATTTTGAATATTTAAATATGTTCTTATCCCTTAAAATAAGATAAATAATTATTAGTTGGCAAAAATGGGATGCAATTAAAATTTTAACATGCATTTAAAAATTAAATCGAAATTTTCAATTAAGTTATTAAATTCTTAGACATGATTTCCGCAATTACTAGTGTATATCCAACATTTTTTTATTTGTCAATCAAGTAAATAAGAACAATTCCCACTTTGTTTATATCTTAATATATTAAATTATTCTTGATTTAGTGGGTAAAACTACAAAATCCATTGAAAAGTCATTTCTTTTATTAAAAATCGATGGTTTGGTTTTGAATATTAATTGTATATAACATAAATTTTAAATATTAGATAATCCTCACTGCCTCTCCACTAAAAAGTGTTTTAAAACTTTTATTCAGTAAACAATATTCAAAATAAAATATGTATATTATAAAGGATAAAATGCTGCTATATTATTTTTATTCAGTTAATTAACTGGGCATTCAAGCAAATATCTAAGCACAAAATACTTCATTATTAGATCAATTAGCAATTACAAATAGATATACAATAATAAATATTTTGTTAAATACTATTTTTCAAACTTCATTGGTTTATGAAAAATTTAGCTACTTCCAAATAAAACATATTTTATTCCATGAAAAATTGCATTAAAAATAAGTCCGTTTTTTAAAAAATGACGAAATAGTAAAAAATGGATTTACAGTTATTATAAAGTGAGCCATTTAATATCAGAATCAACTATGAACAAATAAAAATTAAAATTGAAAAAAGCCATAGTTTTATTTAAAAATTTCTTATTTACAACCTTAACCTAAACTAATTTTGATAAAAACAAATTAAATGCTCATACCTAGTATTTCAATTGGGCTACATTCTCGGCTATTCAAGTTTTTTCAACATTTCGCTTGTAGAGAAAGAAGGTCGGGAAAAAATATCGATATCATGATTTTAGCATACAGAAGAGAACTAAGATAAATTTGCTCAGTTCAGATACAAGAACGACGTGGATCCGTGGAAGAAAAGGAGTTTCCAACATTTTGTAGTCTAGGGTCATCCCAACAGTTTTCCAGAGCCATTGGCATTCACCAATTACAGTGTCTAAATGTCCACTGACATTTCTTAACTTTTAAAGAAGGAATGCCATTGGCGATTGCCTTTAGGCAGAGGGTACTCACACCCGGGAAGAAATGACAAAAGTCATTCTAGGAATTTTCCTCTCTATCGCAATTAACGACCCCTCTTCCCCTTGAGCTTCGTACATGCTTTTTTGTTACAGACGGTGTCGCCAACTCACATTGTCAATCTGACGTATTGGTACAAATCCCGCACAAGAAGGCAATTTCAAAGCGCTGGAGAATGGTTACACAATGGTTAGATGCTTTTTTTTTTTTTTTTTTTTTTTCCGATCCCGGCCCGACAGTCCTTATACAACCTCTGGAGGGCAGGAAGATAAGATCGGTACTTTTTGTGTTGGTTTCTCCTGCCTTCTGCCTTAGAAATGAAATGCGTTTTACAACTACAGACCATTTTGAGACTGAAAGGGGAATATAGTTGGAATATGGCAGCATTCTTTAAAATGGAATCAGCATGAGAGCATTAAGGATTTTCAGTAAAGATACACAGTTTAAAGGGGATGAGAAAAGATTGATTGAGATAAAAGACAAAGGAAATTTTTCTATTGTAGTTTTATAACGATTCCTCTAATAAGCCTTTAGATGATTTTATGCCATATATTTTTAACAAGATATGCGTATTTTTATTTCACTGACAAAAAGTCTTGCTAGTTTCATTGAACAAAAAAAAAAAAAAAATGTGCATGAACTTGTTATGGAACTTATTAAATCGTTCATTAAGAGTATACTTGGCCATTTTTAGAAATTACAAATTGTCAACAGGTGACAAAAATATACCTTAATTCTTTTCATTGTATAATTGTTTAAAAAATATCAGTTGTGAAATATTAAAGTAATATAAAAAAGGAACTCATTTCCTGTGATATTTTTAAAATTTTTTATTGCTTTTGGTGGTTAGCAATAGCAGTTAAAATAATAGTAAGAACTTTTATTATATGAATCACAATAGTAAATCAATTGTAACATATTTATTTACACGTCACCGCTATTTAATGTCACCACTCTACTAAATACAATTTTCAGTCGTCAAAAGTTTTCCTACGAAATTATTTCGTGTTTTATCAAATTCATTTATCTCTAATAGTTTGCATTTCAATAGTCCTCGTGTGTTTTAAAAAGTGACTGTACAAACATTCACACTGCAATTATAAAGCAAACCATATTAAAATTCATTTTCAGATTAAAGTTTTTTAGGTGTTTGTTTCGATTTTAAAAGGATGCAATTTTGCTTTATAGAATAGTTGAGGATGTAGCGAATGGTTTTTGAGAAGAGTAAAGCCTCGTTTTGTTTCGTAACGAGAATCGCAGGACAGTGCTGCTAAAAATATCCACAATAAAAAAAATTATTTATTTACAATAAAAAATTATTTTCTTATATCAATTTTTAAATCTATTTTTAAGTATTGATCTAAATTGCAACATTATTACTATATTTTAAAATATGCTTTAAAAACCTAGCTTGACTTCTTATTATATCAATGTAATTTAGCAATCCTACAATGATTTAAACCCTATTAGGATTTTTGTTCTAATTTGACAGCCTGAGAAGAAAAAATCATTAAACTTTAATCACTAAACTTATAGAAGGGAGAGGAGCATTCGAGAGACACATTTATTGAAATAATACTGAAAGCGTTTATTTTCAATTTGTTAAATGACAGAGTCACTGAGTTAAAATAAAATCATAAAAAAAATTATCTTATAACGTTTCACCCCACCCAAATTCACGAAATTTTCCCAGAAAAGTACATTTATGTTTCCTTTTCACAACACGACGCGATTTTAGAGACAGATAGACCCAAGATTGATAGATTTAAAAGATGTGTCCTTCTGTTACCACCAGATCAAAAGCGAATATTGAGGTGGTAAAGAAAATTAAATTTCTTACCAACATGTTACAGGGGCGCTTTTTTCGTATTGGAGGGGGGGGGGGGGGGCTTTTCTTTGGAGGGAGGGGCACGTTCGTTCACAGGACACATTTAATGAATTAATCCTGAAAATGTTTATTTTCAATTTCAAAAGTGATTAAGTTAAAAAAAAAACTTATCTGATCTTTTTGGCGCCCCTCCCAAATTTACAAAATTTCTCCAGAATCTTTTTTCTTTTCACGGCATGACATGATAGTAGAGACAAATATAGAACTGAGATAGACAAATTTCAAAGATGTATCTCTCTGGTATCACCACTTTGCCAGCGAATTTCGAGGCTGTAAAGAAAAATCAAATTTCTTACCAATATCGTAAAGGGACGCTTTTTTCATTTTGAAAGGGGGGCTTTTCTTTGGAGGGAGGGGCGTGTTCCTTCACTGGGCACATTTAATGAATTAATCCTAAAAACTTTTGTTTTCAGTTTCAAAGGTGACTGAGTTAAAAAAAAATAACGTTGAACTGATATTTTGGCGTCCCTTCCAAACTTACGAAATTCCCCCAGAAGCTTTTCCCTATTCACGACATGACACGATAGTAGGAGACAAACATAGAACTGAGGTAGACAAATTTCAAAGATGTATCTTTCTGGTATCACCACATCACCAGCTAATTTCGAAGTGGTAAACAGAAATCACATTTTTACGGTTATGGTACAAGGGCGTTTTTTGTTTTGTTTTGGGAGGGGGAAGAGGGCGCTTTTCTATGAAGGAAGGGGGCGGGGAGCTTTTTTGAGGAAGGACACGTTTATTGATTTCATCCTGAAAATGTTTATTTTAAATTTGAAAAATAATTGAACCAAAAAGAAAAAAAAAAATCATACGGAACTTATATTTTGGTGCCCCTCCCAAATTTGGTAAATTTGGCGCCCCAAGCGAAGGCTTGCTGGGATTGCACCTTTGACCGCCCCTGATTGAAAGGAAAAGAAATTCTCTCAACATTTGCTGTTACGTGTTTTTGCAGTGAAATTCCTTTTGAATAAAGCTTGGCGTCCACTATTGCTAAGCAGAGCAGAGCGGTGTGGATTACAGCTAATTACAAGTCTATCAAAGTCCATTGTAGCACGAGCCTCGTGTTACTATGGACGTTGACAACCTTGTAATTGGATTAGAGCCAATTACAAGGTTGTCAACGTCCATAGTAACACGAGGCTCGTGCTACAATGGACTTTGATAGACTTGTAATTAGCTGTAATCCACACCGCTCTGCTCTGCTCAGTCATAGTGGACGCCAAGCTTAAGATATCTTTAGAATTGAAATTTTTTGAATATAAGTAGAAGTTACTTACAACATCAAAATCAAATTATAAATTTAAAAAATACAATTTTAAATTATTCTTTAAAAAAGTAAAATAAGCTGTCACAAGGTTGTTTCGGTATTAAATTTGACTTCATGCTGGTTGAAGAACGATTTTAGAACACAAAAAGCTACCTTTATTATATTTCAAAACGATAAGCAAACGGAGAATTTATTTCCCAAATTCTATTTAAAATTTGGTATTTAAATCTTGGCAACATTTTTTTTCCAATTAGGGATAAAAAAAAATTTCAACGATAATTCACATTAAAAAATTATTTTGAAGAATATCGAAACATTTTCATTTTAGATCTGTATTACACCATAAATTTTTTATTTTGTATAAAATTTCATTCTAAATTCTTACTAGATAAGCTACTTTTTTACTTCATAACTTTTCTATGTAATTTATTAATTTTTTGATTAGGGAAACTTGCTTTCTACTTCGAAAATTCCTCCACTTGTTTTTTAATAAATCTAGTTGAATAGCTAGGTTCTGATGCAATTGACAATATTCATAAAGCTATGAAATTTGACAATTGATAGAACACGATTTTTGATTAGTTATAATTTTTTAAATAATATCTTTTGCTACTTGAGAGATATTTTTGTTATTTGATGTTAGCATTAGTGTATTTTTAACACAGCGAGTGGGCGACATTTATATCACCTAGTGAAAGAAATTTGTCGCCTAGAATGTGGAAATTTTGTCAAGGGGCAACAATTGTGATGTCTAAAGACTAAAAGAAGGAAAATTAGAAATCAAAAGAATTTTATTGCCAAATAAAAGAGTGAAATTAGAAACATCGATTTTTGCTGCCGAGTGTAAGTGAAATACTTTTTTTTAAAATTATGTTCATAAATATGGGATAAACTTGGATTAATGTTATATCAAATATCCCAAGATAAGATGCGATGCCGAAAATGAATTATTCTCTTTTACAACTTAGTACATTGTTCCAAATCAATAAGTATCATTCGAAGTGTCGCTTTTATTTTCGAAAAAACTGAACACTTCACACTGTACAGGATTTCTAGAATATTTTTAAGATTTTTAGAAACCGTTTTCAGCCACTTTCTGTCTATTAGAAAATTTAATCAATTTGTTTCATTCAAATCGCTGCTTTAGATTTAGAAATAAATATGCATTCCCCTATTTACTAGATTTTGAAATAGGACATAAACTTAACAAATTGGATGAAAAACATGTTGGTTTGATGGTAAATAAAGTGGAAACATTTTGATGTTATCAACATCGATTTAAATAAAAAAAAAAAGCTATTGGCGGTAATATCGGAGACTTCAAACTTCAATAAAAACATTAGTAACTAAATAAATAACAAATACAAACCATAAATTCAATTCAACCAGAAATAACTCCAAAACGACTAAGCCGACCAAACGGTATAGTGGTTAGCATGCTAGCTTCTAGACCGCGAGGTTGCGGGTTCGAGTCCCGTGTTGACATGGGTGTTTGTAAATGTATGTTGGCTTGTCTAATGACGAATGTTTCGGCGCATTATAGCCCTCGTGTTGCTGACGGCGCCAGATAATCTGAAAACAACCAACCAACCAACCAACCAACCAACCAACCAACCAAAACGACTAAATTACCAGAATTCCAATTACCAATTCCAGTCCAATTACCAGAAAAATTCAATCATCATTTAACATGCATTGTACAATTTTATTCATATGCCAACATTCAATACTTTAATATTTATCACTTCATTTCTTGCATTGACTCTGAATTTCATTTCTCCAAAGTATTTATTCAAAATATTGTTTGTATGTCGTTGAAGTATGGAAGCAACAAATTTTAAAAAATCAGCAATCCTTTGAAATGAATCCTCGATCGGAATTCATGGAGATGAGTGGTATAAAATAACTTTTGAATTGAGATCGCCATGAATCCTATTATATGTCAGATCAAAACCACTCCCCATAAATGTAAACACTCCATAACTCTTGCATTCCATGTAACGGCCAACACGTGAGGAGCAAATGACATTGAAACAAAACGAGACCTGATTGGTTACTCGCAGTAAGGGGAGGGAGCTTGGGATTTCTTAAGAACTTTTTTTTTACGAGAATGGTTAATAGAAAAGAGCGCTAAATGTTAAAATCTAGTCCAGGGGTCAGCGTAGACCGAAGGTAGGGTGTTGGCGTCCTTGGCTTCGTTAAAGAAAAGAAACTAAAACTCCCGCGCACCTTGTGCTGCTCAACGGTACAGCACGTGGACTGAAAAATGTCGTATTACATATGCTTTCCCGTGGCACGATTGTGGCGGAAGTACTTCGACGTTATGATAGGTAAGTTCTTTTTTAATGCTCCTTTGTACATATTGATTTTTTTTTCTTCTTTTCATGTGGATTGTATATCTGTCAATCTGATCACGTTTATTCTTTCTAAATTATAATTAGATAACTTGCAGACGGACTTGGCGATTTTTGGCAACACTTTTTGGCGCTAAAACAAATCATCTGCAAACTAATTATGGTTGCTAGGTATATAACTATTCAAATAAGAGGTTACTATTCAATTTATCTTTTGAATGAAGCCAAGAAAAAAAGTTAACATAAATTATGATTACCATTAATCATCCATCTGTTATTATAAGTATCCTGATCAAGTTGTTTCGATTTGCTTACTCCAATAAAGTAAAAGAAACTGTTTCCATTTATCTTAATTATACACAAAAGCTGTTCCAAGTTTATGAAACTGGATAATCTTAATGCTATTCCTACTCTTAAACATTAGGTTACCTGTAAATGTTGTAAAACTCTTGAGAGAATACGAAATACACCTAATATCTCAATCGTATTATGAAAATCGAAAAAAAAAAAAAATTGGGCTTATCAAATTTTGATGTAATAACCAATATTATAGTGCAATTGAAAGTTGTACGCTGTTTCACACACCTAGTTCTCATATGGAGAGAAAACTTTTTGAATGGACGAAAATTGTAGGAATTGTGCGAGATTGATGGTTTTGGTGTGAGTAGTTTCTAATTTTGATCTTCGGTTTAATTCACTCGAAACCTAATTCAATTAATCGATAATAATGATAGATCAACCGTCGACTAACTGATCGATCACAGGTACTTATTATTTCTGTTTACCTAATTTGTTATTAATGAAAAGTCCATAGTTAAAAATATGGCTGTTTTGCATTAATTTTCGATAATGTATTACAATTAGTCTTCAAATCATAACATTAAAATGTGGGACTGGATCACATTCCATAATGAATTTATACATTCGCATTCAATTATCATTTATTTATTCGGATTAAAATAATTTTGGTTACAGGAAAATGTTTCAACAATGATCGGTTAAATGAGACTTATTAACAATCAAAAGTGATTATAGAAGTGTGTGTAAAAGCGGCATTTTAGTGACAGTGACAGCCCCCAAAATTTTATAGAATGCATTGTCATCGAAACTATTTACAAAATTTCAGCCCGATTGGATGACGGCAGTTAGGCATCCGCAGATTTCCCCGACAGCCATACCTAAATTCGAAGTTAATATAAAGGATTTATAAAAAAAAAATAGCATTTCTTCTAAAGTTAACAGGTACATCGTGGATCATTATTATTATGTATTGTGTTACGGATTAGAAAAGTTGCTCTTTTATTATTAGAATTATAGAAAAAAAAAAGGCATCGAGGATGATCGGAATCAAAACCTTTATTTATCCTTCCCATAGTGTACTAAGTGTCGGTGCAGTGGAGTCAAGGAAGGCAGTTGCTCTCTATTTTTTTTTATAGCACCTGCATTTTTTTAAGTACCCGATCGCGATATCGTTAAACCAATACATTTGGCATCTGATCTCGTCACCAATAATAAAGCAAAATTTCTACAAAATCATTCCTTAATGGATGCTGATTTTATTATTCTTTTCGCGAACAAATTGGATTTTTAAAATTCGATTTGTTAACAAAAATGTCTTCGCCAGAAGTGATAAACTTTTCAATAAAAAAGTGAACGAAAATAGCAACCTTTGCATAGGGATTTTTATTTACCAAAACTATTTTATAGGAATGCAACTAGAATCTTGGTCAGTTCATTTCTTTATCTGTGACAAATTTCATTGTTACGGCGCTGTTGACTGAAGTATACGATTTCATTCTGCGGATGTTATGAATTCCGATTAATTAAATAAAAAGTATTAAAAACATACAGGAAAATTTGTTTTCGGATAGAAAACAGGTAAGAGCAACGAATAATATTTACATTTTTGCACATACTGATAAATTAATACAAGTAAAATGTTGCTTTCTTTTGTGATCTTAAAATGCATCACTATGCTTATCAATATGCTATATCTTATGTGGTTTCTTTCTTTATTTCCCCCCCCCCCCATTAACTACACCCATTTCCGGTTCATTTTAAATTTCATTTATTAAAATACACGTATTTAAGGGTTTAGAAACAAATTTTTAAACTTTTTAGTCGATCGGATTAATTTTTTCAGTCAATTGATTGGTTTATTGGCGCCAATAATTCCCGCGCTAAAATTCCAGACAGTTTCATTTCCGCTTCAGCATATAAGATGTTTTTATTTATTCCTTTTCGTGTAGTGGCCTTTACAATAGAAATTTAA
This sequence comes from Linyphia triangularis, assembly GCA_963978545.1. Lineage (NCBI taxonomy): Eukaryota > Metazoa > Arthropoda > Arachnida > Araneae > Linyphiidae > Linyphia > Linyphia triangularis. Next base: position 91,399,091 of record OZ021722.1, read on the forward strand.
GTTTGTTACTTTTTTTAAACGCATAGAGCAGCTGTTTCATACCTTTTTAGTTATGCGGACCACCTATTCATGTAAATAAAGACTTAGAGGCTCACTAGCTAATAGAATATAGCTATGTACGTGCTTCAGTAATTAGTAATACATACTGTACAAAAATGATTAAACTATATTTTTTATAAGCAAAGGAACTTAATGTATTTACTTTGCTGTCACAACTATAAGAAATCCATAACAAGTTGTCAAAGTTAAAAAACAAAAAAGTCGTTGGGATTTTTGACATTGTTTGTCCCCATTAGAGAGCCAATACTTGAATTAAAAGTGGATAGTTTTAGCCATACTATTGAATTCACACATTATTTACTCTTTACACCATTGAGGAATACAATCGAATAATTCGATTGTATGTTAGCGATCGAGTGGTTGGATTGTTCCCTTCCATTTCTACCCGCGGCCCATGGGTTGCGAATCTCTGGCATAAACATATTTGAATGTCCATAAGGATAAGAAACAAAATAAATCCAGTCTACACAACAATCTTATTATCTCCACGAATTATAGAGTGGCCACAGAACCGGGAAAACCTGGAAATCAGGGAAATGTCAAGGAGCTTTCTGATTCTGGAAAAAATAAGGGAAATGTCAGGGGAACTTTTTAAAATTTCATGAAAATCAGGGAAATTTTGTTTTGTTTAAGGCACTTTCATCCATACTTTGGCGCTATTTACATGGTGATTTGTAGCGGTAAACCATTAGAAGTTAAATGTTATGGAATAATTTAAACTTTTCATTACCAGCAAAATAATTTTAAAAAAAATTGCATATTATCTCTTTAGCATACATGTTCTATTTGATCAGAGTGTCTAGACATCAGGAAAACCTAAGAAAATTGGGGAAATTTGAAAAAAAGTTTGCCCTAGAATCAGGGAATTTTTTAGAAATCTGTCAGGGAATTATCAGGAAACTTTTTCCCCGAATTTTGTGGCCACCCTGAATTATGTCGTTTTTCTGGCTTTTCATGTAATTTAATGTCCTGTAAAAGAATACCTATCTACATTCATCAGAAATCAGGGTTTGCACAGTCCTTAGGTAGTACTTGCCGATCAAACGGTATAGGGGTTAGCGTGCTAGCTTCTAGACCGCGAGGTTGCGTGTTCGAGTCCCGTGTAAGGCATGGGTGTTTGTAAATGTATGTTGGCTTGTCTAATGACGAAAGTTTCGGCGCATTATAGCTCGTGTTGCTGATGGCGCCAGATAATCTGAAAACAACCAACCAACATAAGTAGTACTTATTTTTGGTAGCTTGTTATATATATATATTTTTTTTATTTTTATTATTATTATTTTTTTTTTTCATTTTGTATTCTTAATTTTCGATTGAAATTTTTTTGTCTAAAAATGTTGTTAGCTGTCTTAAATTTGATTTTCCCTTTTTTTTCTTTCCATCGGGTGTTAGAGATCTCCATGAACACTTCATTTTTTTTATTGAAAATTATTTAATTGAAAAATTTATTTTGACATTGAAAAAAAAGTTGCCCGTATTAATGTGTATGAAAACAATAAGTTTTTGTAGCTGCACATTTATAAAAGGTCGATAAAATTTTTTGAAGGTCAATAAAAAAGATCTTTGAACCTACTTACGTTTTAATTTTCAAATACTGTATGAGCCCTGGAAATGAACTTAACACGACACTATTTTCAAAACATATTTTAGTTTGTAGATCTATGTGGCGATGTTGACAATGTTAGAAAAATTCAAATCGTTATTTGAATCACGTGCTTTAAGATCTTGTAACATTGTACTGCTAATCCTGTCTAATTACTTTGAAATGAATGATTACAAATTGGGAATTCTTTTGAAATTTAGTTCAATTAATAATGGCTATCGATAACCGCTATGGAAATATAGCACAGCCAATGAAATAATTGTCCAAATATAAGAATCCTTCGTTATTTTTATATCCTTTGTAGTAACTTCGATTTTGTGTGTAGGTATGTTTGTCGATGGCGGCAAATTTGTGGAGTCCTAGTAACCCCTTGTTGTCATCCCCCGGCTGAAACTTGGCAGATAGATTCGATGTCGCTGACAATGTATTCTATCAAATTTTGGGTATCACTGAAAGATCGCTTTTAAAGAATACTAATAAACCAATTTGAGGTCATCTAATCGCGCTAAAATAACATTTAACCATTGAAGAAACTCCCCTGCTGCCAAATTTTTTTTAAATAAATACATAATATTTTTTTAATTTGAATAAATAAATGATATTTGATTGTGAGTGCATAAATTCATTTGCATTTTAATAAATAAATTCTGAAACGTAGTTTGCCTCACATTTTGCTGATAGAAATGTTTCTGATATCGGCACTGTGTATAAATAGAAAAATTGGCGGGGCATATAATTTTTTTTTTAAAAAACTTTAGTTTTTATGGATTATATTATTTGCACATTAATACAACTGTTCACATATTCTATTTTTAAATCATTCATACTCCTAAATGGGGGATACCTCCCGTCCCTCGTAAAAAGTTGCCAATTAGTGTAAAAATGAAATTGTGTAAATTGAAATTAAAGTTTTTGACACGGTCAGATGACGTAAGACTATCATCATCAGCCTTAAAGTTAAAAAAAAAAAGCAGCTATTTTTCTCATAAAACGGGTGTTTTCCGCTTTAAAATGTAAAAGATTTGTCTTGGATAATTATTTGTGGTATATAGTTTTGTAGATAATATTCCTGGTTTTAATTATTACTCCTACAATGTATTTGAAAAACATACGCCCTGTCCCAAACATATCGACAAAAGCATAAAATACCAATCACAGTAAAAATAAGAATGGAATGAAATTTTTTTCATATGTGTATAATTATAAACACTTCATGAAACACAAATTAGGGTTAATTTATTAGAAAAAACAACAAATGCTGAATTTATTAAGAAAAACGGAAAATTGAGTGTCCCATAATTATAGACAATATTTGTTTTATGGGTTATGTTTAAGGTTGAGGATCACAGTTACAATTGTTAGTATTTAATCGTGTTTATTACTTTTAATTACTTCAAATACACGGTTTTCCATCGAAAGTACTTAGTTTTGCATTACCTCTGGGGGAAGTTCATACCATGCTTGCTCTATTGCTGCTTTAAGGTCCTTGGTCGAAAAATATTGGCGTCCATTTTCATATAATTTTCTTACTAGATGTCCCCAAACGTTCTCCATTCTATTTAAGTCCAGAATAAGCGATAACCAGTCCATGACATTGATATTAATCATGTTGAACAACATATTTGTCGAGTTAGACACATGAAAAGGCACCTTGTCTTGTTGAAATACATAGTTTGGTCCTCCCAGCAAATCCTGTAGTGGAATAAAATTGGCCTCTAATATTTTCTGATAGTCCTGTTAGTTCATTTTCTTGCTACAAGTTGCCAAAAATGTTAGTCCATTAAATCCAAAACTACCCCAAGTTATTACTGATCCTTCATTTTGCTGGCTATTTATAAAAACTTCTTGGTTCGCTTTTTACATCATGCCAGTGAAATTTGTATCCATCTGGTTCATCCAAGTTCCACTTTTTCTCGTCCCTAAATATTGTTTGTGGTGCACTTTTAAGAATGGTGTTTTCAACATTTTCTTGAAAGTTATACCTTTAGATTCCAGTATTCTTCTGTGAATGGTATTTTTGGACACTCCAAAATTGGATGCAATTTGTCGCAATGACATACTTTTTCTAGTTGTCATGCTTAGAATGGTTCTGTCACTGCGCATAGATGTTATTCTTTGTCGAACACTTCTTAAGATCTCTTTAAAATCTTGTATATATATTTCGGATGATTACCTTTAAGTTTTAAACCCAAAACTTGAACGTTCTCCTTTTTCGAAATCCCTTTACCTAAAGGCATTTTGTCGGAATTTCTGAAAATATCGATTTGTTAGTAAAAAAAAAAAAAAAAAAGCGAAAAATTGATCCCCAAACCAATAAACAGGGTTACCACGGTCATTGAAAGTCATCAAAAGTGCTTAATATTTTTGTACGTGTTTTCAAGGCCTTGAAAGTGCTTGAAAATGCTTAGAAGTGCTTAAAAGTCCTTGAAAATACATAGAGGTCCTTAAAAGTCCTTAACTTTTGCAGATGTTGTGTGGCCAACTGCAAAATTTATAAAAATGCAACTCGGACTTGCTATCCCCGTGTGACCGCTACTTATCTGCACGGTATCTGAATTCTCCGACATATTTGTATTACGCATCCACCAATTTGTAACTAACTTCTTTTTTGTAGAATATACTTTATTAAAAATTTATATATAGTCATGAGGCCTGAAAACAAATTTTCAACGGTCATTGAAAACATCCCCAATTGACTCTAACCACATAGTACATCGTAAATTTTTTTTTATAAATATCGATGTAGTATTTCTTGACTTAATTAAAGGTACGATTTCTTGCGTGACAAAAGGAGGAATGATTCGCGTACTTGATAAATCAGAGTTCATCCTAGAAATGAAAAAGGGCAGAATGCTATTTTCCAAAAAAAGAACAGCTTATGTTGTCGAGGGCACTTTCATGGCAAATTTTAAAATTTTTTAACCGGTTTTCTGCCGTAATTTCCTACATTGTTTTGTTTTTTCTGCCACAATGAATATATTTTAAGTTATTGATTGTTTGAAAAATTAATAATGCCTAAATCAAAACTCGCTCGGGTACCAATCAAAAACTTGCTCTGAAAACTTAAACTCAAAAGTAAAATGATATTAAAATGCTGAAACATCAATATTCTAAACTTATCACAATCTATTCCTTTGCAAAATTTTCTAAAATTTTAATTCTTTTATATTATCATTAGGCCCATGACTCGGGGTATATTACGTTAGATCAGAACTTCCCAAACTTTCTAAGGTCGGGACCCACCATTTTAAAGAATTAATCAACGGCAACCCTCCTCCCCTCCCCAGTCATTAAACAAATGTTTTGAATTATTTTCAACGTTAATTCTGATTTAACATAAAAGAAACTTGAGATGTATGACATAAATAATCTATTTTATCTATAGTGTATTGTATGTAATAAATAATGTATTAAATGTATTTAATTTACTGTAAATAATTAAATTAGTAAAAATTACTAACTTTTAATCTCAAGTTGTTAAATAGAAATTTCTTGTAAGATTTGAAATCCTGAGCAATCCAACGGCAGTTTTTTAATTGAATTTTAGTTTAAAGATTTCAAAAACTGAAATTACAAACTAGTATTGTAAGTGGTGTCTCAGTATGTGACCACGCAGGCAGCTGTTTATTAAAATGTTCTAGTTTTTTCCAGGTTTGTAGTGCTAAAAAAAAAAACTTTGCCGGTATACGGAAGCTTCTTGATCGTGGCTATAATCCCAACTGTAGCTGGGATTTTTTAATAATTAAATTCAAATTCACAATATTTTACATAACTTACCACAAAAAAAAAAAAAAAAAAAAAAAAAAAACTATATAATCTTGATTTATGTATTTATTTTCTCCTTAACCTTTATCACAATATACATGCTTAAAGATTTATGAATTTTTATTCATTAGTTTTTTTAAAAAAGCGCCGGTACTCCTTACTACCTCCCAAAAAAGTACCGGTACGCTGTACCTCCGCGTCCCAACCCCACTATACCACTGGTTTTCCCCACCATTTTGGTATTAAAAATTCCCAATTATCACATGAAAATCTCGCACACATTTAAAATTTAGAAACAATTTAAAAAACTATTCCCGATCGACCCAAAATTGACTCGCAACTTCAATGGATCATAACCACAGTTTGGGAAACACTGGGTTTCTCAAAATCCTGTATCCACTCATGCAGTGCTGATGATAACCGGCAGATGGCAGCATCGGTCAGACGATTAGAGCTGTCTATGGGTAAAACCTACCAGTAACATTTTCTAGTTGCTTATGTTCACAAAATCATTCAGTCCCCGCCCTTTAAAAAAAAATATTGCAATTGTTTTTTTTTGTTTTTGTTTTTTCGCTTTTTATCTTAAAAAAATAAATCCCACGCATCATTATTATAATCTCACTGGTTGTATTGATTCCTTCTTTCTGGTTGATTGGAATATCCGATATTCATATGCCTTTCATTTTACGCATTTCCATTAAATAATGAAGGCATGTCATTTTTATTTAAAAATTTGCTCATTCAATAAAACCATGAGTTTCATGTGGAGTTTCAATATTCCTCAAGTAAACACACCACCTTTCGATCACATTTTATTCAAAGAGCGCATTGTATTCGTTTCGTAATTTTTGTACTTTTAAAATGGTTGTCGACTTGGGTGTCCTTGGGGGAAACTTCACTCGTTGATTTCTTCAGCGCTTCAAGAGTCACGTTGCTGATGAGCCGTGGCATTCCTGGAGAAGCTAACTAATGTGACTGATGAGCATTGGTGATGGGTGTCTTCTTTCTCACTCCCTTTCTATTTATAACGGAGATTTGGTAGCTTGCTTATCAAGCTTGTCATATCAAGGATTTATTAATACATTTTTCGAAATTGACAATAAATTTCGAATTTTTGAATTAATATTTGCATTTGAGAAACATAGCAATTTATTGGGGAATTATTTTCATTCAATGTACAATTCCCGCATTTTTTAAAAACGAGTGGAATTATTGCATATTTATAAAGAATTTCTTTCTTGATTCCAAATATTTAAACAATAGTTCTTTAAAAAAATTAGTTATTTAAATATTAAGAAAAGAAAATGCCCTAAAACCAGCCCGATCAAAACAGTCAACAAAATTCGTGACGTAAAGAGCACCCTGCGTTTCTATAGTTATCGTGAGGTTTCTGCCAAATAGTTATCGTTAAAAATGTTGGCGTTAGTAGACCATTGCCATATTCCGTACAGGTTGGCGTGATTAGCGAGAAACTTGCAAATCTGGTTTCCGCTGCTGCATTTCAAGCCAAGATGTTTGAGATCTCTTTACGTCCCGTTCAATGCCAACGAAATAAGTCTTTTTCTCGCCAACCTCCAACAAGATAATTTTGATCGCAAATTTAAAAAAAAAGAAAAGAAAAAGCGCATTGGGCAGAAATTTTTATGTTTATGGCCTTTTCGAAACATTTAGAATTGAATAATAAAAAATGAAAAAATGTCGGAATTGTCCATTTTAAAAAGGGAATGTGTAGCATGCCCTGCCCCCATAGACCTAATAGTATATATTTTCAGCCACCATTTCTGTCGGGAGTATCAGTAAAAATTTTGAAGGCAAAATAACTAGTGCGTTATTTATTGTAACACCTGCAAGTTATTTTTTTTTTCTTCAACTTTTTTTAATAAACTTTTGTTACTAATGTCAATTTATTATTTGTAGTGGCAAAACTTGCTTAAAACCCTCCTCAGAGAAAATTTATGGCTGCCACTGTTCTGTACACAAATGTATATTCTGATTCAGCAATATTTGTAGTCAGTGGTAGAAGTGGGGAAAAAAAGGTGGGGGGACGGCCAAAAGTTGGTGACAAGTGCACCCCACTCAACTATAAATTTTATAATTTCGTTTCTAATAACAATAAATTTATAACAATTAAATAAATAACAATTAACTAGTAGAAAGGAAACAATTTTCAACACGAACAAGGGTCCAAAATTTATTGTTATTGTAATGAATATTCTACTACTTAGTTTTTTTACTAGGAAGTAAGAGATGAAGTGAAGTAATTATTCAACATTATATACATAACTGTTTATTTAGATTTAAATATTGTCTTTAAATAAGCATACTTTCATAAAATTAAATTAATAAGGAATTCTAATTTTTTTTTTTTTTTTTTAAATACTTTGTCGTTATATTTTTTTCTAGTTCCTCCAAAGTTAAAATTTGACCAAGTGAAAATACCTATATCTTTATACAAAGTAGTACAATACATTTTTATAACACTATGAAATAAATAGATTTTTTTTTCAGCGACTTAAAACTTTTTCTCAGTGTCATTACATTTCGCATTTCCCTACATGCTTAGTATATTTTTTAAGAAAATATATGCTTAATTAATTTTAGTACTATCAAAATATCCAGTATTGCTTAATGTTCAAAGAAATTTATAAACAAAATTAGTGATAAAAACTGAAAAATATAGTCAGGAATAAATAAAAAAAATTATACAATTTTGAATTACATGACTCTGAAGATAGTGATAAGATGAATTTGTTTCAACAATTTTGGCATTGATAGTATATACAAGTACTGTATCGTGCATTCAAAAATTGAAAGTAAAAAAAATAGCAAAATGATATTTTACCTTCTTAAAGGAAATGTTTGCATTTTTCAGCTTTCTCGTTTGGCTTCATGGATAATTTTTCCTGCACATTTATGAGTTTTACTGGTTTTGTGTTCAAAAATCTGCTTTCTTAAGGATTCTCGTTAATCAAATTCCTTGTCTCCATGTGGCAAAATGTTACACCCTACCTATTCGTTAGAAAGTTTCAAACCTTGTTTTTTTCTGGTTCCAAGCTTTTTAGCAGCCTTTTGTATGTGTTGCATCCAAGTTTTTGTTCTTCACAAGTAAGCCATGGATACTCGTTGTATTTCTGAAGGTGCGTATCATTTTGTGTCCAATACTTTGGATAATCATTACTGCAGTGCGTTTTTGCTTTATACGCTACATGCATTTGCTGTCACGTGCTAGATTCTCTCTCCACGTGGTCTCTTCAACTTGATGCACTTGCACATTTTCCACTACTCCTTCCTCAACGTTCTGTAGTGTATCAGAGTCATTTTTCTTACACTTTTGAAGCCAAATATATCAATCTCATCTTGTTTTGTACTAGATGGATTACGAATACAAATGCCGTTTAGAATCAGAAGTAAGAGTTAATGGTTAAGTTGGAGGAATACACGGTTTTCTACTAATAATCAACAAAACGCAAAACATTTTAAAGTAAATGGTCGAGGACAAAGCAGGAAATGATAGTGCAATAAATATGTCTTTTTCTATCCACTCCTCAATAACCCTAGACAACGGGGGCCGAAACTCGCCGGACATTTCCAAGAAAAATTGACTGAATCTGCTTTAAACAAAACAAAAATGAAAGTATAAAAAATAACATCCAGAAAAAAAAAGTAGTGAAAACGGTTAATTCTATTTTTTTCCACTTCCCCTTTTAGTTTTTAGACGGATTGAATGTTTTTTAAAATTGGGGGAATAGATTTCGGTGGTCTTAGAAGTGGGGGGATGGATTTCAGTGTTTTTAGAAATGGGGAGACACATGGGTATTTTCTGGACAAGTGGGGGGACGCGTCACCCCGCGTCTACCCACACTTCTAGCACTGTTTGTAGTTCAAAATAACTGCGTATATTTTCCTCCTTTTTTACATTTTTATTGGTAGCTTGTGCTTGGTGTTTGAAAAAAACAACTGTATCAGCAAAATATGCCATCAAAATCTCTTCATTAAAAATGAATGTGAATTTATGCATTGACACCCAAATATCTTTTATTTATTCTGATTAAAACAATTTATTTATTTATTCATTCATTCATTCATTTATTTATTTTTCTTAAATGATCGGTTAAATGCTATTTCAGCGCGATTGGCTGACTGTAAGTTGGTTTATTAGTATTCCGTAAAAGCGACCTTTTAGTGACAGCCCCCAAAATTTGACAGAATGCATGACATCGAATCTGTGTGCCACGTTTCACCCCGATTGGATGACGGCATTTGGGTTAAATAGGCCTCCTCACGTTTACTTGCCATTGACGTACCACAGAATTATTTTCAACGGGGCACCCAAGGAGGTGCAAGGCGGTTAATTTTTTGTTTTACCCTCGATATTTCAATTGGTTATCTTAATTACATTTTAATTATCATCCGTTCCAGTCCTGTTTTATCTATTGAATATTCAAAAACCTATGTCGTACTTCAAGTAAATCCACCACTTTTCTGCACATCATTTTTAGTTTTCAAAATCCAAGGGGTGGGGGATAAATGCCAAGGGTCCCTGGCGATACCCATCGTGTTTGCAATCAAACCCCAATTAATAAAATAAAAAAACAACGGGGATGGGACAGGACACCTTGAAATAGTACTTCGCTACAAATGAAAGCCAAACGCGCCAACGCAAGAGTAAAAAAGTTTTCCCCACAATGACGCTTTTCCCGTTATGTACAGCAACCCTAGGGCCATGTGATATTTGTTGTTATAAGAAGTTTGGAGTCCTGTCGTAATGGACGTTGGAATTTCTTTTGCTTCGTAAATGTCACCGATAGTCAAGCAAAATGGAAGAAATCCTGAAACTAGAGCGATTGAAATTACCAAGTAAGTTTTCACCTTTGCTTTTCGCGTTCACTTAATCTATTAGTTGTCGAAGACAAGTGTTGCTCTACACTTGACAACTTTTCATGTGTGCGGTGAGCATTTGATTGGAAGTAAACTTTTTTTGCACGGTATTAGAATTCTATAAATTGCCTATGTGTTCAAAATACCGATTCTCAGAAGTCGATTACTTAGTTGTATATTACTGCACTATTTTTATCCTTTGTAGGTTCTTATCTGAATTGTATGTTTACACTTAGCTCAATTTTTATCAATGTCATTGGGCATTTGTTAAAGAAAGGGCAATGTCTTTATCAGCGATTTGGATTTGTCTTCCAAATTCTTCGAATTAATAAGGGTGTTCAACAACCACTTGTTAATGAAATTAAACCGTATAATCTGTTGTCCATGTACATTTTTTATCTCATTAATTTGAAGTACTTGGTTATCTTCTTCCTCAAATCATCAAAAAAACTTTTTTCTTAACTTATTTTTTTTCCCGAATGTGTGTAAAAACAAACGTATTTCTTTTTACATTATCTATCCATACTAAATTTAATTTAAATGTACTGGTAAATTAAAAAATATATATATTATGATTGTTATGTAAGGTGATTAATTTGAAAGCCGGCTCCTACCATTTGACTTTTTATATTTTCTTGTTCTCAATGCACTATATCTCTTAACATAACAGTATAGACCTAAAGTGTGTAACAATCCAAAGGTGACATGTATTGAAATCTGGCCAGTGCGACACATTTTCAGTGTCAACTGTAAAGTTTATAAAATTATTTAATTGGTTTTGAATCGAATTGCCCCATGTCGAAAAATAAAAATAAAACTTGTTTAAAACATAAAAATGTTTTTGCATGAATCTTGATAAATAGATACTAAACTTTTGACATTGTACAACCTTAAAATTGCAAAGACAATAAATTAATATTTATGTGTCAATAACGCAATCTGAACATTTGAACATGGTTCACATTCTCAGGGTTTATTTTTAGAAAAATTGTTACTATCACAGAATTTTTATTAAAAGAATTTGAAAGAGAAAAATCACAAAATTAATAAAAAAATGTCTAAAATATAATTTAATTAGCATCTCACTGTCTTAAAATATATTGCAACTTAATTCGAGAACTTATTATTCATTTTTAATGTCCTAAACAAGGATGTTTGTTGCAAGTTCCACGACTAAATGCAATGTTACTAGGCTAGTAATTTAACACTCCGAAATAGACAAATAATTAAAAAAAAAGTTCTTTTGTAGATAAATATTTTTTTGAAGTGTGGAAAATTTCAGTTTCTAGCTCAGCATTAAACATGTATATCATACCAGAAAACCCCAATTCAAATTTGCCTACATTCTAAACCTTCGGGAAATTAAAATCTAGCATGGAAGACCAAGAGTTGTTTAAAAAAAAATTATTTAGTTTATGAAAATATCTTGGATTTAAAGATATAAATTTAAACGTATATAGCATTCGAGCATGTTCTAAAGCAGTTTATAAGTTGTGGTTAATACAACCTGGTCATACTTACCTGGCTTTAAGTGCAAAAATATTTTAGAATAATGTTTTGAAGCAATTTCAATAAAACTCACTGACATTTGTTGTACTCTCTTTCTCACTGTTTATCAATTTGTTACTTGTTTTGAGTTTGCTCTAATTTAGAATTACATTTGGTAAAAATAATTATTAAAATGCTTTTGGTTCCCATGAAGTCATTTCTGTGACTAAATAAGGGTTTTTTCTCTAGAAAAACAGCTGCACTATGTTAATACTTGTAATAAAATTAATTATTTAACATTATACGTACAAAATTCCATGCACAGGCTTATTAATGTACAGGTATATTTTGTGAAATATATGTATTATCAAAAATTTTGTCTTTTCTTGTTAAGATTTTATTTTAGCAGCTTTTCTATTTTAGCTTTTAAAATCATGCAGTCATATTGTGACTGATTATATCTTTATCCACATTAAATTGATTTCTTAAAAATAGTTACAAATAAATGTAAAAGTTAAACTCGTAAATCTCTTAAGTTTTTTTAGTCCTTTTTGGATCAGCACAGAAAATAGTAATGATCTTAACTTTTAATGAATTTTTTTGTAGTTTATGTATGCTAATTCTCACATTATTGCCACAAGCATTCGGAGTTAGCTGTTATATTTTAATAAAATTTATATATATATATATTATATATATATATATATGTTGTCATCTTAGTTGTTTTACTTCGCATTCTAAAGAATCGGACCAAACCCTTCAGGTTGGAAAATTGGGAGCAGTTTTCTTTTTTTATGCACACTTCAACAAAAAATAACCCAGCAAAAACATCTCTGTAAAAAGGTGCCAAATTCTTCATGCAAGGATTACGACCGTGAAAAGTATTGAGATCTAAAGTAGAGCCAAATTTGAAGTTAGTGTAAATTACGTGTAATGAAAATTAGTAAATTTTTTTTCTCCAAGTTAAAATTCCTCTGCAGAGGCCTAAATATCTAGCTGCAAAAATGTTTGTGACACTTGACCATTACGTATTCTGGTTCACTGACGCGTAATGGCCAAGTCACAAAAGCATTGTGGTAGCTAGATATTTGGGCCTATGCAGAGGAATTTTGACTTTTGAGGAAAAAAAAATTCTAATTATATATATTTTATATATTTTTATATATATATTTTATATATTTTTATATATATATTTTATATATTTTTTATATATATTTTATATATTTTTTATATATATATTTTCATTGCCCGTAATTTACAACAACTTAAAAGTTGGCTCTACTTTAGATCTCAATACTTTTCACGGCCGAAATCTTGCATGAAGAACTTGGCGCCTTTTTACAGAGATGTTTTAGTTGGGATTTCATTTCTTTTTTTAAGGTACTAATTTAAAATTTATTATTTATTCGCACAACAATAACTAGTTTTAAAATGTTTAGTGTTCATAATTTTTAAATTTGCAAGAAAACTTCCTGGGATTGAAAGGGTTAAACATACATTTGTTACCTACTTATAATACAATCGCCCGTTGACAAACTTTTTGTTGGCGGCGAACTACGAGATCTAATTAATTAGCCGACATCATTATTCGTTTAATTATTATTTGGTTTAAAGAAAGTTAAAAAATATCAGCAAACATCTAATTAGCGGCGAATTACACGAGATTTTTCTAAGAAAGTTACATTTACCTGACCGCAATCCATGACGTACTTATGCATTCAGTATGAATGATGATAGTATAAAATTATTTTAAATAGTTTATTTAGATATAAAGTTGGCAAAGGTGGAAAAAAATTAACAACTGGCGATAATTTCGTAGGCGATAAATATCGCCAATGGTCAATTTTATAATGCCAAGTACACTTTTTTTAATTTTTTTTTATTATTATTATTTCAGGATTTTAGAAGCTTTGCGGCGTGTGGTGAGAGTCTTCTCTATATATGCTAAGATCTACTAGTATTCTAAGTTTTATAATTCTAGCCCCAATAGAAGTGTATTAAAATCGAGATTCAAATTTTTCGAACATTGTTCCCTTTTAAAGGGAATTCGGAGGGGAAATCGCGGTTTTTAGATTTTTTTCCTTTGTATACATGTTAAACTTTACAAGAATACCAAATTTCATACTGCTAGCTCTTCTAGAAGTACCTTAGTAATCTGATGATCAGTGAGTGAGTTTTGGGTGGATTTCAAAATATGTAGTTTTTTGCCATTTTTGAATTTAATTATCTCGACAACCAATATAATTGGAGACTTGTAACTTAGGGGCCTTATTAAAGTGGTTAACAGCTACCCGTAAAACAAAATTTCAGCTCTCATGCATACTGTAATACGAAGATATGAGAGGTTTACAACAGTTCTTATCTGATTTTGATTTTTCGTGCCAAATATACCGATCTCGAATGTTTACTATGTTTCTATTCTAAAAGTTGGAAGATTATACATCCACATAGTGGGCACAGAACCTGGAAATCAGGGAAATATCGGGGAGCTTTCCGATTCTCGAGAAAATCAGGGAAATGTCGGGGACTTTTTTTTTTATATTTCGCATAAATCAGGGAATTTTTTCTCTTGTTTTAAAGGTACGTTTCCCCGTTCATATGTTTTAGCGCTATTTTCCCGGAGGATTGTGGTAATCGTTAGAAGGTTACGGTATAATTGAAATTTTTCATTACTGCCTAAACTATTATTTAAAAATTTTTCGTACCATCTCTATGGCATAAATATTCTATTGGATCTACATATCTGGAAAAATTGAGGAAATTTTATTAAAAGTTTGCCGTTGAATCAGGGAATTTTTTAGAAATCTGTTACGGAATTATCAGGGAACTCCCCCCCCCCCCTCTCGCCCCCACTGAATTTTTGTGGTTACCCTGTTCATAGCATGAGCCATGAGACCCATCGCATCGTGAAGTTCCAATTTTTTAATGAATGCAATAGTAATTGTTCTTATACAATTAAATCTTATTATTTACCCATTTCAATAGAAGTCTACTTACACAAGACATTGATGCATAGTATGCAAATCAGTGATAAAATGCACATTAGAACATCTTATGAATCAAAACAAAATATTTGTTTTCTGCACAAAATTCGATTAAATTAATAACCTTCTGAAAACAAGTGTACCTATCCGAAACCTATACATACAACGACATCCCCCCCCCCTCCCCTACTCACCACAATTAGTGTACACAAAAAAGCCAAAGTAGGCAATAAATATCGCCGCTGTGGCAACCCGACGCGAATCCTTCTCCCAGTGGTTTTAAATGTAAGGTCAAGGCGGTGGGCGCCTCTCCCCCTTTTTGAGTTCCAGAAATTGGTTCGCTCTTTTTAAAAAACGGTTTCACGCATGCGGTGGAAAAAAAAGTTTCGCTGTATAACGGGGAATTTTTTTCCCACTCGACGGTAAACAGATTCCTCTGCATTCTAGATATACCTCGATGAAGAGTTCCCTTAGAGCGACATGACTTAACTTATGGGATATTTATTAAGCATTTCTTCTCACAGCCATTTTATTATTTTCGTGTAGTACCTACCCAATTAAAATTCAGATACGTTTTCTGTGTGCACCGATTTCGTAACGCTTCAGATCCCAAGTTGGCCAAGTTTTCACTTTCAATTACCCAAATGTATTGGGTCAAAAAAATAAATAAAAAAAAATCATATTTTTTTGTACTTCTCTGCGTTTTGGAACATCCTGATTTAAAAAAAGTGATATAGGAAAAATGTCTGTGGTCAGCATAACTCCCGAACAAATTGATCTACCATGTTCAAATTTGGTGAGAGGGTTGGTGATGGCACAAGGACCTACCATTAAGGTTTTCGTCAAAATCGCGCGTGCGCACAAGGTAGCTACTAATGAAGAAAGCATATTTTTCAGTAATTGCAAAAAAAACGACTATCTATTTTGTTCAAAATCGCTGTGGCAATGCCTCTTAAGGTGTTCTAAACAACCCACCTCCGAAATTCCCGAAAAAATGCTTTAATGGCGTAAAAAGTTGAAAAACAAATGCCTTTAACACAAGAGTTCTCTTTCCTTGAGCATACCTCGTCAACGATCGCTTTTTCTTCGCTTCCTAGTTTCAATTACAACAATTCAATTCATAAGAATTATCGAAAAGTATTTTTCCAAAATCTAGAAAAAAGATATGACACTAATCCACGTCAGTATTATAGTGTAATTTAAAGTTGTGCGATGTTCCACACTCCTGGTTTTTGTGGATTTCAATTAAAAAAAAAAAAAAATAGCATGATGCAAGGGACATAAGTCATGTTTATTAGCCTCAAATGGCTAATAAATACAAGTCACGAAAACGGACTGATAGCTGGAGCTGCATTCGGCCTAAAATTTCTTAAAATTGTTTTTAAAGTTTTGAAAAAAAAATCAAAACCTCGGAAAATTCCCCGATTTTCCTCCAAAACCTGATAAAAAAACACCCATGTAATTCTCTAGAAGAGAAAATCTTTTCCGAGATTTTGATTATTAGTCAATTTTCTTAAATTTGACAGTTTTTTCTTGGTATTGAAACATATGCTTTGCAAAGAATGTTAATGATAAGTATCTCAAAAATTTGACCTAATTTTTGTTTGAAAACTCAATGCGCCTTTTTCTTAGAATTTAAAGTAGTGGAGTACGTTTTTAATCGATAACCTATGAATATTTATTTCTCAGGTTAAATGTAAAATAGATGTCAGATCCGAAGTATGAATTTTAATAAACATCAACCTCCGTCGCATAAGTTATGTTCTTGTTTTTCAATTAACTTTATAGCGCACCTTTTCACGCTTCTATTTGATTTCTGAAATAATGTTGTAACAACAAAGAATGTTGGACTTCAGCCGAAGTACACCCAGTATCCGATTATTCAATGTCCAAACACGTTAATGGTCTTTCAAAATGACGTCTAAGTATCCGTCCTCATTCCTATAAAACACATACTAAAATAAGCCGAGTCTGTGAGAGAAAGACGACGCTGGATGAGTTGAAAGATGACTCTCTCACTTATTCCCTTGTCAGTGGGTGTCATAACATTGGAAAGTTTAGGTAAACGCTGGTATCTTTATCTACTCATTAATCTTGTTTTAAATTGGTCTGATAGCCACTTTTATAAAGATGCTTTGCAAAGCTTGATGTGATTTTATTGGGCGAACGAACGTATCGACTGATATCTAGAGATTTCTTCAGATTTGGTTTTCATGTTTAGGTTTTTAATGTATGTATTGATATGTTTCAGACCGAAATGTTGGACAAACCAGTTTGGCCTAAAATTGTGGGTTTTAACAATAATTACGTTTATATAGGTATGAAAATAATGAGCATAATTGTTGTATATCAGCGATCATAATCATGTCATAAATTATTATTTTATTTGATATCTGTATTGTTGCTATATATAACGACATTTTTGTGGATTTAATAAAACAGAAGCTGTAGCATGATGTAAAGAACATTTGGTCAATGGTGCTCGAACTGTTTTGTGTCTGTTTAACGTTAAGAATATTTTTAAACATCAACTTAGAGTAAAAATTGGGAATGTCGCAATAATGTTGGGCATGCAACGCAAACACTTTTTCATAACATTACTGAATTTCATTCAGTCGGTTGCAAATAGCGTTTGTTCGCTTGAGGATAAGAAACATTTTCTTCATTTAAGCAAGACTACTTTTCAATTCATGACTTAAATCCCATATTTAACACCGTGATATGGGTTAAGGTGTTAAAATATCGGTTTTAACACCTTTTACCCGTATTAAGGCTTCGTCACTAAACAAGTCTCAAAACATTTTTATTTAACCCATATGGACATTCCTAATGGTTGAATAAAACATAGATTGCAGCCTACTCAAAAAAGCATTTTTTGAAAACACCCTAGTCTCTTTAAAAAAAAAAAAAAAAAAAAAAACCAGCCGAGCTTTTCGTTTTATTCTTTCTAATGATAATGGGGGCCCCCAAATGTTGGCTGGCGGTCGCCAATAAAGGGCTCGTTTGTTAGCAAGTAAGGCGACACCGTTGTTCATGGTAGATGAAATGAAAGAAAAAGCCAAACCACTCTGCAAATGCGAGTGTAAATTAATAATCCCGGGAGGCAACAGAGGAAATTGTGGCCACTTTAATGATTCACAAGGATTGCATCACGAGACGGGAACCTCGGTTATTTATATGTGGGGGGATTACAAAGAAATCTGGCGAAAAGGAACTGACAAGAAAATCTGGGGAGATTCAGTTTCAAACTGACCATTCTTCCGAAAGTGCACTAGTGTGGAAGGTTGAACTCGAGTCCACCAATGTGAATGAAAACAAACGATGGTCTTAGTGTGTGGATTTCTCTTGTTCGGATGGATGCAGTTGAGATGTATATAACAACTTATATCGTTGAATCAGAGAAATATTCGCAACTTTTATTTAAAAACTAGCTGAATACCCGTGTTTCAAATTTTAACTGTTGTTATATTTTAGCTAGTTGTGAGGGTTCGCATTGTGGAAATCTGTCATTCGTGTATAGGTCCCAATTTTTTGCCTCGTCGCTCGCAGGAATGTTCATTGACACGTAAATACAGGCTTATTTCACTCGTTAAAAGGTTCATTGCTATGCAAGCATAGGCTCGCTACACTAGCTGAAAGGTTCATTGATGCATAAGCTCGCTTCACTCCCTAAAATCTAATTGCTACGTAAAGCCCTAATATGGTAAACCTCTCCCATGTCGAGAAAAAAAATCCCCGTTAATACAATAATACAACATCCCTTTAAGATTATTTTAACACGTGTTTGTGGAAGGCAAAATTAAAGGCCAAAACTACTTATGTTGAAACTTTCAGAGCTCTAGGCCTACTAGAAATCGCTTTTTGTGAAAACATTAATTAAAAAACAAATTAAAATTTTAATTCTTTTTGTCAGTTCAATTAGAAGGCCAAAACTATTGGTGTTGAAAATTTCAGAAATGTAGCCCAATTAGTAAAATAATTGTTAATTAATTAAAAAAATAAAATTAAAAACAAAATTTAAAATTCTGTTTTTCAAAAATTCAATTGGAAGGCCACAACTATACTTATGTTGAAATTTTCGAAACTGTAGCCCTATTTGAAATCGTTTTGTAAAATATGTATTAACTAGGGGGCTCCGCCCCCTGCTCGCTGACGCTCGTCAAAGCCCTGGATTGCTACGCAATCCCATTGGCTCGCTTTGCTCGCCTCAAAGTGAAGCATTTAAAATATGCCCTAGCAAAAAGTTATTTCAGCTACATAATGCCATGAAACTGAAAATGTTTTGTTATTTATGAAGAGCCAGAATACTTGCCACGTCATTATCCTACTGCTCTCGAGACGCTTTAGCAGGGTCAGTGTGGCAACGTTGTAGAAAGTTCTTGGAAAACAACAAAACTAAACAGTATCGTAGGCTCCCGATAGCCTAGGCGGTAGAGTATCGAGCTCGTAACCGGAGGGTTGCGGGTTCTGTCCTCGGATCGCCAAATATCGGTGTGTACCTAATGGGGGATGGTGCACATTAAATCTGTCGTGGCCTCAATGTCCTCTCGTTGGTGTGGTGGGGTCGGAGAGAGGGGTTTACACTAGAAGATTTCGATCTCGTATTCTTCTAGATGCTCAAAATTACGAGACGTATTTGGCTGAAATAGACAGTCGGTGGTTTCAAAACAAAACAAAACAAAAAACAGTATCGTACATATATTTAAAAAAAAAAATCGATTATTTCACTGAACAATTAAAATTTACGGGCTGGTTTCGTATGAAACTCCAAAATAATTAAAGTTGCTTTTCTAAATTTCTTAACAATCATACGTTCGCCTAATCTTTTTTGCGATACTTAGAAAATAAAATAAAACTGTAAAAGGACAATTACCCGGCATTCAATCAACCGGAATTTTTTTGAAAATCAAATTTGGCGAGAAAATTAGCCCTATTTCGCCAAAAGTTTTTTTTTTTTTTTTTTTTAATTTTATATGAGATTTTGAAGTTGAGTGGGTGGTTTTATTCTTTATTTTGATAGTTTTCAATTCGTAATAGCTGAATTTGCACTGATTAGAAAGGAATATAGGTTCAGATTTATTGCATAATGCCTCTTAGCGACTTTTTGAAAGTTGGCGATTTAGCGCTGAATGCTACCTGGTTACCACCGGAAGATGTTCAAGTAGATAACTTTTCCGAAAAGTCTGGTTTATCCGTAATTCTAATCCAAAAGAAATGTTCACATCCTTGTATCTATTTATTCTTGCATCATCGTAACTATTAAGTCTATAAGTTTTAAATAGGCAATAATTTATATCTGTACACTGTAATGACAGAAACAAAATTTAGCGAATCCAAGTTGTTGCTGTTGCCAGATGTATTAGTCAAATTTCAAAAGATATATTCTAATTGGCTGGTTTGCTGAATTTGAAAATTCGTACGTAAAGTACATTAAGAAGATTTGTGAATGCAAGTTTAAAGTCGTTGCCATTCTGCTCACAGAAATACAGCCGAATTTGGACGTTACGCAAGAGAATTATATATATAGATTAATTTAAAAAAAAAAAAAAAAAGTCAAATTAAAAGGCCAAAACTACTTATGTTGAAAATTTCAAAGCTGCAGCCCTACTAAAAACCGTTTTGAAACATATTTATTAATTAATTAATTAAAAAAAAAAAAAAAAAAAAAAAAAAAAAAATAAATAAAAATTTAAAATTCTGTTTTTCAAAAGTTCAGTCCTAAGGCCAAAACTACTTATGTTGAATGTTTCAGAGCTGTTGCCCTATTAGATGTTGTTTTGTAAAAATTGTTTTTAATTAATTAAGAAAATTAATTAAAAAAACTAATCAAAATTTTAAAATTCTATTTTTCAAAACTACAATAAGAAGGCTAAAACTACTTATGTGGAAAATTTCAGAGCTGTATCTCTGTTTGAAGTCGCCTTGTAAAAAAAAATTAATTGAAAAAGAACTAATTAAAATTATAATATTCTGTTTGACATGTATACAATTAGAAGGCCAAAACTACTTATGCTGAAAATTTCAGAACTCTACTTCAATTTTAAGTAGGTTTCTATAGATCCACAGACAGACAGACACACAGCTTGTTTTATTATTATAGATGTAATCGAGCTTTGATTGAATTAGCGGTAGATGAACGATGCCTTGTTCTTAGATTTATTGTATCGTGGTGATTATTTCGTTTCACATATGCAGGGATCGTATTCGTCCTAATATTCCTTCGATTTTGTTGTACCTAATCGAATTTTTCAATAACTCTTTAAAAAATTAAAAACCTCAAAAATTCGCGATTTTCTTCTAAAACCCCAGATAATCCTCCAGAGAAGAAAAAATTTCTTAGATTTTAATTATTAATTATTAAATTTTTAAAAAATTAGTTTCTCGTCAGTATTAAGACGTTCTTGGTATAGAATGTGTGCGTTAGGAGCCCATGTCAGCTTTAAAAGAAATAGCCCTAAAAGTTTAGGAATTGTCTTTAAAATGTTCCTGACATTTAAAAAATATTCCTAAAATTCCTACCTGCATGTGCTTGGAATTTGTGTTTAGTAGTGAGCGTTTGCAGATTTCCACTCTTATTTCTTTTGCGTGTTTTCTTAACCATTAAAGAACTAGGGATGTGGATCATCGCACAACTTTCAATTACGCTATAATACTGATGTGGATTTGTGTCAGTTACCGTTTTTATGTTTTCATCATTCATTTAGAAAAATGGTCATTTAGGCGATATTTTTTTGCAATAATTCTTATGTAAAAAGAATCCTCCAAAATGATGATTTTACCTATATCCTTTTCGATGATCTTTATATTATCCTTTATTATAAGTGAAACTGAGCGGGGGGAAAAACGATCGTTGATGAGGTATGCTCAAGGAAAGAGAACACTGTATTAAAGGCATTCGTTTATCAATTTTTAAGCCATTTTACGGGAATTTCGGATGTGGGGATGTTTTGAACTAATCGTTAGTTCCGTTTTTTAGCAATTACAGAAAAACATGATTTTTTTCAATGGCAGCTACCTTATGCGCGATTTTGACTTAATGGTAAGTCCATGTGCCATCACCAACCCTCACACCAAATTTGAACATCGTAGCCTACGATGTTCAAATTTGGTGTGAAATTTGGTTGACAAATTGACCTACGATTCGTAGGTCATTTTGTTCTGGAGTTATGCTGACCACAGACAGGAATTTTTTCTATAAAACTTTTTTGAAATAAGGATGTTCCAATACGTAGAGAAATATATATATATATATATATTTCTCATTATCTGTATGTATAAGGAATTTGTAACATATTACAAGAGTTTTAATGCAGATATACTAATTCAGCATGTGATATTTGATATTGACTTATGTTCTCAAAATAACCTTTTAAACCGTGTTAAAAACAACTTTTATTTTCTTCCAGCTGCTGGCGGGACTTCATCAAGTGAGGACATTTTCCGAGAGGTGAGACGCTTGTAATTGTAAATACTACCACAGAGTCCTTATTTTGTTATAAGGCTGGAACTGACTACAAGTTACAAAATTCGTTTTGGAGAGCATTGGCGGCCGTGGTCAAAAATGTTAATGCATCCGAAACGGTGACTTCCGCGCCCCCCCCCCCCCTAAATGCCCTCATTTATTTTATCCGTGAATAGACATTCTATAATATTACTAACTCAGGAATCAGAGTTTCCTTTCAATATTTACAAAATGATATGAGAAAGGAAATAATAATTAAAAAAAATAAATTATTTTAACTTTCTTATAACGGGACTGTATGATGGTTCAATTATAAGTTTTAGTATAAACTTAAGAAATCTCAATGGTAAACTTGCCGCGGAAACTGTTTCCGTTTGGTGGAGAAAATTGTAAGAAATGCTTGTTACTTTTCAAACATCCCGATTCACGCACACGAACGAACCTATCAGTTCATTGAATTCACAGGTACAGCCGAAGTCCGAGAATTCGTAATGGCTACATGTCGCCACAACGTCGTATCCATTTAGTGAGGAAGGAGATTCCCTGTTACCATGGCAACGGTGAAATTTATTTGGAATTTCACTCCTCTGACTGTACCTCGCTCTACAATCGTCAGATTTAGTTGATTTGAGCGGGTTTTATAGGAGATTTTTTTTTATCTACCGTATAGGTGCCATCTTCATTTGAGATTCTAATATACATTTAAGAAAATTTTTGAATTAAATAATCTAATCACAGTTGACTAGCAATTAGTAAATTTTACTTGTAAACTAAATAATTTAGATCCAGCCTAGCTGTACTTGCTTTACCCCACGAGCAGTCACTGTTTTATTGGTTGGTAGAAATGGAAAACAGCTCGGCATAAAAAAAAAAAACTAACGCCACAGTCAACTGCCATGTTCGTGGAAAAATGAAATGTGCACTGTGATTTTGGCCAATGGAATATTGACATTGGAATTTGTTTTAAATGGTTATATATGCTTATTAACAATTAGGTTGCAAGTAACAAAGAATGTAACCCCACTCAAAGCAATGTCTTGTAAATAAAGTCCACTGAGAGTTTGTGCTTTTTTTTATTTATTTATTATTATTTCAATTGAACAACTGTAAAATCCTTTTCTGCAAGTCTCCTCATTTTCCATCCTGTTTTTGCTAATGACGATTAAGTAACATTTTTACTCTGTATAAATAACGTTATGTTCTTTTCTCCAGATATCGAAAGAGACAGGAACACTGATTTTTTGGGAAGCTGGTTGCAAGGTTCCACCTATCCGGAAAGGTAACTAGTCTTAGTATTTATTATATTCAGACACAACTAAAATTTAAAGTCAGTAATATTCCGCAATATTAAGCTGTAAGGGCTTTTTTTCTTCCCCTTCCCCCCCCCCCTCCCCCTAAAAAAAAATGCTAAAAATACCCTTAAAAATCATGCAGCTCATAACCATTAAGAGTTTTTCTAAAAGCAGAGATGCGATTTTTCGTCTTTTGGTGGATTTCCGCATTTTTGCTGTTTATGTAATATTTCCCTCCACCCCCACCCCCCCTTTTTTTTTCTTGTTTAGAGAATCCGCGTTTTTCCGTATGTGGACCTGTTTTTCCCGCGAACAGTATACTTTTTCTCATGTCTGGGCAAAAGATTTTTCCTTATCGCTCCCCTTTCCTTGTAGATTACTTCACAAGCGCTTGGCGAAAGCGATACACTTCGGCTGGAATTAGTTGCAAATGGGCGCTGCCTTTCTACGATTGGTTATTGTAGTCCATTTTCTTTGTAATTTGTGTTAATGTATTTTCCTGATTTTTTTTATAACTGAACTTTATAACTAGAGCAATAGAGTACTATGTTTTGAAAACAATATGTGGCAGATATTAATTTCTTCCCAAATATTTGAAATGCAATAATTATTTCGTGTGAGAAATTTTATTGTATCTTTAAAATTAGTAAATCACGGGATTTTTCTTTTTGTCGTATTTTTAGATATTGTCCCTTCCGCGAACTTTTTTAAATATCGTCCCTTCCGTATGCTTTTGGCGTTCGCGTATGATTTCAGTCTTTTTGCTTTTTTGCTAGTCTCGTCCTTGCAAAAGGAACAATTTTATTTTACCTTGTTTTGCTAAAAGAATTTTGCATTTCAGCTTAAACACTATCACCTGGTACTGTAGGCCACAGAACCTGGAAATCAGGGAAATGTCAGGGAACTTTTTAAAATTTCAGGAAAATCAGGGAAATTTTCTTTCCCCTTTCATCCGTATTTTAGTGCCATTTTCCCGGAGAATTGTGGCGGTAATCGTTTAAAGTAGCATATATGTTCTATCTGATCAATGTAATTAGCATATATGTTCTATCTGATCAATGGAATTAGCATATATGTTCTATCTGATCAATGGAATTAGCATATATGTTCTCTCTGATCACACTTCTGGGAAAATGTGAACAAAAACTTGTCGTAAAATCAGGGAATTTTTTAGAAATCTATCTAGGAAATTATCAGGGAACTTTTTTTCCTAAGTTTTGTGGCCACCCTGCTGTAGGTAAATTCTGGTACTTTAATATTTATTTCGTATTCCAATATTAGGTTAAAAACAGTGTTTACTGCAGTAGAGCACCAATTTATTATTATCCTCGCTGCGATACATTTTTGGATTCATTCTCGCGTCTTATTGTTAGTCGGTAGGACTAATAAACCCTAATGGAAATGCCGTAATACAATCGAGCCGAAACTTGGCGCATGGAATGCCTTTTCACTGGCAACGAATCTATCGTGTATTTCTTCCAAGTTTTTGGGAGTTTCACTAAAAGGCCGCTTTTACCCACGCTTCCATTTCCTAGCCGTAGGACTAATTAATCTACTTGCTTCATTTAGTCTACATGAAACTTGGCAGATAAACTCTGTTAGTTTTGGAGGGGGGGGGGGGAGAGAGAGTTAATCCATGGTACGAAATTGATGGTTTTCTTCGTAGTGGTCAAACTCGATGATAACTTCATCTGAGCTCAAAATCACTTATTGACTTGCATTGCACATAATATTTGTCAATGCATACATATAAAGGATTTAAATTAAAAACTTTGTTTGCTTAACTAGGGAAGGGAAATTAATTGCAACTAAAATCGTTTCGACCACTTCCCACAAATTCAATTGCTTGAAATGTCACCCTGACTAATTGGCACATGCAATTACTACAAGGGCCCTTTGTGGACTGGCTAGTTTTGTCGCGCAGTTAAATTCTAATTTAACACGGAATAACTCTTAGCATTTGGATTTTTTTTTTATTCGTATTTTCTACTGAACATATCTGGTGTCTTGACTCTCAAGATTTAAATAATCTCCCTTTTCAGTTCCTAATTCCTTCAAGGGTCTTTGTTTCTGAGATCTAGATTTGTGGAAACTTTGCTCGGTTGAAATTGATTAAATCAGTCTTGGAGAAAGATAAACGAGATAGCAAGTGAGCTCATTTGCGTTCAAATAAAGTGGCTCTGATGTTAAAAGAATCCCGCCTTTCACTTCCTTTTAAGTAATCCACTGAGACAGAGGGAGAAAGTAAAATTATTGTAATCAGTTTAATGTATAAATCTCAATTTGTTCTTAAGGGGACAATGATTTCATTTTCATCAATGATTCCTTCCCCCGAAAAAATATTGTGTTCCCTTTTTCTCCAACACACGTTTGTTTTTTAACTTGAGAAATGTTTTATATCTTGAAAAGAGATGATTTCGCGCAGTTTTTTGCGGAAAAATAGAAAGTTATATTGGTAATGTGTAATTACTAAAATAAAATTTCGCCTAATTAACCATACATTTTGAAAACGATATTTTGAAGGAAAAAAATTAAGAAAGTTATCGTACTCTCAGAATCAAACGGAAGTGATTTCAAGTTTTCCCTGAAGATAGCCTCCATAATAAATTGCATAATTTACAACTTACTCCAATTATGATTACAACTTGAATATTCGGCGCCAAGTTTACAGACAACATGGATATTTTTTTTAGCAAAACAACTTCAAAGTTGCAAGGTTTTTGTCATCGTATGTCACCTACCCTTAATAGAAGTGAAATTTCATTCATTAAATGTCGCTGACGTGAGCTATTTTCCTGATGGCAGGACAGCATGCGGTTTTTACTACGGTCAATCTATGCTAAATGTTTGGTTAGACAAATACTTGAAGTGACTAACGTAACTTGGTCAAACTAACCAAGTACTTCAACATTTTAGCCACTCTTAAAAAATATCTGGCTTAACTGGTCCAATGATTATGTGATTCATTTTAAATAGGTAAAAATAGTGGAGGGGTGCCAAATTCAAAGATACTAGTTAAAAGAACATATATTTAGGTCGGTCAATAACAGTGTCACCCGATCGTGCAGTCGCTGGAAGTGTCAAGGAAATACCAGAAAAATTACAAATTCCCCATAATTTATTAGGCTTACCATTGTGGAGCTTGTGTAAGTATTGGTTGTTCTCATTTAACTACCTTTAAAAGCAACAAGGTTCAGGGAATATTTGTGAATCCTAGAATTGTCGAGAGTGTTTCTAAATTTGAAAAAGTAATAATTCTAGAAAGACAACAGCGATTATCACCGTGCAAAAATGCACTTAAATTACCCCTTAAATAGACTTGGGATTAGGCACTAACCTCAGCTTTGTTAATCCCTTTAATTCAACTCTTAAATCCTTTCCAAGCCAAGGCAATTTGGATGCAGGGTAAGTTTAACAGTGATCCAACCAATCAAAGAACGTCTGTGTGTAGCGTCAAAGAATTTCTCAATGAAGTCCAGGGAAAATAAAGATAATGAAAGTTAATGGAATGTTGTGGAAAAATGTCGTTATATATATATATATATATATATATATATATATATATATATATATATATATATATATTGAAGAACGTCTATTAGTAGCGGAAACCGAACATTTTTAAAGGAACCAATCAAAGAGCATCTGTTAATGGCGGGAATCGACGTTTTTGTTCTCAATGAAGTTTAGGAAAATAAAGATATGGAAAGCTGTGGATAGATGCCGTTTAGTAACATTAGTTATTTAAAGTCTTATGACACTCTTACATGAAGTCCAGCAAACGGAAAAAAAAAACTTTTTCCTTTTAAATACTTATTATTTAATGATGCTAACTAATGAATAAATAGAAGGTGGAAAAAATCTCGCGCTTGGTTATGCTCAGTGACACTTCTTTTTAATTCCATTCTACAAGCCCTTTTCCCTTTGATCAGAAATTACTGCTTTGGCATGATTTCCGCGTCGCGATAGCGCTCATTTTGATTTGCAACTTCCCAGCCATCTGTGACATTTCTCCGTTGACTCTTCAACTTGCATTATGCTGTAGCGAGATAGAAATGCAACACTTTTCGAATGCGAACTTTGTTATGTCTCGGTTCTTTCTTAGTCAAGAGTCAGATCTGTATAAAAAGGCGTGTTATGTTTTACGCCATGTCAGCAATAAAGAAATGTGAAAAATAATGACTCGGAGATATATCAATTGATTAAATAGAACAAACGCCCAAGAGGTTTATTTTGAGATAGAAATAGGAGTAGCTGTTCGCAGGAAAAAAAAATGAAAAGTTATACCAGACCTGTGATTTTTAATTTTTCATAACAGTGCTTGAGCCAATGGGCGGCGGCGGGATTATTTTGACTTTGCTATTTGAATACTGGGATGCTAAAAGGGGACTCAAGCTTTTGTTCCATCATTGACTTATAAATAATAATTGGCTTTCCTCGAAAAATTAATATTAACGATTAATTTTCTATTTAATATTCAAAACCCGTATAATACTTTCTTCCCTATGAATTTTGCCAATTTTTCACTTAAATTTTAAATTTTTAAACACCAGGTTCGAATGGAAACCCTTTTATTTTTATTATTATCCCTGGTGATTCCCCTGTCCATATGTTCAGTTCAGTGATCGGCTAGCCGCGACTCCAGAACCGCATGCGTCTTTTCAGCCACTTGAGTGCGACTCATTCGCGAATGGATTTAGTATCGCTCGTGTTGACGTAGTACCGACTCCTACTAGTATAGCTTTTGAGTTTTTGGAAAACAATTTATCTCTCAAAAGAAGTCTTACTTGTTGACCAGCGGTTCTTTTGACTGATGAGTTTACCTACCAGTGGTTTAGTTAAATGTTTTAATACTTCAGGAGTTGGAAGTATCTTAATTTTTTTTTTTTTTTTTTTTTTTTTTTTTTGCAATTATGTAGTATAGAAGTAAAATTTAAAGTTTTATAAACTCATATCTCCATTCACCTGCAGTGTTTCATTTTGTGGTAATGCTGACTTAAGTCAAGTACTGTTCCATACATTGTGTGTCTACTTTTGAAAAATATTAACATGTTTTTTGAAACGTACTTTTTATTCAGTTATAACTTAATATTTGTCTAATGTAACTACATGTTAATTTATATTGAATTATTATAGCTAGTTTTTTGTTTTGTTTATTAAACATTTTATTAATTTGGTTTTTACCGTACTAAAATTCACTTTGTTACTATAATCATTAATTTACCATTTAATTATAATAAGAAGTTAGAATAATTGCATCGTACGAATAATCCAAGCATAACTTAATATCGAAATCTCAGCTTTGGAAATTGCAATAACCATAAAATTTAGATTTAAAACTGAAAAATATTTTATAGTTCAAAATTCAAATACCATATCACCATTATGGTGAACAAGGATGCAATTGCAAAGTTGTCGAAACAGAGTTAAGGAGGTCACTATTGTGTCAAAGAATATCTAGAGCATCGAGGAGAACAAAGCCAAAACTGTAACACTTACTGTAGTAATATTATGTTAATTCCAAGTTAATACACTAATAAGTTTATAATGAAATCAATTTGGGTTCATTTATTTCCTTAAATTTCCACTTTTAGAAGTTGTGTCAAAGTTCCACTTTAGCTGCAATATATAAATATAAATCTCAAAGAAGGCATGACACTAAGTCTTTGGCAGTGGGATTGGTACTCAAATTGTGAAAATTCTTTTGGAAAATCATTTGGGGTTGAAAATTTGGTAAAAGCCCAACTGTTAATATTCTACTGTTCCATGTCTTGATGTACTGCACTAAAAAAGGTAGGTTGCAACGCCCAAAAAAATATGTATTGGATCATCAACGAACCTCTTTTTTGGAATCTATGGTCCAATTATATTTCTTTAATTTTGAAAACATGTTTTATTATCTAACCAGCCTGTATAAATTCTGCACATGTATTTTCTTTATGAAGAATTTATCACGTTTAATTTAATTTTGCTCATTAATTTTTTATGTGTATCTGCCTTAGAGCCCTGTATAAAGATCAATGGAAATCTGGAAGAAAATGTGAAAAAAGCTAAAGAAATGCTGCTGGAAAGAATGGAAATACAGGTAGTGAATCATATTTTGCACCTTACAAAAAAATCTATTGTGATATTTTATCATTATTTCTATCTATCGGTTAATAAAAAATGATTTTTAATTTTGGTGAGTAAGAAGTTAAATATGTATAATTTCCTTCATTTTATTCTTTAAATACCTTTATAGCGACTGCGATCAAAATTGATTGGCACATCTTGTTCTTTAAACTCCATTTTTATTGTTAATAAATTGTGTATTGTTCCAGAGCAACCGGGTTGTGATGAAGATGGACGTCACCCACTTTGAGCACCCATCCCTGATCGGAAAAGGGGGCAAGCTGATAAAGAAGGTTATGGAATCAACTGGATGCCACATACACTTCCCTGATGCAAACAAGTGCCTCGGCCTCGAGAAAAGCAACCATGTAAGCACCCTCTCTTTCTTTTGCGCAGGCAGGAATATTTTCAGGGAGTTAAGACTTTGATTTCATAAAAATTTGATTTATATTTTCTAATGAAATGTTAAGTTAATTTTCCTTAAAAGTAATTTAAAAAAAGTAATTTACTGTAATTTAGCTTAAAAGTAATTCATGCCACAGACTGTGCATTGAATGTTGCTGAGAGAAATGACTTCTTTTGGAAGTTAATCAGTGTTGGATTGTTAAGAGAGATAGATTCATTTGGAAAGTAGAACTTGGCATAGCTCATGTAGTAGGTCCATCGAACGCTGAATCAAGTATCAAATGTTTAATTGTAGTTTATCAACAAATAATGAAAGGAATTTTTTAGCTACAGAATCGAAAAAGCTTAAGATAGCAATTCTACAATGTTGTCTCCTAAGTTAAAAGTACCATGCAATCTGTATTAACAAAGAAAAAGTTAAAAAAAAAAACTTGTTTCTTGGAAGTGGGGAAGGGGTATCAACTTGGGTTTAAAAAAAATACTTCCTTGAAGGGAAGGTTGTATTCTTTATATTAATGGAGATTTTTTTTCTCTCAACGGAGGGATTTTGTTAATGAAAGTTTGCATAGCAATGAACCTCTAAGCAGGCAAAATAAGCTTATACTTGTGTTGCAATGAATTCTTTTAGCGAGCAAAGCGAGTCTGTTTATTCATAGCAATGAAACTTGTAGTGAATGAAAGTTACTCTAGTTTGTTAAGAGTCAACACTAGGAACGACAGTATGACACACATTGATGAGTTTCCATAATGCTAGGTCATGCAGCTAGTTATAACATATTACAACATACATCCATAACTGAAATAATCTGAAATAATTATTTTATATATTATCAAAATGCATTTATTCTTTTCAAAATATTAACATATTACATCTATAACATATTACATCTATATTATAGAATACAACAATTTTTCTTTTTAAAATTTTATCATATTTTTTTGTTGGTAATTAATATATTCTATATACTCAGGCTTGTGTTGTCCCTAATATAAAATTAAAATTTGTTTTTTTATTTACTTCAGGTTTCAATTTATGGTGATCCCATGAATGTGGAAAGAGCTAGAGTCATGCTTCGAGTAAGTTTCCTTTTCATTTTTATTGCAAGTTAATATTTTGCTACTTAGCATTATTCTTTTTTAATTCTTAAAAATTGTATTCTGTATAATAAGGAAAATGTCATAGTTTATTAAATACCTGCATAATATTTTTGTATACTAAAATCACCTTATCATTTGTTTGTTTTTGTAGCAAGTTGTACGTTAAAATTCTAATAATTTTTTTTTCCCATTGTTAATAATCTGAAATAATTATTTTATATATTATCAAAATGCATTTATTCTTTTCAAAATATTAAATTTTTTATTGTTACTATTGATACCAAACCTAGGAGTTAAAATTGAAAGAACTATTTACACTGACATGTGCACTTGGTTATAACCTTATCACCAGTATTTTTTTTTTTTTTGTAGTATAATAAAGTTGTATAATCATGAAAATCTATCGGGAATAACACTGAATTGTTTTTGAGGGATTTGTCCCCACCTTGTTTTTGCTATTATTATTGCCAATAAAAAAAGTGCTGTCCTCCAGGCTTTGATTCCAATCCAGATCTACTTTGAAGTCCCAGCTACCAGTCCCTTTTCCCTCACCCTTGATTCTTTCCCCCAAGAGTGTAAATACCTGGCCAGTCCCTTAGGACTCATGGTCTATTCTGCCCCAGGACAAAATGGAACCATCATTGTTGTCCGCTGTAGCCAGGACCAGTTTCCAAGTCTGAGGAATGAAATCATCCGTATCATGGAGTGCATTTGCTGCACAAATGGGGTGAGTTTTAAGATCTCGCTAAATGTAGTCTGTCTAAATGTAGTAGCTGTCTAGTAGAGAAAGTGCCTAGCTGGAATTAGTTAAACATACTTTAATTATAAAATCACAGTCTTTTATTTGATCTTAAATTCTATGAAGTTTTTTATTAATGCTATTAAGTTACATTATTAAGTTAACAGTGTTTTTCACTATGCAGACCTGTATAAAATTTTACTACATTCAAACCTTATTAACGCGAAATCGCTTAACACAAAATCTCTTTACATGTGAAGTAAAAGCAGTTCTCTGAAGCTATAACTTAACATTAATTTATTCGTTTAACACAAAATATCACACAGTTGAATCCCAATTTGACTTTGGACTTTGGATTTGACTTTGAACCAATTTTAAAATGTCATCCTTAGTTTCTATTTCGACATTTTAAATACATTGAATTGTATTTTTAATTATAGTTTCTCTTTAATATTTGATGAAATCTTGCAACGTTTCTTAACACAGCAGGATAATGCGGCTATGTAAATGTTCTAAAAAATAGCAATATTAAATATGCATATAGCTAGTGCTTATAAGTCTGTATTAATTAGATGAATTTTTTTTTTTTTATGGTTTGCATGAGTTTTGGTTTACTCCCCAAAAAGCTGACTTGCTTACCTATGTATAGTAATTTATCTTACTACTACTTTTAAATCAATTTTCAAAACTCTTTTTATATATTTATTTATTTTGTTCCAAATTTAAAAAGTATGGCAGGCATTTAAAAAATAGCCTTTTGGAAATTTTTACTGATGTACAGAAAAAAACTAATTAAAAACAAATCTTAAGTATGCTTAATATACTTAGTAATAAAAATAACTAATGAGTTTGTGTCTAAATTTTGTGTTTGCTTTCTTCCCAGGCCAACCTTCCACCTGTGCACATCCGAACTGATATCGTGCAATACCATCAGGTGTATGTGAAGGGAAACAACAGCAGCAACGTTGAGGCCATTATGAAAAAAACAGGAGCTCAAATCACATTTCCGCACTACCTGAATACCAACAAATCGGAAAGAAGTTTGGTCAAGATTTCTGGCAACCTTGACTGCGTTTACATGGCTTGGCAAGAAATAATGGTGACAATAAAGTTTTTTAACTAGCACTAACTTGTATTTCACTGTATTTACGTTTAAAGACTAATTGTTGTTTAAATCATACCTATAAAACCCAAATTAACTGATTATTATTATTTTATCAAAAGTTGTTAGGTGATTATGTTTAAAGCATTAGTAGCTTTTTGCAGTCGCTAAGAGATCGATTGTGAGACTTTTGGTTTCCCAACCAGATTCTCTCTAGGCAAAAGAGATATATGGTGTCTAGGATTTGTATCTGTTATTTGTTCACGAGACCACATGTTCTTAGCACAACAGATTTGACTTTGAACCAATTTTAAAATGTCATCCTTAGTTTCTATTTCGACATTTTAAATACATTGAATTGTATTTTTAATTTTAATTATAGTTTCTCTTTAATATTTAACAATTTTGTTCCTATTCTAGTTGGTAAGGTGTAAATGTAGGGAGAGATGTTAACTCAGGTTTCAATGCCTTGTCATCTGATACAATTTCACTTCACTGTACATTTAATGGTTAAAAACAAAAACTTTCAATTTTATTTTAGTTCGTATAGTTCATTTGTGATTAAACATACACACAAGGCTTAAAGAGAACATTTATTAAGAATGTTTTCAATTGGATTTTGTAAAGTGCATGCTTAAGTTATTTGTTTATATTGTTAGCTATTTGTAAAAGCATTAGTTTGAACTGGATACATATATCTTTTAAGTCCATCTAAAGTAAACTGTGATGATAAATTTTAATTTCAGAATTTGTTGCCGGTATCTGTCTCCTTTGATGTCAATGAGACACGCGATACTAAGGGTGGTGAGTATTTTCTCATAAAATATTTGTAATATGTTTCATGGGTTACCCTTAATTTTGGTGGAATTTAAGAAACCAGAAGCATGTACACATTAGGGTCTGTTTCAAAGAAATTTGGATATTTAAAAGACCCTTTACAAAATTCTTTGTCTGAAAAAATTGACTCTAAATGAAATTGTGTATTCTATATAAGGACTCCACTAAAATCTGTTTTTAAAAAGAGCCATCTAACGCTTGTCCTTGTTGTATATTTTATCGAATTACATGCTTTCTTGTGAAAATGGTTCCCTTGTGAAAAAGGTTCCCTTGTGTACTTCTCTTATGGTTTTATTTTAAAGCAAAATTTTGGATTTTTCTTTCAGTTATTTTTAGAAATGGATTTATTTTTCATAAATAGTTGAAAAAATTTACAGAAACATGTCAGACAGTCTTTAACCCAGACAAGATTAGACGCTTTCATAAAATAGTTTTGTAGCATTAGCCTTACCCAAGCCAAGCATCTGGAATTCCTGATTCTTAATACAGTTAAACTGGTTGAATAGGACTGAAACCTCATGTAATTGCAAAGAAATTACTTTTATATTAATAAAGCAGGGGTGTTTTTTTTTTTTTTTATATAATTTTCAGGGTGCGTACTGGGCCTGGAAAACCTGGAAGGTCCTTGAATTTCATTATTTTTTTTTCAAGGCCTTGAATAGTCTGGAAAAATAGGATTATTTCCCAAAAAACCTTGAAAGTCCTTGAATTTTCAATTCTGAAACCTCAAAATTCCTGTCTTACCAGAACTCTGACGTCACGCTTTTACGTCACGTTCCCGTCTACGGCCTGTTCACTTTCCGTGGATCTGTCAATCACAGTTGAATCAGTTCCCTCGCATTTCTTGCTTTCGGCGAATAGTGACCGTTCGTTACATGGTTTGCGTTTTGAACGGTGCCGGCTTGTCGCATGATATCCTGTTTAGTTCTGCCCGCTGTCGCTATTCTTTGAATTTAAATTGTCCATTTAAGAAAGTTTGTTTTCATCGTGAAAATTCCGATTCTAAACAGTGTTTATGGCTGTTTATTTTTTTCCCATTACAAAACCCTCTTTTCATTCAAGATAACGTCAAACTGCTCCAAAAGATCATTTTTTGGCTTAAAAACTACTTCGCTAGAATTTTGGCACAAAATTTTTTTAAATTATCATGGAATGTCGCCAACAAAGCGATATAGAGTATTTTGTACTTTAAGGGCGTTTTTCGTCGGTTAACGTGCCAGAAAGGGTTCACACTTGAAAATTGAAATTACAATCTCTCAGTTTTGTTGTAGGTTTTTCAAACTGTAAAGAAGTAGTAAATGAATCTCTGTGCATCTGATTTAAATCTGTTTTCTTGGCTGATTTTAGTTATAGAAAATTAATATATATTTTTTATTTATACTTATAGAATACATGATTATTTTTAGATTTTTTTTACTGAGGCTCCGTGCTAAAAATTGAATACAAGTATTGTATTTTTCACACAAGCAATCGTAGTGCATCTGGTTTAGATTTGCTCTC
Source organism: Linyphia triangularis (assembly GCA_963978545.1). Classification (NCBI taxonomy): domain Eukaryota; kingdom Metazoa; phylum Arthropoda; class Arachnida; order Araneae; family Linyphiidae; genus Linyphia; species Linyphia triangularis. The sequence goes on from OZ021722.1 coordinate 91,434,415, forward strand.
TTGCCTGGTTTCAATAATTAAGAAATACATAACTTTCTTAAGGCTTAAAGAAAACTTAAATATTTTTTTAAATTTCTAAACTTCTTAATCCAATTGACAGCCTCCCCCCCCCTCCCCACACACACTTCCGGGTTTAATTTCTAAGTCATCGGTAAAACGGGATTTGAACTTGCTGTGGTGATTAGGTGGAAGGATTTGTGACTATTAGTAAATGATTTTTTTGGCAACCCTCGATGTTGGATCATGATTTTGACTTGGCCACAAACGGGAAAACGCATATTGCGTCATTCTTTTATTGTAGCCAATTCTCAGAAAAAGCGCCAAGTCGTACCGTAGACTAGAAATTTTACGAAGAACTTGATTGGGGGGATTTAAGCTATGTCTTTATTTAAAAAAAAGTAAGGATTTCTTGTATTTACAAATATTTGTTCTTTTAAATTTGCTGTAGGAAAGATCAGGGATTCGCGGCAACCAACCAGGAACTCGCGCTTTGTATTCAAACTGTAGAAGGCACGAAATCAATCTTTATGCATCCAATTTGGATTTTTTTTCTTGCCTGGTTGTAACTAAAGATAATAAATATTTTTCTTAGTACTTTAAGAGTACATGATTATTTTTTAGCATATACTAAAAAAAAATAATCAAATATCTTTTTTTAAATGGATTACACAAAGCACAGACTTAAGATCGTTTCCATTGACCTTGAGATTTCACATGGGAACTCTAATCCATTTAGACAATGGAGAATGCTTGAAAACAAACCATTAAAAAAAATACTATTTTTCAACTTGCCTTGTTGTAATTTATTATTTAAGTACATTAGAAGTTACTTTTTTATATAAATTAAATGCTAGTATAATTGTCAAATTTCAGTTAGAGATTTTAATTTTTTTTAGTTAAAAAAAAATTATCTTCCAATAAACAAATAGCCCTAAAAAAACCTTCTAAGTGAAGCTACCAGTCCAAACAAGTTATGAAATCTAATGCTTGCTGCTAAGCAGCCTTGTTTCACTTTTTTTTGCATGTGGAGGGGGGGGGAGTACTTTGTGTGGAATTAAATTATTTTGGATTATTGGGAAGAACTTCTATAGGTAATTTTGGTACTGTTCAGGGAAGAGTTTTTTTTAAAAAAAATCTTATTAATCAGTTGTTAAAAGTTGCTCTAACTGAGATTATTTCGAAAAACTTTCAGTGATGAACCAAACCTCATGATGTCATTGAAAACTTCCTAATATTTTAATTGTTGGCAAAGAGGTTAATAATTAATTTTTTTTACTACCCAAGTATTGATGACAAAAAAAAAAAAAAAAATAACGTTAGTGCCTTGTTTGTAAATGAATGTCATGCTTTTTAATTTATTTTTTTAGTATTGTTATCAAATTAATTAATGTAAATTTAGAATACAAACATATTTATATAATTAACAAGTTACACCTTTTTTTTTTTTTACTTTAAATTAATTTAAAATATCAAGGTTGAAATATACAAGAATATTTGGGGCATCACTAATTTTAATGTAATAATTTACTGCTCCAAAACCACATTTTGATACTCCAAAATCGTATTTTAACTTCTCCGACAGTGCTCCAAAATCACATTTTGGTACTTACATTACTGCAAAACTCAAAACTATAAAAAATAGATTAGAAAAGATTTCTCTAATCTTCATCCCGCAATAAATATTTATGGTTACATCTTTGCTGTTTGGGAACTTTATTTTAAACTTCAGAGAAATTCATTAATTAAAAAAAAGGAAGTTAAAAATTGCAATTTTTGTACCGACTCTGCGATGGTAAACTAGGGCCTTGATTTTTTTTTGTAATGTCCTTGAAAAAGGCCTTGAAAGTCCTTGAATTTCACTTCCAATAAAGTGTACGCACCCTGAATTTTTAAAAAAATTTATTTATTTATTAAACGTTTGGAATCTCAGAAACTTATGTTTTGTGGGGTTGGCAGCATTGTCCCTTTGTTTAAAAATTCTTAAACAGTTTGCATGATAATCCAGTGAATTTTAACTTCTTCAAAATTTTTTTCCCCCATTTCTCAACGTTTTGAACACCCTGGTTTAAAAAAAAATTGGTCTGGGGGGGGGGGGGGGGGGGAGAGAGGAATTTTGTCTGTGTGTGTGTTTCATTATACATTGTATTGTAGTTGAATTGAAGTACATTAGGCAATCACATGCGGATAAAATGTTTGTTTTTTTCCTATTTAGAATACATGGACTTCCTCAGAGACTGTGGAATTACAGTGTACAACCGTCCAAAACCGAAATATTTTATAAAGGTACACTTCCAAAATAAATTATTTTATTAAACTTTGAAATTGCAAAATTTGTTGTATAACTCTACAGGTTCTATTCACTGTTAAAATGTCTGCGAAAAAATGGAATTGGAATCCTAAGCATTTTCTTAAATAATTCGGTGTGTTATAATAATTATAATTTATCCTTTTCAGAATGTTACTGTAAAAGGACCCGAGAAGTATTCAAAACAAATGCTTCAGTATCGACAGCATTTACTTCGATTGCCCAGTCTCAATTTCAACTCTGATATTGAAGATATCAATTTGGCGTCCAATTTTCTTTCTTCTCTAACAGACCATCATTCACCAAATATCATTCGTAAGTTTATTATATAATATTTTATTTTACGATTTTCTCCTTCCCCATTATTGTTTGTATTATTCATCAACATATCTTTTTGGCATAAAACCTAACAACAGCCTTATCTTTTGGTATCTTTCATCGATAATGAATCAAAGCTTTCATCTTTACTCTCAAACATCTGCATACATATTGTATATAACTTTGTCTTTTTGACCTCTGAGAAGATGGATTTTAAACAGGTTTGAATGAATGACAGACACTAATTCATGAATTCCAACAAATCTAATCCTTTTATAGCGATCCCCCACAGAGGAAAATTAACTAGTGTTAGATAATATGTATATAAATGTTAATTGGTTGAAATATGTTATTTTCCAGTTTCAGAAATTGATGCTAATAATTATTTAAAAATGCAAACAATATTGTTGCTATAAGATTTAAGTACAAGGAGCAGTAACTGCATTATTAAATCAAGAAAATTTCTTTAAACAAATTTTAATGGATTATAAATGAAAACTATGTACTCATTTTTTAAAGATGCTCTCGAATTCTCTCCAGATATAGTATTTATTACCTTATTATAGATTTTCATTAGTCATCTGTGATTTACTTGAATCACTATCATAAATTTTGAAATTGATATTTCAAATTGATTTTAAAAGGGCATTTTTTAAGAAAAATCTCTTAAAGTTTCTTTCTATTGATTATTTACTTCAAAAATTAATGAGGGTTTCTTATTATAGCTCCTTCGGTTTCCAGTTTAGTTGCAAAAAATTTGCTTGCTGAAGTATCCCAACTCACAGGTATGGTTTTTATGTAAATGTATACTGTAAAAAGTTTGTGTGACTCCGCCAGCCTTTGATCCAGTAATTGATGCAATTTTTGAGAAAACATTCCATAAACTTACGGAAATGAGTTTATTTTGTGCAATTAGACATATTTTTCTTTGAATGTTAGTGGTTCTGGTTTCGCATCGATGTGGGCTGTCTGCTACTGAACAAGCCCTTGAGGAATATTACTGTTCAGGAATTCATGTCTTTGGACTGTTGCAAGTATGTTAAAAGAATCTTGCATCTTGTCTTTTACAAGCAATATCTTCAATGGTTTAACTGTTTTGGCATAGCACACAGAAGTACTGGGAAGGCACTGATTAAGTACTGGGGAAAGCATAAAATCAAATAAAATTTTTGCACTATTTTGTTGTAGTTTTATTTTAAGCAGATTTCATTCTTCCTCCTAATAGAACTACTGATAAGTATCCTGGTAAATATATCGGTGCAATTTTAAAACTTAAAGTAGAGGAGCTATATTAGAAAATCAGTAGCACTAGCTTTATTTGATCTACAACTGGCAATGTCACCCTAACAAAATACATTTTTTTTATTATAACAAGTAATGTTAGGTTCAAAACTTAATGAACTTTCAATTTAAACTTTTTTTTGTAATTTAAAAATTCACCTCAATTAAATTAAATACAAAATTATTTGAGAGTTCAGTTAACATTTGTAAAACTTTGCTGACCCTCAAGCTTCTCAAATAACTGACCATTTAAAAAAAATACACTGCAAATCTCACAAAAACTTGATAACTCTCTTCATATTGGCTTTTTTATAAAACAACAACATTTATACTGTGTGCATGTTTTCTGGGTTTCTTTTTACTGAGATCACATAGTATGCACCTATAAATTTTGGTATGGATTGTAAATTACTAGGATATGTACCATGTATCGCCACATAACATGTTTATAGTTGTAGTATATCTTCACATTCATCTTGGTAGTTGTAGTATATCTTCACATTCATCTTGGTAGTTGTAGTATGTCATCACATAACATGTTTTGAAGCATTTTTTTCTCTGGTAGATAAGTATTTATCTGAAAAGACTAGCAAGAGAGCTGACTTGATTTTTTGCTTCATAATATAATGAGTTTTTTCTTGTTTTAGCTCCTCCAGTTTCCAGTATAGTATCAAAGAACTTGCTTGCTGAGATATCTCAACTCACAGGTATTGTTTTAATTCCTCTTGTAGAGAATTTTATAAACCATGCACATAAGTAAAAGTCAAAACCTTTGAATGTAAATTTATTTCACTTGGAAGCTGTTGTTTTTATTATTATTTTTATTTCTAGATATTTACATGCAGTCGAACTCTCCTCCCATTTGCTCACCGCAGGAACAAGAATACATTAATGCACTGATTTTAGGACAAGCTAAATTGAATGAAAATGGTAATTTGTGGGTTATATATATATATATATATATATATATATATATATATATATATATATATATATAGTTTGTAAGTTAATTTTTTTTTATTTATTTATTTTAAATTTAAATAAAAATACTTGAAAATGTATTTTTTAGGTTATGGTTTTGATAGCAAGTCATCCGAGACATCATCTTCTGATTACATCATTCCTAATGACTGGTTGAAAACTAACCTTACAACATCTGGTAAACATTATGTTATTAGCTGTTTTTTATTTATTCAGGGTGGTGATAGAACATGGAAATCTCGAAATTTTACTCTTCTGGAAAAATCAGGGAATATTACAAAAATTACTCTTTAATCAGGGAATTTAAAAAATTTTGAGTTTTCCTTCTTGCATTCATCGTGCGAGTGCGGGACATATTATCTCGACTAGCGTCTCTTGTAGTGGATGCCGCATGGTTCATACGTTTTTAAAAACCTTGAAAAGTTCTTGAAAAAAAATCTTTCATTTTCAAATTCTTGAAAACCTTAGAATTCTTTAATGAAACATTTAAAGTACTAGCATTTCATTTTATTTTCTAAAAATATAGCATCTTAACAATATTTTGTCAACACAGTAAACAAAATCTTTCGAATTTAGTTACACCAATCAGCAACTAGGAAAACAGTGCAGTTGAACATACAAAGATTTTGTCATTTATGTTGACTAATGTGTTTCTTTCACAAATTAAATTTAAATCTTTTAAGTCTTTGTTACCAGATTGAAATTTAAGGTATATTTCTTGTTATAGTTGAACCAATCTCTTTGATTTATATTGGGCTGTTGTGGGAGTATGTACCAATTTACTTGTTAATCAATGTTATTTAGGTTGAAATCCTCTTAACAATCGGTATTACTTATCCAAATTCCTGAATAACTGTCAGTAATTGAGTCTACTATGAGTACTAATTGTTTGATTTTTTTTTTTTTTTGTTAGTGAACCAAGCTTTGGCTGACTTGACCATTAGTCAAACCTCCCTCTCACCTGACCAAGTTATGGATAGTAAAGGGTCACATGATTCTTGCAACCTCTTTATGAGTGAAAAAAGCAGCGAAGCTTTGGCAGAAGACTACTACAGGAAGAAGGTGTTGGCTGCAAAAGGTGAATTATTTTTAGCATTTTCGTTATTTTGCACTAGACACAGAAGTAGTAATTGTATTTTGGAATATCTAATTCATGGTTGGTACGTTTTTTAAAAAAAACTTGAAAAGTACTTAAAAAAATCTTTCATTTTCAAGTGCTTGAATTCTGTAAAAATACATTGAAAGTGCTTGAATTTCATTTTATTTTCTAAAAAATATAGCATCTTAAAAAAAATTGGTCAACGTTGTGATTTAGTTCCTATATGAAGTTTGATGAGGATTGTTCAAACTATTTCCAATGATGAAAAATACCCCAAAATCGGATATATTTCGGAACAATCAACGACGGAGGTGCATGTAATTGAAAACGAAGTTTTAGATACTGAAATACTATGGACATTGAAAATCATAAAAAAGTCACGGTTCTTATGAATTAAATGGGAACATTGATAAATTATGTAATTGCATGCCAAAAGCGTGATTGCATCTAAATTCTAATTTTTCTTGTGGAGAAAAAAAACTTCATATTATACAATATTTGTAATCAAGCCTTTTAGAGTAGATTGGAAGATAGTTTAATCAATAAGATTTTTGTATTATTATTTGACGAAAGTCTCAATATGATGAGACAAGATAATTAAATGAATGTTCACATACAATATTGACGTAATTACCAAGTGAGCACTAGCTACTTTATTTCGGTTTTTTATGGGAAATGGTTACTGCTTCCGATATATTAGAAAAATAAAATTTCTATTGTAACCTTACAGTTTTCTTTCATTTAAACCTAAAAAACTTTTTTTTTATTTACTCAATTTGAACATACACCATTTTCCAATAATTTTTTTTTTTAATGTATTGTGTGTTGATAACGCATCCTTGAAAAGTGCTTAAAAAATCCTTGAATTTTTTTCTCCTTCAAGTGTACGAACTATGTAATTGTATTCATTGGTAAATGAATTTTTTTTGTTAACGTACAAAAAAGAAAGCCCTACAGTATTTTTTTTTTTTGTTGCTTTTTTTTAATATTTTGAATATAGAACTGCTGAGTGAAAAAAATCAAACAGTCTCTAACATGAAATGTTTCTTCCGTTAAACTAGAAATACAAAATGTATCCTGTAGGAAGAATAGCAGATTCTAACTCAATGTTCTAATAATTAAAGGATCAGAAGAATAAGTTCTGATGTGACTTTGTTTCAGGACTGTTGATTGTTGTTAGTTTTTAAGATGCGTTTTCTGTTTCAGCTATGAGACGACCAATCAAGTCAATGGAATCTGCTCAAGTGCCATCAAGCTTGTGGGCTGGTTATGGCTTTTCTCAATCCATGCCAGCATCAGTTATTAAAGACAATCTTGTTGCTATGAATCAGTATTATTTCAATTACAATGTGAGTAAAAAGTTTAAATATATTCAAAGTTTCAATTTAAATTTTTTATTTTTCTTTAAATCAATAAATTTTGTGAAATATTTTACCAGAAATTGCATTTTATCAAAGTAAGTAATGGGTACTACTTGTTAATTCATCAAACACCCCATCTACATTTTCCTTTTATTTAAAAACTAGTTCCAATGGTATTTGACAGTTTTGCTGACGACAAATTTAATGGTTATCTGACAAACCATTAAATGGAAATGCGTAGAAAATATATCATGAACCCCTTGTGCCTATGTGCATGATTATACGTGGTTTCAATGGCAATATAAACTGTGCATGTGTTTTATACGTTTTTTTAGTTGGGATAAATTCATCTGTATAAACCTTTGTTTCAATTTGTAAAGAGCTAATTTTCATCCTGCAATCATGATAGAAGAACTCTCTTTGCCTGGTATATGTGCTTTGAATAAACTTTCCCATCTAATTAAATATTTATGTGAATGGGCTCGTCTCTCTACAAGAGAATAAGTTTAAAAACAAACAAAATCGGATAACCTACATTTTACTATACCGGATTCCTATGGTCATTAAAAGAGCGCAATATTTTGTACCTTAATAGTACGTATGTGTCAACTTCTACATTGTTTGATTTGTATTTGCCAATTGGTGGAGTAGAATTCGAAGAGAATTTTTGTTACACACTGTACTCTGAAAATGAACATGCCAACAGTGTTTATGGTTTGTGAGCCAAAAGAGTTAGCAACTAGCGAGTGCTGTTTGGTTTTTATTTTATCAGAATGCCTGGAAAGTACACATTATATGCAATGGCTAAAGCTCAGTGCATATGAAAAATGGATTGCAATATCATCCAAGTCTGCTCATAAGGCAAAATGCAAATTGTACATGAAAGATTTTAGATATTAGCGCCATGGTTTGAGACTGAAGTACCTGAAAACAAGTTTTTGAAGTCCTTAATAAATATTATTTAAGCCATTAAATGTCCTTGATTTTCATTCTATGATTTCAGTTGGAACACGATATACCTTCTGTGCGTCTCTCTGAATTGTCTTCTAGCAAAGCCTGGTAGCATGAAGCTGTTCACTTCCTATTGGACCTAGTCAATGAGTTAACCTTGGAAAAAAGGATCCATAAGCAGTCTATTTAAATATTAATCTCCTGCAGGGACTTGGTGTCGGTATTGCATGTGACACTTATGTGAGACACCTGGTAGAATGACTGTCAGAAGGATGCCTTTTATCTTGTTTAAATAATAGGATGGCTCTTGACAAGTGCTCCAACAAGTACTAAGAACTTCGTGGAGGGAACACTGTAGCAGCATGTCTGGTGCATATGAATTCTAGTAGCCGAGTGTAAAACAGATATGTTACTTCAACAAAAATAAATTAGAATGAGGACAAAGCTGTGCACTATTGGTTGATTTGGTACCAAGTGGAGTACAGATCTTTTATGATAGGATGGGAAAAATCTCAAGTTGTATGGTGTCATGGGAAGATGCCGGGAAAAGTCAACAAGAACCGAAACCACCTTTAGCAATAACCCATGACGGCGAGATTGTAAAGTTAGTTAAATTACCTGCTGTTGTATTTTATTATACTTCAAATAACAGAAAGTGTGTAACAAGCCTCAATTACGTAGAACAATTAAAAACAGTTAAACGATTAAACTTTCAATACTTCAGAAGTAAAGGGTATACAAAATAAATCAATCACAGTATAATCAGGGATGCCAGTTTTCCTCCTTTTGGAGGATTTCCTCCTTTTTGGTGTTTTATGTAACATTTTCCTCCTCTTTGTCCCTGTCTTGAGGATCCATATTTTTCTGATCTGAACCAGTTTTTCCTGCAAAATGTATACTTTTCCTCATATCTAAACAAAAGATTTTCCCTCTTGGTTCCCTTTCCTCCCAGATTACTTCACTAACTCCTAATATTTGAAATGTAATTATTATATAGTATGAGAAATTTCATTGTATCTTTAAAATTATTGAATCATCCTTCCTGCATACTCTTTTGTTGAATTTTTGTGTATTCCATCCGCGAGCTTTTTCAACGAATTTTTGAATTTCCTCCTTTTTGCTCTCTGATCACTCTCATCCCTGTATAATAAACATACAAAAATATTCAAATGACCAGCCTCCCATGAGAAACACTAAAATTGAACTCGTAGAGCAAACTCTCAGCTCATGTCCCCATCATGGACGGCCAACCCACAATTTTGGGTGGACTGGTTATTCAACCAAGATGTCCTAGAGGCTTAAAATGGGAAAGAATCATGTCTTCTTATGACATGACTTAAATCTAAAATTTTAAAAACATATCTTCTTGCGGCGTGACTACATGTGTAGGAAAGTAGACGAAATGCGAAACTGATGTGCACTGTTCCTTCTGTGGTATATATATTCACTCCAATGATCGACGATTCCATACTTGCAGCACATTCACATGGCGCACAAAAGGCCTCCCGAGAGACACCTCTTTGTGTCTAAACGAAAACCTACTCTTGGTCGTATGTATGAATGATCTAGACCTCTTTGTGTCTAAACGAAAACCTACTCTTGGTCGTACGTATGAATGATCTAGACCTCTTTGTGTCTAAACGAAAACCTACTCTTGGTCGTACGTATGAATGATCTAGAATGGAATGTCTTCAGAGAAAAGAAACACAAAAACACCATATGCTGATGATTGAAATTTCCCATTGTGCTATTGCCTTTGAGTGAACGCACCAGAACATGTTCGCCACAGTATTTCTCCTCCAATGTTCTCATAACGATGACATTTGGAAATTTTTGGAAAATGCACACGTCAACCATACCGTGTTATGGTGGTCGTGTCTGTGGTTGCACTGAGTCATTAGTTCCAGAATTTTTTTGCAAAGGTCATTTATCTTAGCACAGAAATAGTTGGAAGGGTCCTTGATGTGAAATGTGAAAATGTATGGTATAGTAAAGTATTTATCCTTTAATTCAAGGTTAGCATTTTAGTTCTTGTCATTTAAAATGTTAGAGAAAGCTAATTATAAATTGCCTATTTTTTTTTTTTTTTTTTTTAAATGTGTGAAAAAAAATTCTCTTTGAGGTACTGTTTCCTTACAATTTTTTTTATATATATATTGGTATGTTATGTATTTTCCAATGTTTTGCATTGATTTATTTGATTATTTTATTTATAGAATAATGGGGACAGTCGCTCAAGTTCCGAAGACAGTGAAACATGGGAGAATGTTGTTCTTAAAGACTGTTTGGATGGAAATATTTGGTCAAACAACAGTGAGTCCACTTCATTGTTAAATTTGAAAGATTCGAAACTATTGTAAAAAAAATTTGTGTCCAAAAAAGAATCGTAGGTGATATTGTTAAATGCATGCATTGAATTAAATTAGTTGTGGTTTTCAAAGAGGCATATGAAGCTTAAGTTACCTGCCAGGTTAAGAATCTGATCTAAAACATCAGTTTAGTTTCTGTCTGACGTTTTCTCTGACAAATTTCTGTTGCATTAGTCAACAAATGATCTGCTACCATTTCAACAAATTCTTTACTTGTAAAGCAAAGGAATATCGTGTTTGCTATTTTAAAATGCCCTTGTGTTTTATTTTGCAAGTTTTGAGTGTGTTATCATGAAAGTTTTATTTATTTTGTGTTCACTTTATATATCAAATGAGAATAGTGCCTGGGCATAACAATATTCATAAAGTTCTACAGGTGTAAATATTTTTTCAGTTTGGCTCTGTTCATGCCATCTTGTTCTAAAATTGTATTAGGCATGTAAAATGTGTTCTCTCTGAAATAGTGTGTTTATGTATTCCAGAAGAAACAACATTTAGTCACAGTAACTACTTTGATTTCCTAAGAAATATGCCAGTGCCATTTGATTATATTACCAAGGATATTCTCCCGGAGCTGTTGTGGCAACATGGATTGCACAAGTACATTGATGTTTTTACTAAGGAAGAGGTAAAAAAAAAAGATTTTTTTTTTTTTTTAAATTAACACAATTTGGTAAAGTCATATGGGCATTCAATTGTTCAATCTTAAGAGTATTTAATGTTTCTTGCTTTTTCTTAAAGAATACAAATAATTTTATTATTATTTCCTTGAAACGACTGCAAAAAACATCATAGAAAATGGGTTCAATAATTTTTTTTTTAAAATTTTTTTTTTTAAAGATACCTTCTGTTTCTATGAATCGAATTGCTCCTGAATAAAATTACATTATGCGATGTCCTAAAGTGTTATTTGTTATTAATTTTTCTTGTATAAGATAAATTTCTTTTAAAAAATTACTTGTGTTCTTGCATTTTCATCACATTCAAAGACACACATTCAAAGTGATACCTAGATTACAAAAGGAAATATAAATGCTCAATTGAATTGTATTGTTTTCTTAGAATTGAATTGAAATTAAAAGATAAAAATATGTTATTTAATGTACTTGTTGGGTATCTTCAAATTTTTACCTGCAGTCGAGTTTCACAATTTTTTATGCCACTAAGTCTATTCATCCAATCAATCCCTTTTCATATGTTAACATATGAAAAAGGATTGTTTGGAGGTTCTGCTGTTGGGATGGGTACCAGATAAAAGTTGCCAAAATGCAGCGATAACTGATCATCCAAATTAACAATCTTCAAATCATTTATGATTCCTATAATTTTTTTTAAATATTTAGGCTTGGTAATACCGCTTCATTTAAATGTGTTAACTTTATAAGCTTGGTGACAACTGGTACCCATCTTAACGGAAAAGTACCACATATTGTAATGTTATACAATGTTGTTTTATTTCTGTGTTACTTTAATCACTTAGATTGATTACCAGACATTCCTACATTTGACTGATGAAGATTTACAAACTCTAGGAATAACTCACCATGCTCGAATGAAAATCATTTGTCTAATAAGGGGTAAGTTATGTTTTGAATCACTTCAATGTAAAGAATATAAGGTAAAGCCTCAGTGTTCTGCCTGCTACTTTAGAAAATCATCCCACCTGTGATTAAAATTTTATTAATGATGTAATTGTTTAAGTTTAGCAGAACAAAATATCTCAGAATAAATGGTTCCATAATTGTTTTTATCTGTGATCAGCTAGCTGCAGGTTTTAGTATAAAAAAAAATATCTTAAAATGGAAAACATCTGTTCCTATTCTAAATCAACCAACGTTTTTGTTACAGTTGTTGCGAAACACAACTCAACTCAACTTTGTAAGAAAGTTTCGGTTCTTGTTTTGATTCTTAAAAGTTTTGGTTCGTGCTTGTAAAAGAGTGATTGCGTAGTAAATGGAATGTTCTTTTCTTTGAATCAGCGTGTCTGTTTTATTGCTTATCTTATCCATAATATGAATCCTTGCTATGTTTGTTAAATAGTGGCGTCCGCGACAGTGAAAGTATGGAAAAAGTGAAGGCAATCAGAAAGGCACTACGCACGGCTTTTACCATGTGTGCGAATACGATTCAAGATGAATTGAACAATGAACAATCACTCTCGGATCTGCAAGCTTTGCAAAACAAGCTTCGGGATAAATTTGATCGTCTGTGTGCCGCGCAGGAGGAAGTATCCAGTGCCCTCCTGAGTGATGAAGCGTTGGCGATCACATATGAAGGGGATTTTGTGACAGCGGAGGAATATAGGGACAGGTATTTGACTGTATCTGCTATGTTGGAAACGGCGATAGCTAATTTGTCCACCGTTGTACCTGCATCGGAATACGCTGAATCTACAGGAGGAAAACGTCGCTTCAAGTTACCGCGATTAGAATTGAAACGTTTCAGCGGCGATCCCAAAGAGTATTTGGCTTTTTGGGCACAATTTGTCAAAATCCATGAAGATGAAGACATTGTTGAGGAGGATAAATTCCAATATTTGTTGCAATGTGTTGTTCCTGCCTCAAAAGCTGCAAGACTGGTTGAGAGTTTCCCACCAACCAGGGAAAATTATTCTAAAGTGATTAAACAGCTTACTGAACGATTTGGCCGTGAAGACCTACTCGTCCAAATATACGTTAGAGACTTGCTGAGTATAGTGATGAGAAATGCATCGGGAAAATGCAAATTCGACTTATGTGAACTCTACGACCTTCTAGAAGGCAAATTAATGGCTTTGGAAAGCCTAGGGAGAACAAAAGAAAAGTTTGCGGACTTTCTAGAACCACTTGTGGAATCGTGTTTGCCCGAAACTGTACTACGTGCGTGGGAGAGGAGCCGCTCCTTGGATGAGTCATCCCGCAGTTCTACTGATGATGATTCCCCCCGGCTTTCCAGTGTGCGTTCCTTGGAGAAGCTCGTGTTCTTTCTTCGTGGAGAAGTTCAGAGCGAAGAAATGATATTACTCGCTCGCTCTGGACTTGGTGACCCGCAGAAGAGTATTTCGGAAAGAAAAAATAGTAGTGTTGTGCAAATGAATCCCACAAGTGCGGTGTTAATAAATTCATGTAAGGAAGAGGGGTCCGGCAAAATTCAGTGTATATTTTGTAGTAAACATCACTTAAGTTCTGAATGTTTTTTAGCTCGCAAAATGTCTTACAATGATAGAAAGAGTATTATTATGAAAAAAAGAGCTTGTTTTAAATGTTTAGGTTTTGGCCACATGAGTCGTAATTGCAGACGCACAGTTAAATGTCTACAGTGTGAAAAAGGTCATTATATTTTAATGTGCCCTCAGCGTGACGATACACCTTCAGACCGTAGTACTACTGCGGAACCAGAAATTAGTAATGTTCTGGCCAATCAATCTGTGTCAGAAAATATTTATTTACAAACCATAGCTCTTAAAGTAAATGGTAATGGTCGTGAACAGATTGTCCGGGGGATGTTAGATACAGGGTCTCAAAAATCCTATTTAACTGCTAGAATTATTAAAAATTTGCAATTGCGACCAAAGTCAAAACAAACCATAGTACACGGTTTGTTTGGGGGGAGAGAAAGTAAACCCCGTGAGCATTTTGTATATAACATTGGAATACAAGGCTTGAGTAATAATTTCAAATGTTCAATAGAAGTACTTTCCGAAATTAAAATTTGTGGGGTTGTTCCTAAAGTGAATGACTTATCAGCACTAATCGAAATAAAGGAAAAGGGTATTGAGATATCAGATTTACTTATACCTGATCATGAAGTAGATTTACTTTTGGGGGCTGATGTCATTAGTTCAATTTTAACAGGGAAATGTACTGATTTGAATTCTGGACTGATTGTTGTAGATACAAAATTGGGATGTACAGTTATGGGTAAAGTCACAAATGGAATTTGTGAGGAACACAAAGTCATATCAATGCCTGCTTTATATGAAAATAATTTGAATTCTAATGTTTTAACTTTGTTGTCATTGCATTCGTGTGCTTTAAATATAAAAGAGTTATGGGATCTTGAAACGTTGGGAATTCGGGACCCGATGGGAAATAATGAAAGCAAATGGCTAGTGGACTCAATAAATCAGTTTGAAAACGATTTAAAAATACTTCCAGATGGAAGATATGAATTGCTTTTACCTTTTAAGGGAGGTTTTGATGTACCTAGTAATAAATCTTTAACTGTTAAAAGGCATAGACGAATGTGTCAAAATGGGGTTAATAACAATTATTGGGAAGAATATTGCGCTGTTTTCAAGGAATGGGAAAAGTTAAATATTATCGAAAGAGTTCCAGATGTGGAGTTAGATAGAGAATCCCATTACTTACCACATAGACCCGTAATAAAGCTTTCAAGTCAAACTAGTAAGGTGAGGCCGGTGTTTGATGCTTCATCGAGAGAAATGAATCTACCGTCCTTAAACGATTGTTTATTGAAGGGCCCCAATTTAATTGAACTCATTCCGGACATTATTGATAGGTTCAGGTCGTATCCCATTGGTTTGTCGTCGGACATTGAGAAAGCATTTCTGCAACTGAGTATCGCCCCAGAACATAGAGACTATTTAAGGTTTTTTTATCCTTCACAAAATGAAGAGATTGTTTATCGTCATTGTAGAGTAGTATTTGGTGTGAGTTCAAGCCCGTTCCTATTAGCAGCTTCTATAAATCATTTGCTTGATCATTCATCTCCTGAATATGCTGAACTTATATTAAAACTAAAGCATTCCTTCTATGTAGACAATTGTGTTAGTGGAGTATTTAATGTAAATGAAATGGATAATTTTATTTCAGGGGCTACGAGTGTTATGGCCAAGGGGTGTTTTAATTTGAGGAACTGGGAGAGTAATGTTGCAGGGCCAAATGTTTTTAAGAGTACTGGGGACACAAATTTATTGGGTCTAATTTGGAACTTGGATAGAGACACACTGAGATGTTCTATAGGTAATGAACAACTCCAGGGTATTGTTGAAGTTACTAAACGATCAGTACTGTCTATGGTGCAGCAATATTTCGACCCTATTGGTATTTTAACAGCTGTCACTTTGTTACCCAAACTTTGGCTACAAGAAGCGTGGAAACTTAAATTATCTTGGGACGATCCTCTGCCACCTGAGATGTGCAAAAAATTCTGTAGATGGCTCCAAGAAGTGAAATGCTTAAAAGATATAGAAATCCCTAGATACATTGAGATTGGTGAAATATCGGAACTACATGTTTTTGTAGACGCTTCCAAAAATGCGTATGCTGCTTGTATATTCATTAGGTCTATAACGAAAACAGGGATTAAGTTACATTTAATTAAGGCCAAGTCAAGGGTAGCTCCTACGAAACCCGTTTCAATTCCTAGATTGGAACTATTAGCGTGTTGTGTAGGTGCACGATTGGTTAAATCCGTTCAAGGGGCTTTGGATATGCCGAATTTAAATATTACATTTTGGACTGACTCTATGGTAGCTTTATATTGGATTAAAAACTATGGAGAGTGGTCAATGTTCGTGTCCAATAGAGTAAAAGAGATAGGAAAAATAACGTCTCCGGACAATTGGAGGCACGTTCCCGGTACGTTGAATCCGGCAGATGTTCTTTCTCGTGGGTGCTCCCCGAGTCATCTGTTGGATTCAGCATGGCTTAATGGTCCTGTGTGGCTGCAAGAAGACTCAAGAAAATGGCCAGTAACTGACATAAAGTGTGAGATTAAAGAGGTCAATGCTGAAAGGAGGAAGGTTAAACTTTGTAACCTTAATATCAAAGATAGCTTTCCTTGGTATTCACAAAGGTTTACAAATTATCACTCTATGGTCAGATTGACAGCATGGATTAGAAGATTCATTAGTAACTGTCGTACGACATCTGACGATAGAGCTGTAGGTGAATTGTCAAGTTCTGAAATTGACAAGGCAGAAAAAATTCTTATTGGCTCAATACAAAGAGAATTTTTCCCTGATCCAAGTTGTATTCCGATAATTAATGTCTTCAAAGATGAAGATGGGTTAATACGCGTTAAGACAAAAATAACTGAGCGGAAAGATAACCCTTGTTTTTTAACACCTATCCTCCTTCCAGAAAATTGCCATTTAACTTTGAAGTTAATTGAATACCTACATAAAGTAAATTGTCATGCGGGTACCCAAATATTACTTTCAATTATTCGAGAAAAATTTTGGATTTTAAAATCTAGGAAAACTGTTCGAAGTGTGATAGGGAAGTGTGTAACCTGCCGCAGATATAGTGTAAAACCAGCTGTTAGTGCGCCTGTTGCTTTACCTGCAGACCGTGTAAGTGAGGCTAATGTTTTTGAGGTTATAGGCATAGATCTGGCCGGTCCTCTCTTCCTTTTGAATGGTGAGAAAGTGTGGATTGTGTTATTTACATGTGCGGTCTTCCGAGCATTGCATTTAGAACTTGTGACTTCACTCTCAACGGAGAATTTTCTACTAGCTTTTCGTCGATTTATCGCTCGAAGGGGAAGACCAAAGACAGTGTACACAGACAACGGTAGTAATTTTAAGGGTGCTGTTACTGAATTCCAAAAGCTGGACTGGGATAAAATTGAACGTGAGACAGAACTTCAGTGTGTGAAATGGAAGTTCATCCCACCCACTGCTGCTTGGTGGGGAGGGTGGTGGGAGAGACTTGTAAGAGTGATTAAAGATCTTCTGAAACGCACTCTAGGAAAGTCAATTTTATCTTACGAAGAGTTACTGACAGTCTGTTGTGATTGTGAATCGATTATTAATTCCCGTCAATTGACTTATGTGTCAGAGGATTCTGAGGACTTGGTTGCTATTACACCAGCCATGTTTCTAATGACCAATTCTACCTCTGATGTATCTGATTTAGATGAGTGTGCCAGATTTCGAAAACGTGTTAAGTATCGAGCCAAATTGCTTAAAGATTTAAGAGGTAGATTCCGAAGGGAATATTTGGGATTGTTAGTACAACGACACCAAAAGTCATCTTCTCGAGACTTTACTGTTGGGGAAATTGTCCTTGTAGAGAACACTAGCAAAAAGAGATTATTTTGGCCTTTAGCCAAAATTTTGGATTTGTTACCTGGTAGGGACGGTAAAGTTCGTACATTAAAATTGAAGTGTGGTAACTATGTTATAATCCGTCCTGTGCAGAGAGTTTTTCCTCTAGAGATCCTGCCTACAGAGACTCCAGCTGTAGCTGCTGGTCTAAGCGATGTTCCAGAGTCGTCGGCCCCACCGGATGATCCAGTAACAACTTTTTTTCCGACTGCTGACCCAGAGATGACTGGATTATCTCCTGGTGTTCACGATGTGGACGTTCCGAAGTTGTCAAGATTTGGACGAAAGATCAGACCTCCCCGAAAATTAAACTTGTTAAACATGACTTTATTTTTTGAGTCAGATTAGACTCAAAAAGGGGGAGAATGTTGCGAAACACAACTCAACTCAACTTTGTAAGAAAGTTTCGGTTCTTGTTTTGATTCTTAAAAGTTTTGGTTCGTGCTTGTAAAAGAGTGATTGCGTAGTAAATGGAATGTTCTTTTCTTTGAATCAGCGTGTCTGTTTTATTGCTTATCTTATCCATAATATGAATCCTTGCTATGTTTGTTAAAACAGTTAAACTTTTGATTTGGTCTTTCTTCAATTCCCTACTTTGTAAAAGTTTTTTCTTGTTATTATGAATATGAGTGTTTTTAATTTTGTGTTTTATTAATTTTGTGTTTTAAAATTTGTGTGATGGTTGTAAATAAAATAAATTTATTAGGAAAGTTTATGATGAACATGTAGAATATTAGTGTCCAATATCAGTTTATGTTTCAGTGTCCTACACCTAAAGCAAACACTGGGCTAACTGCAGTATGTAAATTAAAACAATTAAACCAGTGTTTTAAGTGACAATAAGATTTGTCTTAATTGAAATAATATAATTCATGCTTGAAATTATTTTTCTGCAAAGCATATGTCCTTACAAATAATTTGAATATAATTATTAAATTTATTATATTAATTTCAAAGACATATAAAGATTTTTTATGTTTAAATATATGATGTTATGAAAGCTTTGATTATTTTCACTACAATAATGCTAATTAAAATTTAAGAATTTGTTATTTAAAAATTTGTTCAATTTTTTAGTTAAAGGTACAACCCAAATCCAAAATAATAGAATAACAGAACTTTCTAAACAAAATTTCGCAATGCGTTGTGCAAGATGAACATGTGCAAATTAAAAGAGTGACTTGATGTTATTCAGGAATTTTCAACAACTATACAGATGTTATTTTAACAATTTAAGTGCCGTTAATACATTTAAAAATTATGTTAAATTTTTATATTATGGTTAAAAAAATTAGAAAAATCAATTAATTCAATATAAATTTGAAAAGCTGACAAAATGTTTGCATACCTGTTAACCGATAGGTTGCGACAAGTATGAAGCTTGGTACTCGAAAAATCTTACAAAAAAATACAAGTACAAATTTTAACACCAACAACAGGCTCAAGGCCCATCAGGGTTTGTTGAGTATATATATACAGGGTTTCCGCGCTTATGGAAAGTCAGGGAAAATCATGGAAAGTCATGAATTTAGACATTGGGTAAATTTTGTCATGGAAAGTCATGGATTTTGAACAAAAAAAGCCTATAAGTCATGGAAAAACAGTGAATATCATGGATTCCTAAAAATCTTACACAAAATCACGTGACTATGACGTCATAACGCCATGATCGCGATTCGTTGTTACTTCGACGATTCATCATTCATCTGCTTTTTTATTTACTTTATTGATAGAAACAACGGTTACAGTTAAAAACTTCGGCCAATGAAAAGAATTTCTGAACTCCTAACTTGTGACATCACACAAATAGTTTCCGGTGAAAAAAAAAAAATTAACGTAAGAACTGAAATAAATCTTTTGGTTTCGACGTATCTTCGTTACTGAATATAAGGTGAGTACCTATTCCTCTGCATTTATTGAAAAGTATCTTGTAGATATCTAGGGTGGCGACAGAACAGGGAATTTCACTATTCTGGAAAAATAAAGGAATTGCGTAAAATTTGAACTAGCTACGGCGCTTCATTTTAAGTGATTATCATCTACAAGATGATATATCTAAAACCAAAATTCTCAAATTATACGTCCAAATAAAACATTTTTGAATTAATGTAAAATCAAAACGATATTTTTAAAATCATTATATTTGTCATTCCATAAACATGGAATGTATTGAACTTCTGAAATCAAAGTCACGAAAATCTTGTAATGGACGGTGAACGAAAATTAATGTCTGGGGGAAGCGGTAAGATGAAGCGGCAAATTGTTTCGTCCAGACGCTCATGTTCATAATTGCCGGCCGGACCCATTCTTCCGTTGTAATCAATGTACACCTTAACGCAAGCGGTGCCTCTCCATTGTTCTGCCGACAGTCGCTTACGCTTGCCGTTCGTATAACTTCAATCTGACTGAATCCTTTACTAGCATGGTTATTTTTAAACTTGTTTTTTGTCAACACAATGTATGAGAACCCTAATTATTTACGTATTATTTCTGTTAGATTTTTAGTTATTCTATAACTTAGCAGCGCGGCAGCTCTCATCCTTATTGTTAAAAAGAAATTCTTCAACTTCAATCTAGCTGCATCCTTTACAAACATGAATATTTTTCTTCTTGCCTTGTGTTTTCTGTTAACAGAATATATTAGAATCCTAAATTCCTTAATATTTCAAATTGATTCCATCAAATTTTTTTCCGGTTTTATTTACCCTTAATAGCTCTGCTACACACCTCGCTCTGTTTTAAACACCTTTACTGTATTATTTTTCTATGCTTAGTTTACTTACATGAAATGAGGATTTCTTACTCAATATAAAACTTATAGTAATCATTTTACAATCACGTACAATAATTTTTTTACTATGTTGCGTTAGTAAAATTTACTATGTTACGTTAGTAAAATAATAAAATTCTTGAGTCAGGTTCAATGTTTTTAATGTGATTTCTTGAGTCATGGAAAATCATTTGCTTCAGTCATGGAAAGTCATGAAAAGTCAGGGATTTGGGACATTTAAGATTGGCAGAAACCCTGTATATATATATATATATATACACACACACACACATATACACACACACATATTGAAGAATAGAATTTGCATACAATAGTAACAGGATCATACATAACACTATACTATATTTACAGGATCAATAATACAACAGTTACAGGATCATAGATTCAATCTACAATAGTTACACTATCATACATACAATATATGAAGCTGACACAGTGTTGAACAATCATACTGGAAAAATTCAATACATAATGCAAGCTGATAAATTTTATGGAATCCAACAGTATGCAAACATAAGTAACCAAATATATATCTAAATAACCTAAATTAAATATATACAAGTTTTGTAGCACAAAATATAAGTTGCTTACCAAGCCAGTGTAATCGAATTATTGCTTATTTACGATCCCCCAGTGCATATCTAATTGTTTCTTAAAACTCTTTACGCTTACAGAATTTACAACATTTGCTGGTAAATTGTTTCAATCATTGATTAACGTTATTCTTTTGTTAAAAATGTGTCGTCAATGTGATTATTTTGAAACAACAAAATCTTATATTTTGTAATGTTTAAAGCTGGAAAGAAATAACAATTTATCTCGTATCAAATTAATGTTCCGCAATCTACGGTTTAAAAAAATTTAAAGGAATATAGAAGAACCGGCTAACTAAAAAGTAACCAAAGTAAATGTGGTAGAAAGCTTGGTAATAACTGCCAGAGATTAATGTAAATTAAAACGAATCGTCCAAAATAAGCTCTCGAAAACTGTTTTTTGTATGAACAATAAGAGTTGGGAAAAATCTGGAGATGTCATGCTAAAGTCAACTTGACTCCTCACTTGTGCAAGTTTCTTATTGCATAAATTTAAGTTTCTATCGGTTGGTCCCCAAAGCAAAACCAAAGATTACCATGAAGCAGAGACGTGAACGACTCCTGGTGCAAAGAAAAGCTTGTATGGGGGCAATGAGGAAAGTATTTTTAGTGAAGAGATGAATCTATGTTTCGGATATCCATTGATGAAATATGTGTTCGGATTTGGCGTTTAAAACTTTTTGCCTTTGCTAAATTTTGTTTCAGACTCCAGATGAGCTTCTCTTTGCACCAGAACAGTCGTACATGTCTCTGCTTCATGTTCATTTTTCTTTTTACTTGGGGACACACAATTGAGGGACTTGAAAAGCAAAGGAGTCTCAGTGACTTTTCTTAACTTTCGAGAAAATACACTTAACAGCTTCTTATTTATACTTAATTCTATGAAAACTAGTGATATCTTAATTCCAGAGATAAGTATTTGAACAACAAATATATTCCATACAAATTTAATATAAATAAGAAACTTTAAAGTGTATTTTCTCAAAAGGTAAGAAAAGTCATTAGGACCCCTTTGCTTCTCGGGCCCTCAATTGAAACTCAAACTCATGCAATCGCCTAAGTGTAGTTGACTTTGACACGACAAATCCAAATTTTCCCCAACACTTCTTGGTATAAAAAACAGTTTTTAAGTGATTATTTTGGACGATTCGTTTTAATTTGCGTTCACCTCTGGCAGTTATTACAAGCTTTCTACCTCATTTGCTTTGGTTACTTTTTAGTTGGCTGATTCTTCTATAATCAAAACTCTCAATTGTGAAACACTCATTTGATCCGAGATAAATTGTTGTTTCTCTCCAAAGACTAACGTAAGATTTTCACAAACGCCAAGCTTTATACTTGCTGTAACCTATTGGTTAACGGGTATGCAAATATTTTGTCTGCTTTTCAAATTCATATTGAATGAATTGATTGTACTAACTTTTTGACTTATATAAAAAATCAACTTAGTTAGCGACCCTTAAATTGTGAAAATAATATCTGTATAGTTGTTGAAAATTGTTTTGCCAATTCCTGAATTCGCATATGTTCATTTTACACGATGCATTGCCAGGTTTTGTATAGAAAGTTCTGTTATTTTGATGCAAATACTTCTTTTATTTTGTGTTGTTTTAAGTGGTCTAGAACAAACTTCTTATCTTATAGAACTGCAAGACACAAGGCCTAAGTTGGGTTTGAAAAAATTCGATGCTGCACCTGGTGCTGAGAGAAAAGCAGACAATGGGTTCTAATTTCTACAAATAGACAAGCTCCCAAAAATGCCAAAGATTTTTCAAAGATTACCAAAGATTTTATTGTAGAAGAATACCAAAGAAAGGTTCTCAAAAGATAGCTTATGTTTTTATAGCAGTTTAAAAAAATAAACATGTTTTTTTGTAACTGGACTGTATTTCAAAGTAATGAAACTATTCTGTTTCTCAGTGATTGGCAATCAATAAGTTAACCCCAAGTGCCAAAGTAATATTTTGTATAATACTTTTATAAGCATAACTATACTTTCAATGTACTCTTTTTTTGTTTTGTTATGGAAATTTTTTAACATATCTCGCTTTTTATACATTCATAAATCTTTGTTGGAATGTGTAAATATGTCGTAAAAATTCTGGCTAATAATCTAAAGTCATGTAAGATTTATGCAGTTACAGATGTTAAGAGTGAAATTCATATGGAGAAATCAAAAGAAAGTAATCAAAATTTATACAGCTTTTATAATTCAGTTTCAGTATTTTATAATTCATTCAGTCATTCACATTGATTAATTCATTATCTGGTGCTAACAAATGTGTTTTGCTTAACTACAATTTATTTTTATTCCAAGTATACATGTGTGAAATTTTTATAAAAATTTTAAGTAATCATTGAAATTTGAAGTTCATTTTCTTCTGTGAAGAAGCATGTTGCTTACATCAGAAACTTGCCATTTTAAAGTTACTGTTATTTTTTCCCAAGTGCAACTATTTTTGAGCAATTCCTTACCAAACCAAAAAAAACTGGTTATTTTATATAAAAATAAACTGATGGGATATTCTAGTGCATAATTTAAAGTAGAATGTAGTTTAAATTATATTAGTTCCAACTTCATATGATTGAAACTCATTCTTGTACTTTATATTTAGATGCAAATATTTTATACAAATAAAAAAACATTAAAATCAGTTAAAGAAGTTTATGAAAACTGCATCATAGTCATGTCTTGTGTTAGTGTGACTTCACTCTTAATTCCATTCCTTTGTAGAAAAAGGGCAAATTACTGAATCGATCTTTGTCTTACAAGGCCAAAATTTCTCCACTACATAACCAAGTCAGTTACCACCATTAGGCATTAAAAAAAGTTCCATCACACTTCATTTGTATGATATTTGTTTGTTGTACATTAGTAAAAAGTATTGTACAAATGCACAGAACCAGTACCGAGAATATTGAGAAGAATGATTAAGCACAAATGTTGTAGTGAAGCACAAAATGTTAATTCTAACAAATATGGTAAAAATCTTCTCATTTACTATTTTTGTTTCATCAAGGGCAAGATCAGTAATTTGCAAGCTAGACCTTTTTCTACCAAAATTCATTCATTTTATTATTTTAATACTTTTTTTACTGTTTATTGTTACCAGAGACAGGTTCTCTTTTACAAGATACAATGGAACTCACGCACACTTACTGTTACTTCCTATTTGTACTTTTGTTATTTTAGAATTTTTACATGTGAAGTGAGCTATTCTTGTCCAATTTTAATAATTTGATGTTTGTCAGTATAACTACTCTACTTAGTATATAATTTTGTACTTTTTACAGTGTGCAGTTTTTTTTCTTTTAATCATCAATATGTAAACCACAATGTAAGAATAGAAAGATCAAAACTGCCCCATCTTTATAAATTTTGTTTTATTTCATAATACCAATGTGCAAACAACAGTAATGGACTTTTCAAACTTTATACGAATTATCCTCAATCACTTCAAAGCTTAGCACTTGGTACTTAATTGACATTTTTGTACAACTATAATTTAAGTTTTACATATTCATAACATAGGTACAACAGCTGATACTAAGATTTAATGAGTAAAACCAAGATGAACTAGAATTCTTTAGTTAATTTATTTATAATTTATTATCAGTTTATGTTTTTCATACTTTCCAATAGACAATCGTATTCAATATTTAGTTTTCCTAAGTAAGGAAATTTGTTCTGTCCCGACTCTATAGCTAAAACTTTCTCTACCATCTACTTAATTTTAGTTTTTCATTAATCGATTTTTTTTACCTTTCTAAAATAATTTATTATAATAATAATGCTTAAATCTCATTATCAGTTCTGCAACCATCCATTAGAAAGTCAATTTTTTCTAAAAGGGAATGACTGCAATGTTAGAGCAATTATATACACCTTTGACGAAATTGAGAGAACTTCGGTTTCACTTAAATAAAACTTTTGAATGTGTTACTTTTTAAACTAATTATTAGAAGGTAGTTCATTGTAAGTTAAAGTTAATTTTCTTAAAAATATATTGTTAATAACTTCTCTTTATATTCCAATTGATAATATTCTATATATGTAAAGGTTAATTTACATCAGTAAGAAATCAGGAATTCACTGTTTTTTTTTTTTGTTTTTCTTTAATCCAAAGCATGTTTTGTTTTAATAGAATTCCTACAATTGTATTTCTTTTAACTAATTGTTCTAAATCTTTTGACTGCAAGATAGTTGACCTTTTAATGCTGCTTTGTTTTATGGTAGCTATATTGTTTTATTGATTGTTCAGACTACATATAGTTTAGTTAATTTTTAATGGAAATATGTTTTTTAAATGTTGGTTTAGTTTTTAAGTGATCAATTTATAAGTCAATTTAATGTTTTTGTCATTCAAATATAGTGCCAAAGTAATATTTTATTAAAGTTTATGCTGTGTGTGTGTGCAATAATTATATATATTTACACATGAAAGTGCAATAAAATCTATTTGCAAGCCAAAGACAATAACTTTATATAAACTTTTACAATGTCAAATAATGTGCATTTTTCTATTGTGAATCTCTTTAATGTTGTGTCATGTTGAATTTTGTTAATGCTAAAGATTTTAATCAAATTATGTATTCATGTTTTTGTAAATAAATTCCATGTTCTTGTTGGTGCTATTAGATGTGCCTAATAATAAATTTTATATTCATCTTTTTATTTGTATATTATATGCAACTATTAGGTCAGTTATGATGAAAAATAAAATTTATGTTTTCATAGTGTTTCGAAGTGTTATATTGTGCCTTAATTATCTGCAACTGTGTGAAAATGTTAAGCTGTGACTATATCACTTTAGTGATGTTGTGATCCCTTGGTTTAGTAATCTGACTCCATTTTAGTTTAACATAAATTTATTACACTTTAATTAACTAAATAAACTCCAACGATACGTGCTAAGAAAATATTCATGGAATAATTCATAAATAAAATTGCTCGCAAAAGAAAGTTATTTCGCTGTTGCTACGCAATGCACGGGACCTCGTCAGCTCATCTAACGCCGATGGAGTTGAAATTTTATACCAATTGTTCTCGCCGCCACACACTCTTGTGAAATGAATAAAATAGGTTATCCCCCCCCCCCCCAACCCCCAAGATTGTGAAAATTACAAGATATCCCTAAGAAATTCGCTCTATCTTAAAAGTGACCCATTTGTAAGCGTTGCAAGTTGTAAACATATCCAAATAACTTTAAATATCGTAATCTGACACTGGAATAATAAGTATGATTGAATTTAATTTGTTACACACCTCTTAGTCAAAATAGCCCGATTGAAAAAGTTTAATGGAATTCTATCACTACATTTAACATTTTCCATACCTGTATTAAAAAATGGATAATTGGTAAATAAAGATGATGAAATTTATATGGAGGTACAGTACCCCCCCCCCCCCCCCCCCACCCCCCCAAAAATCGGAACGATGGCTACATCTTCGGTTCTAATTATCGTAGAATCTTACGGTTTGTACCAAAATGTTTTGCTTACGATTAACTATATATCTGATGCAATTGTTTTTTCTTAAGGGACCGTTTACTAAGTAAAAGTAACGCTATCTTCGAAAATTTCAATACGAACCCCTATTTTTTATCATTTCATTCGATTTGCAATACATTCTATTTGCAATTCTATTGCAATTCATTCTTTTTTATTTACCTAAATTCCAAATTTCAATGCATTATGTTGAAAAACACGTCACTTATGAGCGAAAATATTTCTACCATTTTTTGACCGATCTTCAGGGAGAATTTCCCTAAAACGAAAGGTATTTTTAAGGTTTTACTTCACAGCGGGAGAAATCGAACGGTCAGTGCGGCGCTTCACGACGTTAAAAAATACAAATATTAGTCTAAATCTGCATAGAAACTACTTGGATTTATATTGTCATGTTTAAGATTAATACAAAAATAGCAAGTAAACGTAAAAGTAACATAATTTATTTACAATATTAAAGATGTGCATTCTTCACACGAAATAAATAGAATATCGAAAACTGTAATTGCAGAAGTATAACGTATACTACTGATGATTAGAAAATTAATAAATATAAAATGTAGGCATTAGTAAACAGTATTCAGCAAAGCGTGATTATTTTACAGAAACATTTCACTGTAAACACAAATGTAACTTGATCGTTGCAATTATTTATAAAATAAAAAAATCGCATGATTCAGTAAATTTTTACAGGATAACTTATTGAAATTGCTTAAAAAATGTTGTTTTAAATAAATTCAATTTAAGAAAGTAATTAAAAAAAAAAAGAACACTGTTGAAAACAACACAAAACATATGTTCCACGATTCCAAACACGTTAGACCGATTAAATATATATATATATATATATATATATATATATATATATATATATATATATATATATATATATATATATATATATATATATATATATATATTTAAATAAAACTGCTTTGTTTGTATAAAATAATATTTCTTTTTGTAATTTCAAGAAATTCTGTTCCTATTCACCTCATTTTATGATAATTGAACGTTGTGCGATTTTCCACACCTCTAGTTTACTTTGAATTAATCTTTGATAGTTTTCAAAAGTCGTCTACTATACGGTCCCTTAAAGTGAGCGTTTTTTACATTTTCGCTAAAAAATCGAAAATTAAAAGTCAAAATGGAAAGAAAAAAATTGTGTGGGGGTTTTAGACCATGGTAAATCTAATGAAAGCAAAAAATAGATATTTCTATTTAAAAAAAAAATTAAATTGTTTCATTAATTAATAATTAATTATTAAAAAAGAAATGGATGCAAAAGTTGATTGCTATTTATGTTTGGCAATTTACAAACTATCTTTTGAAAAAAAATTACTGAAATATATTAATTATTTAAGTATTTATGGTAAAAAAAAACAACTTTTTTATTTAACATTAATTTATCATTTTCTTTTTATCATTTAAATTACAAACCATTCATTAGAAAATTTTGTATTTCGACATTTTTTTGGATGCTGATTCCAAATATGGGATAATATGAGGTTGCTATTGAACTTTTTAAAGTTTGGTTCTGTTTTAATATGTAGATGACCCCTCATGACAAGAAAAACTACATTTAATTATTAAAAACCTTCCACGATTTACAATGGTACCTTTTGTTTGCTATTTCAACAATTAGAGCACAAGGTATAGCCATCGTTCTGATTTTTTTTTTCGGGGGGGGGGGGGGGTACTGAACAAACTGGACTCGATTTTTTTTTTATTCTAACAGTAAAATTATCTCTTTTACTTCCTGATTTGTCCTCTTGTTTTCAAAGTCCTTTTATTTTGACCCTGTAGAATTTGCATTGCAATAGGCCTAATTTAATTTCCGAGTTATAATTTGCTATAAAAAATAAATAATTAACAATTGTTAAAGGATCAAGTATTTTGACCATTCTTATTTAATATCTTGTTCAAGTTTGATTGTAGTCTTTTCTGGAGTTGTTTAAGAGTGCACATGCAATCTAGAAGTTAGACATGGCGTTAAAGTAATTTATTTTTTATTTATGTCTTGCCTTTGGTTCATTGCTTTTCGAATTTATATATTTTTTATATCTTTCTTCCTCTTGTAAAAAAATAGCGTTTCAACATATTTTTTTAGAAGCATCAATATTAGACCGTTTCCACTCCTATGCTAGCATAGTCATTGTAAGTTTGCTATAAAATATACTTGGCGGTGAGCAGGGCCCGATTATGACAAGTCGGGGCCCAAGGCCCGGACACATTCGGGGGCCCTTTTTTCAAACGGGTGATTTATTGGAAATGGACTCGACGCAAAGTCAAATGAATTAACATGAAATATAGAAAAAGTTGATGAATTAATGTTAATATTGTTTTCTAAAATTTTTTAAATTTTTTTTTATCGCAAATAAAAAAATAATAATTTATAAATCAAAAAAGGAAAAACTTTTTATGTATAACATTATATTTCACTATAACAGTGTGTATATCCGTGTCTACAATATCTGCAGCATTATTCACTACTTCAGAGTCGACATTTGCTGATCTCATTATAAATTCGTCAAGATTTCCTTTCTGGGCTTTTTTTTCCCCTCTTTCTTTCAAAAATAGCTTGTGCTCATGGCCGTCGCTAAGAATTTCGATTGGAGGGCGTTAGACATACTTTTGCTGACTAAAATCAAAACAAGTACGGTGTGAATGTATAAAATATCCATTAAGGTGTTACTCTATTATTAATTAAATTTTATTAATGCAAAATTAATGCATAGTTTTTTTAATTAATATATAATTATTTGTTAATTAATGCGTAATTAATTTTTAATTTCTTTTTCTTTAATTGTGAATTATTTTATTTAATGTGTAATTAATTTTAATTAGTGTTTTTAATATTTTATGGCATTTTATTAATACGTAATTAATGTCATATTTTAAGTAAATTCCCATCACATTTTAGTAAAGTTCCATCAAATTCATTTAATTTTTCATTTTTGTTTAATAATTAACCCCCCTCTTTCCCGAACAAAGGATATAATTTTTCGAAGTGCTTTTTTGGGGGGAAGGGAGGCATTTATCACTTGCAGACAGAATACATTCTCACAATCTTGAACCAATTCAGTAACATGAGTAGAACAAAGGCTTCATTTCAATACAATTTATATTTTAAATTTTCAAATTGCAGTTTCGAAGAAATTAATTAAACGTGTAAAAGTGGATGGAAATCGCACTACAACACGGAATAAAGTAAATGAAAAATATTGATCAAATAGGTGACTTTAATTTAGAATTGTAAAAAAAAAGTTAATCAAACAAATTCTGGAAAAATTCGTCTTTGTAAAATCCTGGTAGATTATTGCTATCACACAAAATTACCTACGCGAAACATTGCAATTTTTATAATTGAGAC
This sequence comes from Linyphia triangularis, assembly GCA_963978545.1. Lineage (NCBI taxonomy): Eukaryota > Metazoa > Arthropoda > Arachnida > Araneae > Linyphiidae > Linyphia > Linyphia triangularis. Next base: position 91,464,399 of record OZ021722.1, read on the forward strand.
AATGTCAGGGACATATAAGAAACATACACTTACACTCCCTTCTGCCTTTCGATGGATAAAGTAATGTGGAAGAAGTAGTTCACAAGAACCAAATATATAAGTAGTAAATTATCAACTCGAGCAAAAAATTATATACAGCTATTAACTTACATCAAATTAGGAAGTCAAATTCCCATTTTCGAAAAATCTAAGATTAAACAAAGACTTTTGTAGCCTTATACCTCCCTGTTAGCGATCTGCATCTCCCTGCAAATAATCCTGCCTCATTAACAAGATAATTGCATTCCAAAATACAATAATTATTAAAAACGTTTTGTTAATTAAATTTTAAATACTTTTTAACACATTTTCCTTATCAAAAAAGAAAAGAGGATTTTACTTTCTCTTGAAAAGTATATTAATAGTAAAACTTAATTTTTGTTAGCAATTTAACCTAGGAATTTACTTCTTAAAAATAGTTACTTCGTGTGCCTAGTTTTTACCAAAACTGCTGGATTGAATTTAATGATTTTTTTTTAGGTTTTTCAGCAATAATTTCTGCAAATATTACTTGTTTTATTAATAATAATTATTTGTTCCAGAAGGAAAGTATAATGCTAATTTTCTCTAAGCAGGACTTAAAATGAAATGTATTACTTTAGCATTAAACCAAACTATAATATTATTTATATGTAAAAAAGAAAAATAAAAAAAAAATTAAAAAAATAATAATAATATATATGAACTTCTATCCTAATATCCAAGTTTTACAAAGTAAATTATTTTCAACTAACTCACTACCCTGAACTTCACTATGAACTTCGAATTTAGCAACAAAATATTCCTATAAAAAAGCAAACCATAATTTTCGGCACAAAAATCCAAACTAAGTAAAGAATAATACATGCGGAGTTCTTTTTTTTTTTTTTTTTTTTTGGGGGGGGGGGGGGTGTATTCAAATCGCCAATGTTATCATCTTGAGGAAGGAGAAGTTGCGCATATGATCTTCTAAAGAAGAGAAACGTCACAGTCAAAATGAGATTTCTAAAAAACCTTTCCCATTTCCTTTTCTCACCTTTAAAGGTTTTGATCCTAATGTGAGATCTACTGATCCAATTTGAAATATTTTTAAAGGTATTTTGACTAATCTAACATACCTGAAACACGATGTCTTTCCGATGTTTAGTATATTAAGTGGTGAAATGGAGGATAAACGTGAAAGGTTACTCACTACTTCTAATTGACTGAAACCTGGTTGTACGTCGGACAATGTCAGGCCGCAGCTATTTGACTACAGGAAACGTCAAGACATTTAGATATTATAATAACAAACCTTTCCATAATTTTCCAATGATTATTTTGTTGCAATAAATACGATATTGCCTTCCAATTTATATGACATGCATTATTTTGGTAATGCATGTTTGATATATAAAGTACTATATAACATCATTTATAGAGTTCTACTTGACATTAATTGCAATAATTAAGCTAAATGTAATAAAAGTATTTTTCAACAGTATTGTACGCTACTTCTACTTCACTCAACTTCACTTTCGTAATAAGTAAAAATAAATCTCGTTGAATAACCTTATAAAATGTATTTTTTATTTTTATCTTTACCAAAAAAAAAGTAAGTTTTATTCGAAATTGAAACTTCGCGCCAGACCAGTGGTGTACGTGAGGTATGTATTTGATAAAAGAGGGCTCATTTTTCGGATGTTAAAATTTAGATGTTTTGAAATTTTCTGTAAGACTTTCAATTCATATGACGTACAATACACACTTCATGTAAATGACGTTTAATGGGTATATCATGGTTTTTGAGGCGTTACCTGACGTACTAAAAGTGTCACCTACTGTTACACATCAGAGTTCTCTATTAATTGGAAGAATAAGTAATTACTGTCAGTTTCTTCCTGAAAATATAGTGTGTGCTTACCAGGTGATTGAATTAAAAAACTTAACGACAGTCGACTTGACGATTTATACAATTAAATGTACTGATTTGAAATTGAAATTAAATTATTCATTCCGTAGAGAATTTGTGGAAATTGATACTTGTGCAATAATACGGGGTACGGGAGATATGTTCATATTTAATTTTATTTTAGAAGCTGTCATTGACGATATCAACTTAAGTGTTCCTGCCAAAAATAGGATATACTTACTTCAATTTAAAATTGCCGACCGCCAACTTGAGCTGAATTATGATCAGGATTTTTTAATACTATCGACGATTTTAATTATTTATATTTTTTTCTATTCAATATGTTTTAAAACATCCATCATTTGGCACTTTTAAAGGAAATGATAAAATTTTGGAAATTTGCCGAGTGCCGTCTTTCTTTTCTAAAAACTTTGGTGGGGTGAGAAACTGAAGATATCTATGATTTGTGTTCGCAAGATACCTATTATATTTGCGTATGTAGTCCATCATTGTAGGCGGTGGAAAAGACACCGACTCCCTTATAATAGACTTCTAGTGTAAAAATGTCGATTCGTGAAACTCGGGTCGGTATTCTTAATATTTCAGTTCCACATTTTTTTGTTTTATTATTATTCAATTCGATTTTATTGTGGATCGACTTTAAAAATAGGGCACGATAAAATTTCGAAAATTTGCCGACTGTTCAGCTTTCTAAAACTTTGGGGGGTGGGGCGAGACGCCCCCTACGCCCACCGTTCGCGTCGTCCCTGCTTGTGTTTCACGCTTTTAAATGGTTTTTGAATAAATACACTCTGGGATATTAAAGACGGTTCAAGATCAATACGAAAGGATTTTTATGTAAAAATTATTTTATATAGGTTATAAAAGGTATTCACATAGCTTTCTCGAAACAAAAATGGTTTACATCCAATTTCGGGGCCCCCTAAAATCATAGACCCAAGGTCCGGGCCTTTGGGCATAGACGATGATCAAGCCCTGGCGGTGTGCAGAGGTTTTCTTAATTCTCTGGAATTCTTAATTTCTCTGGAGTGTTCCAAAAAATATTTTCATTGCTTTGGAAGTGTTAGCAGGTCTACCAAAATAATTTACTCTCTGAACGACTTTCAGATTTCATTCTCGCGTTATTTGGGAAGCTGCAGCTAAACTGGGACTTTCCTACTTGATAGCTGATTATTCTTGAGCATTTTCGTAATTCTTTGCTAAAACCCTTAAAATGTGTATCGTTGCTGAATACACGGTTCTCCTAGCATACGCGTGAAGAAATCCAATACTGTTATAAGTAGTTAGTTTCATACAACTAAGTTATCTTCTGCTTATCCCAATTCCCTAAATCGGACATAAACCCTAAATCGTAGGTCTGTAATAGCATTTGCAATATGGGTTACCGTAAAAGCGGAGATATTCCTCCCACAGGCATGATGTATCTTAAAAGATGGTGCCTATGTCGTTAAGGCATGTAAAATAGCCCACTTTTGAAGCATTTCAATTGAGTTCACTTTCACGAAGAGAAGAACAAATGTTAACTTCGCGCACCGCTGCATTTCGCCGTTGATGGTTGTTAACTGCAAAACCGTGACGCGCGTCCATCAAAGAAGTACCGGTTCACGGAACATGGATTTTTCATTGGAAATGTTCTTTATTGCCGTTTTTGTGGACAATCTGTATAATTAGTGTACAATTCCTTCGTTATTTTGTTCTGGGAAAGCAACAAATAACTGGAAGAGATTATATTTTTTACGCACTTGTTTTCCCCACCTGTGAGAAGGTTATACATAACTATAATTCAATTCTATTGGTGATCTCTGACCAGTTTTGCTGTATTACCTTTCTTGAGTGTATTATAGATGATGTTCGGAAAACGACGTCATTTTGATGTTGCTTGAGTTTGCACTGGATTTTTGTAATGGAAGGAGTCAGTTCCGTGAGCTCTCCTTTTGTAAATATAGAATGTAACTCTCTTAATTTCATCTTAATATCAATTAAAGTAGCAAGACATCAAGAATTTTATTATTATTATTTTATGGAGTCTATGTTTTAATTTACTTTTAACAATAACTTTTATTCCATCCTCATTTTACACTTTGTTTATCTTGAACAAAACAGCAATAGAATTGAAAGTTGAAAGATATTTCACACCCCTAGTTTTTTTTCTGTTTCATGCACAAGAAATGAAAATGTAATGTCTATGGAATAATATCATAAATTTTCATCATCGCTTTTTATTTGTTTTGTATATGTAAAAATTATTGCCAAAAATATCGCCTAACTGGCCATTTTTATTTAAATGAGTGAAAATATGAAAACTGCAATTAACACCAAACATTTTAATTCAGTAACCGATATTATAGTGTAATTGAAAGCTGTGCGATGTTCTACATCGTTAGTTTAATATAGATTGCAAAGACATAGCTACAGATTTTTTTTTCAGGACGGGATACGGAATTATAAGTTAACCAATAATAACAATCCCATTTGTTATTAATGCCGCATGTATTCAGTAATCCACATACCAGGTTTTTACTTTAAATTACCCATATGTATAGCAGAGGGTAGTAAAAGTATAGTATTCGGTCAATTTTTTTTTTTGTGTGCATTTCTTTACGTTTTGGAATATCCTGATTTCAAAAGTTATCTAGAAAAAATGTGTGTCTGTGTGTACGTGGGCAGCATAACTCCCGAACAAATTGACCTACAATGGTCAAATTTTATGTGTTGGGTTGGTGTATAAGGTAACTTCCATTGAAAAAATAATGTTTTTTAGTAATCGTTAAAAAACGACTCAAATGATTTTGTTCAAAATCTCTGTGGCAATGCCTCTTAAGGTGCTCTAAACATCTCCACCTCCGAAATTCCTGTAAACAATACTAGAAGTGTGGGTAGACGCGGGGTGACGCGTCCAGTTCCCAATTTTCAAGAAAATACCCATGCGTCTCCCCACTTCTAAAACTACTGAAATCTATCCCCACACTTTAAAAGCACTCAATCCGCCTAAAAATTACTAATGAAAAATAACATTAACTTTTAAATGTAGTGAAACTGAGAAAAAGTTATTTATATTCGTGTTTGAAAACTTTAAAACTATTTATGGTGTATATATCATATCATTCTAAAAATGTAGTGTACTGCTTTGTATATAGTTATAAGTATTTTTACTAACAAATACAGCTACACTTGGTCAACTTATAACTTTGGAAGAACTTGCCTTTAAGTTAAATTTCTACTCTTGTTTTATATACAGACAAGCTTTTTTTTTTTTCTTCTTTTTTTTCTTTCTGAAAAAAACTTTTTAGATATCTCTATTAATTTAAATTCTAGAAAGTATGCACATTTATAAATAGCTGAATACCCGTGAAATTTTAACATGTGCAATATTTTAGCTAGCTGTGAGACCTCGCTTTGCGGAAATCCGTCATTAGTGTAGGTCCCAGTTTTTTGGCGCTTTGCTCGCAGGAATGTTCATCGCTAGGCAAAATCAAGCTCGCTTCGTTCGCTGAAAAGTTCATTGACACATAAGCACAGGCTTACATCACTTGTCACTCGTTGAAAGGTTCATGACTATGCAAGAATAAGCTCGCTTCGCTCGCTGAAAGGTTCATTGCTGCGTAAGCATAAGCTAGCTTCACTCACCAAAATCTAATTGCTACGTAAAGCCTTAATAACAGAAGCATCTCCTCTGTCGAGGACAAAAAAATCTCCTTTAATGCAATAATACAACACCCCTCTAAGATTATTTTAACACGTGCTTGTGGAAAGCAGAATTAGAAGGCCAAAACTACTTATGTTGTAACTTTCAAAGCTCTAGGGCTATTAGAAGTCGCTTTTTGCGAAATTATGAATAAAAAAAATTAATTAAAAAGTAAATTAAAATTTTAACTTTCTTTTTGTCAAAAGTCCAATTAGCAGGCCAAAACTGCTTGTGTTGAAAACTTCAGAACCGTGGCCCAAGTAGAAATCGTTTTGTAAAATTTTAGTTAATTAATTAAAAAACAAATAAAATTTTAAAATTCTGTTTTTCAAAAGTTCAATTAGAAACAATTTCAGAGATGTAGCCTTATTAGATATCGTTTTGTTAAATATATACTAATTAATTAAAAAAATTAATTAAAAGAGAACTAAATAAAAATTTAAAATTATGTTTTTCATAAGTCCAATTAAATGGCCAAAACTACTTAAGTTAAAAATTTCAGAGCGGTAGACCTATTAGAAATCGTTTTGTAAAATATTTATTAATTAACTAAAAAAAATAATTAAAAAGAACTAAATAGAAATTTCAAATTTGATTTTTCAAAAGTCTAATTAAAAGGCCTAAACTACTTATGTTGAAAATTTCAGAGCCGTAGCCCTATTAGAAATCGTTTTGTAACATATTTATTAATTAATTAAAAAAAACTAAATAAAAATTTAAAATTATGTTTTCAAAAGTCCAATCAGAAGGCCAAAACTACTTATGCTGAATATTTTAGAGCTGTAGCCCTATTAGAAGTCGTTTTGTAATTTTTTTTTTAATTAATTACAAAATTAATTTAAAAAAAACTAATCAAAATTTTAAAATTCTTTTTTTCAAAACTACAATTAGAAGGCTAATAGTACTTATGTGAAAAATTTCGGAGCTGTATCTCTGCTTGAAGTCGTATTGTAAAAAAAAAAAAAATTAATTAAAAAATAATTAAAAATGAACTAATTAAAATTTTAACATTCTGTTTGACATGTATACAATTAGAAGGCCAAAACTACTTATACTGAAAATTTCAGAGCTCTACTCTAATTTTAAGTAGGTTTCTTTAGATCCATAGAGCCACAGACAGACAGACACAGCTTGTTTTATTATTATAGATGGCAATCCATTTGGCGCTCTTTTATAGATTTGCTATGTATGGCCCTTTTTGGCGTGATTCTTGTTTGTGGTGTTCTCGAAGTAACTCTCTGATATAGAAACTGAATTGGGGACTGTGCATTAAATATAGGATAACAAAATACATTCTGATAGAGATCTTCGATGATATAGACTTTAATTTTCTCTCAAATATGCGTTTACCTTCTGATAACTGACTTCTATTGTGAAATAAACATCTTTGTCCATATTTATAAAATGTTCCTTTAGTTACGTGGCACTAATACATCCGCTACCTTTTTGTTGGAATTTCGAATTCTTGTATCAACCATCGATATAGATAAACAACTGGATAAACTGCTCCGATGTTAATGCAAGAAGAAAAACGCGCCGGTGGTTGATGATGATGGGTGGATGATTAACCAATTACAGTTCACTTTTATAGTTGGGTGGGAATGCGAGAAACCTTGTAAAGTGCTAGAGTAAATATTTTTTTGCACATTATTACTAATTAAGGTCTACTATTGACATTTCTGCTATGTACAACCCAAGATTTTATTTTCAATCCTCGGCAATCCGTATTTTTTGTCCACCGACGGCATCTGGCAACGGCTTCATTTTCCCAGCATTAAGCAGTCTGTCTAGTTGTTTATCTATATCGATGGTATCATCAGATAATAATTTTACCTTCGTTGCCATGAAACCAACAAGCGATTACAATTCTAAATTAAACTATAATATAATCACCAAATGACAACATAGTCAACAAGGGGTGTGGAACATCGCACAACTTTCAATTACTCCATACTACTGATGTGGATTTGTGTCATTTACCGTTGTGATATTTTCCTCATTCATTTAGAAAAAATTGCCAGTTTGGCGATATTTTTTTGCAATAATTCTTGTGTGGTACTTTAAAAAAAAAAAAAAAAAAAAAAAAAACACCTATCGCCAAAAGTGTAATTTTGGAGATATACTTTTTGATAATCCTTGTATTATCCTTTATTATAAGTGAAATTGAAGGGAAAAGAAAAAACGATCATTAAGGAGGTATGCTCAAGAAGAGAGAACTCTGTGTTGAAGGCATTCGTTTTTCTATTTTTTACGCCATTAAAGCATTTTTACGGAAATTTCGCGGTAGGGATGTTTAGAACACCTGAAGAGGCATTACCATAACGATTTTTATCTTGGTTTTGTTTGAGGTGTTTGTCCGAAGACGCTTTACCTCTTCATCTGGTTGGTGCTGGATCTGATTGAAAAAGATCTGGAACGGGCACATAAATAAACAGCATCATCGTCCTCATAAATTTATAGTTACATTAATTTTTATCAAAATCGTTAGAGCCGTTTTTTAGTAATCATTGAAAAACGTGTTTTTTTCAATGGCAGCTACCTTATGCGCATGCGCGATATTGACGAAAACCTTAATGGTAGGTTCCATGGCCACCAGCAACCCACATACCGAATTCGAACATCGTAGGTCAATTTGTTCGGGAGTTATGGTGACCACGTACACACATACACACAGAAATTTTTTCTAGATCACTTTTTTGAAATCAGAATATTTCAAAACGTGGAGAAATGCAAAAAAAAAAAAAAAAAAAAAAAAAAAAAACACGTTTTTTTTTTTGACCGAATGCTATACTTTCATTACTCTATGTATACGTATGGGTAATTGAAAGTAAAAATACAAGATTCACAAAATCTTCGCTTTTTAACGACTTCAAGTTACTTTATCCATCGGTAGATGGAAGGAGAAGCTCAGAAGTGGCTTCAGTATCTCCCAAGTAAAGAAACGAATTGGTAAAAAATATATGAGTAGTTAATTATGACTATCTATTGATGTTTTGGGATCAATTAAGAGCAATGCACAGGTTTTGGGATGAAATCTTTGTATTGTGTCCTCATAAGCTTAAGCTTAAATATTGGTTTTGTTTGAGGTGTTTGTCCGAAGACGCTTTACCTCTTCATCTGGTTGGTGCTGGATCTGATTGAAAAAGATCTGGAACGGGCACATAAATAAACAGCATCATCGTCCTCATAAATTTATAGTTACATTAATAGATAGTTTCAGCTGGATTGCCAGTTTGCGCATCAACTCAAAAGAGTCTTTTTCTGTCTAGATGTAGCATGCGACGAACGCCAATCAGGGGCCAATTTAAATAGGTTATACACTCACATCAGTTCTTCATGGAATTTAGAAGTGAAGCTGTTAGGATTGTAATACAATGTACGAAATTTGCAGATATAAGGTCACATGCAATAATTAAACCATGTCCAAATGCATATCCTAATATGTACACCACAAATCATTTCATCTTAGCATTCGAGAGATTTTATTAAAGTAGTGTTCTTATCTATAGAAATACGATGCGGTACTTACGTATTAATGCCACCGCAGCTACAGATTTGGCGCTAAATAATGGCGTCAAAAATCATCTAACAACAAGGCAACAAGGAATCCAAAAGATAACTGCGTGTGTGTGCGAACAATAAGATTGGCGGTATTTAAAAATCGCCAAATCTTTAGCTGCGATGGCGTTAATACTTAAGTACCTACAATGTTTATATTTATTTTATAACAAACTTATTCGTTTGTACGAAATTAGCCTTATAGCTTTTTACCACACGTCAATTCAGAGGGAAATTTGCGTACGAAACAGTCTGTTTTCCAGTTTGGCATCCAAACCAGGTATTGTATGCTCATTTAGGTGATTATTGATAACTACACATCGTTTGGTAATAAGATTGAGTTCATCTAGCTTGACTGCTTTTGTTTCGGATGAAAGAAATTGCACCTGGTTTTTGTTCGAAAGCCTTTCTATCTTACAGCAAATAATAACCATTACTTCGATTTTTAGGTCTTTCAACAAATATGCTTTGACCGATCTTTTTTTCACCTTTGCTCTCTCTTCAGTATTTGAGTTATATTTGGAAAAAATCCTCTCGAAGTATAAGTCAATGACGCATTGAAGGTTATTGAAACTCCTTTATGCTATGAAAGGGTCATCGTCTCAAATGATCCGAATTTAATTATGCCCTCTGCTTCAATCATCTATATCGATGGCTTCAATAGATCAATGTTATATCAAATTCATAAGCGTATGTAACTTGACTCTTCCAACTTGCCATATGTAAATTAAATAGGCACGAGTATCAATATAATGAATAAATTATTTAAATTTAGACTAGAATGTACCAAAAAGAGTATGAAAATTTAAGTTTTAAAAATATATACATACTGATTTATCGGGCTTTTTTTTCTTTCTTTTTTTTTTTCGAAGACATGCATGTCTTTATAAATTACCGTGTTCGAAATAACAATTTCAAGCTTTAAATTATTTTATGTATTCAAACCATAAAATATATCTTGTGCTTGTGCATTTTTTCAATTTTGAATCGGTCGGTAAGCTGGAATGGAAAATGCTATGAACATTTATTTCAGTTTTGAACCCGTTTTTGGGGATATCTAAAGGCAAAGATTTTATCAATATGACATGCTTATCCATTTAAATAATATAGGGTACTCCGTCATGACGTCACAAGGAAGGGCCAATGAAGTGCAAAAAATGCCCCCCCCCCCTTGATTTTTGAAAATTAAGAATAAAGTTTTTTAAAAAAAAGTGGTAAAATCCATATGAAAATGAAGAATAAAATGGGTTTTAAATTATTCATTTGAATGGAAAAGTAATGCATAACTATTTTAAATATTTCAGTAGAAAATCCAACAATTATTTTTGAAAAATCAAGGTTTCAACTTTTATCAATTTCTCCTCCCCTCCCCTTTCCTGTATGCGATTTGCACTTCCTGCCAATAAATGTATCATTGCAATTGAATCAAATAGTTTACGTTAATTAGAAGTTCTAACTTCGACGAATAGTAAGTGAACATGTTTGCCTCTGAACGTTTGACGTCATTGAAATAGTTTTTGAAAGTTCTGAATTTGTTTGATATCCTTAAATTACTTGAGTTTAAGTATTTGATAAGAAGGAATTTTAAAAGCCTTAAATTATTGCTTTGAATAGTATACGGTCGGATGACCCAGGGAAAAAAAAACTTGTTCTCGTGGGATAATATTCGTAGTTTTTGCTATTTCTAAACAGGAAAATAATAATCGAATATTATTTATTTAACTTCTCCTCAATAATCTAACATCAAAATACAATCGAAAGCCGAAAATCCCACCTATTTTAGTGGTAAGGATGAAAGTAGTTTAAAAAAATATAAATAGCAAACAAAAAAGAAAAACTGAAATCGAAATCGCGAACATTGTTCAGAGGTCACGAGAGCGAAAACGATCATTTTTCTGTTCGAATATGAAATAATCCCACAATAGAAAGATGTTCACGGTTCTCACGGTAAGTGGGGCAGCGTGCCTGGCACAAATCGTTTGGCGGCATGGGGTTGGGTGGAAGCTCAGGATGCATCATCTGGAACAGAAAGGGATGAAAAATCATCTGGTGGATTTAAGTTTCACTTCGTTTGTAAGAATTGGTGAAGGATAGAACAGTTTCGAATGGTCTGGTTTACAACATGAGGGCGTCTTGGGTTTGTGTAAGTATTCCTATTCTTTTTCATAAACTTTCTATATCCTTTTTAAATATTTTTTTACGCAGTCGTATAACCCACAACCAAAAATTTTTTTTGTAACTTTGACGACATCTTAAAAAAAATCCTAAACTTATGGTTAAAATTTCGGCAAACTATCTCAATTGGAGTGGGTAAAAATAATTTATAACAATTTCAAAATTTCTTTTACGAGACATTACGAATTGGTGACGGTTCGTTGGAGTTATACGTTCGCAACTACCATCGTCTGTTGTACTTTGTTACCATAACCAAGGCAACACCGCAGAAAGCTGGTTTAAATATTAATTCACCGCGTCACGTCAATTCTGGTTGAGGTGCGTTCCATGTAAAACAGTATATGGGGACTAAAATTTAAAATCTATTCTAACCACGAGTGTGATATATCAAAATTTAGATAAAAATCTATAGATTCAGAATTTATACGTAAATCTTAATTTTGTAGAATAAAACTAAATCAAATGTATTTTGAAATAACAGATTTTTTCTTTGCATATAAACATAGTTATATTTATATCTGACAACACAATTTTTTTTGACATCTAAGAAAGAATTTTTGTGATTTTTGTGTGCATTCTATGAGTTAATATCTTCAACTTTAATACACACAAAGCATAAACTTGTCAATTTAATTCAATAATTTATTTATATTTTTTAATAATCAACAATTTTTATTTCACACCAGTAACACAAAAGATAAAAAAAAATTGATTTTCTAAATGAAACACTTGAGTTACTGAAAATTGCTTTTGAATTCTCTTAGTTAGACCTATTTATAACAATGTACTATTGGCGAAATTAATTAATTTGTCTTGTGTTTTATTTTATTCCTGTTACGGGTGTGACATTACGAGCTTCTCTGTGTGACAGTTAATTCAAGTTCTACTTATGTAATCAATTTCTAAATACATCTGCAAATAAACTTCAGACAATAATACACTGTAATGAAAAAGGATGTAAATGTTTTAGATATAATGCACTTTTGACATAACCTGGATCATTAATTGCAATTTTTTTTTAATATCCGTTATATGTGCAATAACTTATTGCATACCATATACAGTGCCAGCACTGTATATGGTATCCTGAAAGCATAGGAAAAAGATGTATATAATCACAATGCTTCATGATAAAATGTGTCTCTAGTTTTATTACAGTGCATAATTAATTATTAAATAAAATTCTATAGCGGGAAATGGTATCTTCGCGTGCAAGAGTAACCAAATTTCGGGAGAAGTTAAAATCTGACCCATGAAAGTTAAGAAAGCATCTTGCGAAAGTGATTACGAGGCAAAAAATGAAGGGAAAACAAGAAAAAGATTGTATCACAATTAACATAAGAGAGAATGAAGGTATTAAAACTTAAAAGAATCCTCAATTAACAAATGCTCAGATGAGTATTATACTGACGAGCAGGACAATTCAATAGGATGATCTTGCCAATTCAACCGAAGTTTTGGAAAAACAGTTTGCTAAACCAAGAAAACTTTGCCCACTAGTCATCGTTGTTAAAAAAAAAACTTGTTGCAGAGGAGTTGCTGATGGCGCCAAACATGTTTCACAGTGTGCCAGTATGTTTACAGTTGTCAGTTTTGTCAATCAAAAAATAATTTACAAAATAATTTTTAATACAGTGATGAAAATGAAAGTAATCTGGAATGAAAGATGTCATGTCTTTTAAAAACAGAATCATGGGAGAATCAGATTTGCAGCAAAAATACTATTCATGAAGCCTGCAATGTTTTATGGAGGAGGAGCCAGATCCCTTCAAATTCAAGGAAGATCGAAAAATGCCACGAATACAAAAATATTTTATGCAGAAGTCTTGGTCGGTTGTTTTCAGATTATCTGGCGCCGTCAGTAACACGAGGGCTATAATGCGCCGAAACATTCGTCATTAGACAAGCCAACATACATTTACAAACACCCATACCTTACACGGGATTCGAACCCGCAACCTCGCGGTCTAGAAGCTAGTACGCTAACCGCTATACCGTTTGGTATAGCAGAAGTCTTGGATGTTGACATGGACAAGTCAGAACTGATGCTCAAGTATATGAATCCAGGTGGATAATTTACTGGATATAGCTCGAGAATAATGAATCATCATGCGAAAGTATGTCTGTTGTAATGAAAGTTGAGCCTCCCACCTTAGTCAAGCCGACCAAACGGTATAGTGGTTAGCGTGCTAGCTTCTAGACCGAGAGGTTGCGGGTTCGAGTCCCGTGTAGACATGGGTGTTTGTAAATGTATGTTGGCTTGTCTAATGACGAATGTTTCGGCGCATTATAGCCCTCGTGTTGCTGACGGTGCCAGATAATCTGAAAACAACCAACCAACCCACCTTAGTCAACAATAGAGGCCATTTCCAGTTTCGATAAACAATTTACATCATGGATGTAATATTTCTGGCTGAAGTTTAGTGGGAAAAATACAGTTTAAGTCGGTTGTACTACCTATTGCAGTTTTAGTATTGTAACATAAAGAAATAATTAAAAAACATTATCAAAATAGAAATATGATAATTTTTTATTGGCAAATATGCCTAAATATATTTTATGTAAAAAGCAATTGCATTGATAATTTTCTTTTTCAAAAATAACTTTTAAATACAAGTCAACTGCATGTGAAAGTGCACGCAGTCACACCCGTAACAAGGTGTCACACCCGTAACACATTTTTTAAAAAAATTCCTTAGAAGATTTATCAATATAAAAATTTAAAACAACATACAAAGTTAAAGTTTCAAACCTCATCTTCACATAAAAAAATATTGTTAATGAAAAATACCTATCAACTCACAGAATATTGAAAGTGTAGTTAACATAGTTGATTTTTGAGGGAAAAAACTGTCACACCCGTAACAAGACATTTATCTTGGGATTAATGAAAGTCGTTATGGTGCTTCCCATAGTAGACTGCTTTCTTTTTGTTTAAAGAAAAAATATTTCCAAATTATTATCTTTCTCCCCTCAGAGCCCTAAATGTGTGCAATGTGTCACACCCGTAACAATGGAATTAGCCTTGACTGACAAATTCGTGTCGAAGTGGTTAATTAATGAATCGCAGATGTATCCTCCAAATTATAGCATAACTAGGGGTGTGGAATATCGCACAACTTTCAATTACACTACAATACTGACGTGTATTTCAGTTGTTTACTGTTATTATATTTTCCTCATTTATTTAGAAAAAATGGTCAGTATGGCGATATTTTTTGCGATAATTCTTGTATGGATCCTTAAAAAAAAAAAAAAAAAAAAAAAAAAAAAAATCGACAAAATTTTGATTTTTGCAATGTACTTTTCGATAATCCTTATATTATCCTTTATTATAAGCGAAACTGATTGGAAAGGAAAAGCGATCGTTGATGAGGTATGCTCAAGGAAAGAAAACTCTGTGTTGACGGACATTCGTTTTTCATTTTTTTTACGCCATTAAAGCATTTTTACGGAAATTTCGGAGGTGGGGATGTTTAGAACATCTTAAGAGGCATTAGCACAGCGATTTTTATCAAAATCGTTGGAGCCGTTTTTTAGCAATCAAGGAAAAACATGATTTTTTCAATGGCAGCTATCTTATGCGCATGCACGATTTTCACAAAAACCTTAATGGTAGGTCCCATGGTCATTCGAACATCGTAGGTCAATTTGTTCGGGAATTATGCTGACCACACATACATATACACAGACAAACATTTTTTCTATATCACTTTTTTGAAATCAGTGTGTTCCAAAACACGGAGAAATGCAAAAAAAAAAAAAATCGAATTTTTTTCTGGAGCGAATGCTATACTTCCCTATGTATAATACATATGGGTAATTGAAAGTAAAAAATTAGTTCAGCAGCTACAACTCGCATTTGGAGTGATTTTTATGAATACGGTGAGAAATTAAATGACTGTGTCTTTTCTATTAATGTTAAAGTATATAAGATAATAGGCAAGCCTGTGATTTTGATCTGAGTGTACAGTAGGAGAAAAAAAAAAAAAAAAAAAAAAAAAAAGAAAAAAAAAAAAAAATCCGTACGATGAAACTTTGGTTCTAATTATCGTAGAATCTTGCGGTTTGCATCAAAATGTTTTGCTTACGATTTTCTACATATCTGGTGCAAATTTTTTTTCTTAGTTGGCTGTATACTAAGTAAGTTTAACTCTATCTTTAAAAATTTCATTACGAACCCCTATTTTTTATGTTTTCATTCGATTTAGAATACTTCTGTTACCCTAGATACCGAATTTCAGTGCGTTATAATGAGAAACAAGTCACTTATGAGCGAAAACGTTTTGGTCGATCTTGAGTGCAAATTTCATTAGCGCGATGAAATATCCGAACGTTTGTTGGCTTCAAGACGTAATCTGTTGTACGGTCCCTTAAAAAAAAAACTTTTTTACATTTTTGCTAAAATATTGAGAACCAAAAGTCAAAATGAAATGAAAAGAATTCTGGTGGGGTACATATACATGTTTCAATTTAAAAAAATTTAAAACTTGTTTTATTACTTATTAATTATTAAAAAACTGTTTAATACAAAAGTTGATGTTATTTATGTTTGTCTTTTTATAAACCATCGTTTGAAACAAAAATTGCTAAAATATATTAACCATTTAAGAATTTATGGTTAAAAAAAGAAATTTTCTTTTTAACATTGATTTGCCATTTTTTGACATCATTTAAATTACTAACCACTCATTGGAAAATTATGAAATATGGTATTTAGACATGTTTTTAGCTTCTAAATCTAAATATGGTATAATATTATAGGGTTGCTATTGAACTTTTTAAAGTTTGGTTTAGTTTTAATATGTAGACGATCTCTCATGATAACATTTTTTATATACAATTAATAAAGACCTTCCACGATTTACAACGGCACTTTACTTTTGTTATTTCATCAATTAGAATATAAGATGTAGCCATCGTTCGGATTTTTTTTTTTGCGTAGTGTACAAGAGCTAAACGATGCAACAGTGAGCTTACACAGTAACTGTCCGAACAGTCCACAAAGTAGTCCGAACAGTCTACAGAGTAGTCCGAACAGTCTACAGAGTAGTCCGAACAGTCCACAGAGTAGTCCGAACAGTCCACAGAGTAGTCCGAACAGTCTACAGAGTAGTCCGAACAGTCTACAGAGTAGTCCGAACAGTCCACAGAGTAGTCCGAACTTCAAAAAGAGAAAGCCTTCTGGGACGTCTTTGAAGAGGAACTGCCTCGCATTCGTGTCTTGAAAATGGATACTAGGGGTGTGGAACATCGCACAACTTTCAATTACACTATATTACTGATGTGGATTTGTGTCAATTATGGTTTTTATAATTTCATCATTTGCTTAGAAAAAATTGCCTGTTTGGCGATATTTTTCGCGATAATTTTTATATGGGTCCTTAAAAAAAAAAAAAAAAAAAAAAAAAAAAAAAACGCAAAATTGTGTTTTTGGCGATATACTTTTCGATAATTCGGAGAGGAGAAAAAACGCTATAAAAGCTATGTTCAAGCAAAGAGAACTCTATGTTGAAGGCATTCATTTTTTAACTTTTTACGCAGTTAAAATTTTTCTTCGGAAATTTCGGGTAGGTGGGGATGTTTAGAGCACCTTAAGAGGCATTACCACAGCGATTTTGATCAAAATCGTTAGAGCCGTTTCCTACCAATCCTTGAAAAACGTGATTTTTTCAATGGTAGCTACCTTATGACCATGCGCAATTTTGACGGAAGTCTTAAAGGTAAGTCCCATGGCCACCACCAATCCGCGCACCAAATTTAAACATCGTAGGTCAATTTCTTCAGGAATTATGCTGACCACAGACACACATTTTTCTAGGTCACTTTTACTTTCAATTACCCATCTATGGGTAATTGATAGGCACAGGGACCTTTCATCGGTTACAGGGCATGCGCATAAGATAGCTGCCATTAAAAAAATTATGTTTTTCAGTAATTGCTAAAAAACGGCTGTAACGATTTTGTTTAAAATCGCTGTGGCAGTGCCTCCCGAAATCCCCGTAAAAATGCTATAATGGCGTAAAAAGTTGAAAAACGAATGCCTTCAACACAGAGTTCTATTTTCTTGAGCATACCTCACAACGGTAATTTTATCTTCTCTTCTCTTTTTTTTTAAAGGATTATCGAAAGTTATATTGCCAAAATCCCAATTTTGACGATTTTTTAATTTTTACTTTCAATTACCCATATGTATATATACATAGGAATAATGAAAGTATAACCTTCGGTCAAAAAAAATTGTTTAAATTTTTTTTCCTTTCTCCACGTTTTGGAACATCCTGATTTCAAAAAAATGATGTAGAAAAAATGTGTGTGTCTGTGGTCAGCATAACTCCCGAACAAATAGACCTACGATGTTCAAATTTGGTTTGAGGGTTAGTGGTGGCCATGGGACCTACCATTAAGGTTTCCGTCAAAATCGAGCATGCGCATAAGGTAGCTGCCATAAAAAAAATCATGTTTTTCAATGATTACTAACGATTGGCTCTAACGATTTTGATAAAAATTGCTGTGGTAATGCCTCTTACGGTTATCTAAGCATCCCCACCTTCGAAATTCCCTTAAAAATGTTTTAATGCCGTAAAAAGCCTTCAACACAGAGTTCTCTTTCCTTGAGCATACCTCATCAACGATCGCTTTTCCTTTCCCCTCAGTTTCGCTTATAATAAAGAATAATATAAGGATTATCGAAAAGTATATAGCCAAAATCAACATTTTGGCTAAGTTTTTTTCTTTTTCCTTTTTTGACCCATACAAGAATTATCGCAAAAAATATCCCCAAACTGTCAATTTTTTCTAAATAAATTATGAAAATACTAGGGTGCTCTTCCCCCTGCTCGCTAATGCTCGCCAACCCCCTGATGCAATCCCCTTGGCTCGCTTTACTCGCCTCAAAGTGAGGCAATTAAAATATGCACTAGCAAAAGCTATTTCAGATGCATAATCAAGAAAATCCTTGCAAAGTGATACTGTGTTATGAAACTAAAAAGTTTTTATTATTTATGAAGTGCTACAATACTTGTCACGTCATATTATCCTACTGCTTATGTCGAGACACGTTAAGCAGGGACAGTATTCTTTATTGATTTTCAATTCGTAATAGCTGAATTAACACTAATTAGAAATGAATATAGGTTCAGATTTACTGCACGGTGCCTCTTGGCGACTTTTTGAAAGTTGAGAATTTGGTGCTGAATGCAACCCGGTGATTTGGTTTTCCGGCAACCCCAGTGACCCTTTAGATTTGGTAACATGGCGTTTTGACACCATTTTGGATTGGGCGACACAGCCATTTGACTTCATTTTCAATTTGGCGATTTCTTTTAAAAGTCGCCAAGAGGCAACATACGGTGAATCATAACCTGAATAATTATATTATCATAAAAAGTTAAATTCTAGTTTATCTGGAATGCTGTAGTTCTTATCCAATCTGAAGTAGTTTTGGCCTTTTAATTGGACTTTTGAAAAACAGAATTTTAAATTTTTATTTAGTTATTTTTTGATTAATTTTTTTAATGAATTAATAAATACTTTACAAAAAGATTTCTAATAGGGCTACAGTTCTGAAAATTTCGACAAATGTTGTTTTGGCCTTTTAATTGGACTTTTGAAAAACAGAATTTCAAATTTTTATTTAGTTCCTTTTTAATTAATTAATATATATTTTACAAAATGATTGATAATAGGGCAACAGCTTTGAAATTTTCAACATAAGTAGTTGTAGCCTTTTAATTGCACTTTAAAAAAATATAATATTACATTTTTATTTAGTTCTTTTTCAATTAATGTTTTTAATTAATTAATAAATATTTTCCAAAATGATTTCTAATAAGGCTATAGCCCTGAAATTTTCAACATAAGTAGTTTTGGCCTTCAAATTGAACTTTTGAAAAACAGAATTTTAAATTTTTATTTAGTTCTTTTTTGATTAATTTTTTAATTAATAAATATTTTACAAAGCGATTTCTAATAGGGCTACAGATCTAAAATTTTCAACATAAGTAGTTTTGGCCTGCTAATTGGACTTTTGAAAAACAGAATTCTGAAATTTTATTTATTTTTTAATTAATTAATTAAAAAATATTTTACAAAACGATTTCTAATTGGACTACACTTCTGAAATTTTCAAATAGTTTTGGCCTTCTATTTGGACTTTTGACAAAAAGAACGTTAAAATTTTAATTTGTTTTTTAATGAATTTTTAATTAATATTTTCACAAAAAGCGACTTCTAATAAGCCCAGAGCTCTGAAAGTTTCAACATAAGTAGTTTTGGCCTTCTAATTTTGCTTTTTACAAACATCACGTGCTAAAATATTCTTAAAGAGTTGTTGTTATATAGTTATTAACGGGGATTTTTTTTATTGTTTCACGACAAGGGAGGGGCTTCTAATTTTAAGGCTTTACGTAGCAATTATTTTTTAGTGTGTGAAGCGACCTTACGCTTACACAGCAATGAATTTGGAGTTGCGATGAATCTTTTTGCTAGTGAAGCGCCAAAAATTGTGGCCTATACACCAGTGACAGATTTCCTTAACGCGGGACCTCACAGCTGGCTAAAATATTTCACATGGTAAAATTTCATGGCGAAACACTTTTATTCAGCTAGTTATATATATATAGATAAAAACGGTAAATGACACAAATCCACATCAGTATTATTATGTAATTGAAAATTGTGCGATGTTCCACTCTCCAAGTTGAGATCAGGATGTTCCATAAAGTGGAGAAAGGTAAAAAAGTCGAAAATTATTTTTGACCGAATACTATACTTTTACAGTAAGTTCCCGTTACAACGAACCTCACAGGACCGTAATTTTTATTCGTTATAACGGAAATTTCGTTGTAACGAAATTTTGCTAATTCAAATAAAAAATTAAATAAGCAATTTCGGCATTTGTTTTAAAGGAAGACTACATATAATACTAATATAGTACATATAATAAAATTGTATTAGCTACTGCGATTAGAAAGTGGATTGCAAGTCATTGAAATCGGCTAGATAATTTTTTTTTTAAACTACGTGAATTCATTGTTATATCATTTTGGAAAATCTGAAAGAAAATTGACTTACCTCATTTGGAAATCATTAATCATAAATTAACAAAATTCGGGCAAACAAAACTTTATTTCAGAAAATCTACAATTTTCTTCTGAACAAGGTTTGCTGTAGTACTTGAAAGTAGAAAATTTTGCAGCTGGTGAATGTTTGTAAAGATGAAATCCGGCACATTACTTTGTGACGAAATAAATGCCCGCATTGTCTCCAAACTTGCTAAAGCTTCTGATGCAGTGACATTACGCACACCATCTCCCCCACAATCTCTTCATCTTCACTACTTTCATCGGCCTCATCTTTGCTGTCTTTAATGGATTTGATGATGTCTGCTTCGGTCAGTTCATAACATGTTGAAATGTTGTCATCTGCGCTGAGATAATCTTCCAAATTTACCTCGTCAGGAACTGAAGTCTTTTTTGCAGCATTCCAAATTTGCTCCAGCTCAGATAGCTGAATGTCGTGCTGATTGGATTCATCTTCCAAGTTGGCTTCTTTGGTTTCAGCATGTTCCCAACAGTTAGTTATTGTAGACTGACTGATGTCATCCCAAGATCCGCATATCCATTCAATAGCTTCTTTCACGTTGCATTTCCTTTGGATATTTTTCTCCAAATCGCATAGAATTTGACGTAACAAAAAAGTTTTGTAGCGTGATTTTACAGCTCTGATGATGCCTTGGTCGAGAGGCTGAAGTTTTGCTGTGCAATTTGGCTGGAAATATTCCACACAGATGTTATCCAATTTCGGTGGTTCATTATGTGGAGTACAGTTGTCGATGAGAAGGAGAATTTTCCTTCTTTTTCATTTCTTTGTCGAAAACTATCAACCAATCGTTAAAGATTACTTGAGTCATCCATGATTTCTTGTTGGATTTATAGATGCATGGCAAGAATTTACAGTTTTTAAAACAACGAGGTTTTGCGGATTTGCCGATGATGAGAACTTTTTGCTTCTCTGTTCCCGATTTGTTGCAACAGAACAGAGCTGTTATGCGTTGTTTGGAAACTTTACCCCCAACACATTTGTTTCCTTTCATAAGGAAAACATATTTTTTGCCTGTACAAATAGTTCGTTGTATCGGGATTTTAAAAAATCGATTATTTTGTTATATTGAGATTCACTTAACATTGTTTTAATTGCTTTTCGGATGGGAACTTCTATAACTTTCGTAATAACGGGATTTTTCGTTGTATCGGTATTCGTTATAACTGGAACTTACTGTATTACCCTATGTAATACATATGGGTAATTGAAAGTAAAAATTCTTGATCTTTAAATAAAATCTGGGCAAGAATGCACAAGCGATTGGAAATGACATGATGACCAAGCACTCAAAAAGTTAAAAAAAAAAAAAAAAAAAAAATGTTTTGCCATTTTGTCAACAGGAAAGAAATTCAACACTTAGAGAGATTTTCGCTATGACAAAATGTAGAAGGTTTAATATGTAAGTACCTTCCCTTTAATTACTGTACCATTTGGCGACATTTCTTGTACGTATATCTGTGTATTATTTTTAAAACGATATTGTTTGAAGTATTTACGCACTACATTTAGTAAACTTTTTATGACTTTGTTTACCTATACTTTCAAGTTCTATCATTTAAACATCACGAAAGATAATTTTGCGAGTGTGCATTCCAATAACCAACCAAATGAAGACGAAATATTTTAAGTGTGTAACATATTTATTGTTATTTTCTTTAATTAATGCGAGACTCTTCACAATATTATACTCTTTCTTTCCTCTTTCCTAAATTTATGTTCCAAACTATGTCTATTCAAACAACCAACAGACCGTAAAACCTCATTTTTTTCTCACCAAATCATTAACGCAAGTTCTAACGATATCAAACTTTTACGACGACTTTTTTTGATTTCAGAATTTGATTAAACGAAGAAAAACAAATCAATATTGAAAAAAAAAAAATCAATGTGTACTTAATCAATAAGATGCCTTATCGATTTTTTACAGACACAAAATCTTCTCATCGGAGATTAAGCAAAAGTTAAAAAATTCGAATTGCAGCAATTATCTGCACCATTACACACAGAATAAATTACGTTCTTATTTGCATGCACCGATCACCAGAAGCATTGTTATTGATCTCTATGTCTTCAGGCATTAAAGATTACTTCGATTTTAGAAATGAAAGTAACTAATCCTTACTTCAGGCTATTTGGATTACACTTCTGATTTTTTTTTCTCCCGTTATGTTGTGCTAGTGGTGCTTTTCTAAATTATCATTGTTTTTATATTAATCCTAGAAGTACAAACCGGGGTAGATATCTACCCCAGATAAACTTTGAACTACGTTAATATGTTAGTCAGTGACATTACCAACTGAAGACCTATACCATAATTTAGTTCTAGGATCTAACAATAGGGCAAGGTCGCCAGACCCTTCGGTTTCTTGTTTATTGTGACGCAGTGAAGACGTGAATCTTGTGTGGGGTTGATATTTACCCCGGTTTGTAGTTCCCGTTGTGTTTTGTGTAGGTGCAAGCTACCGAGTCACATAGTAATCTACTGCAGCGATTGTGGTGCCTTTGAATAAGTTAAATCGTAACTTTACTTTTGAATATTTTTTATATGTATCAAATTTCTCTTTTTTGTTTACAGTTTGTATGACAGAAACCGAAATACATTCTTAAAAACCAATATTTCATCGATTTTCATTTGACTCTTCCATAGATCAGATTGCTAATTTTTTTGAATTTTCTAAGTCCCAAATAAATAGACTTTTTTGGCAAAAATCATGATGGTATTTTTGTTCTAAAAGCCTTATGTGTCCTCTTTGAAATTCCGGTGAAAATTTGAAAATCAATTGTTTAAAAAAACAGTTATAAATTTGTGTTTGTTAAATGACGGTTTGGCCATTTTTCAGCACTTTTAGCTATTCAAATCTATTTTTCACTAACTAAACCTTGATAAAATTGAATTTGTCTTCACCATTCCCTTCAGCATGAAAAAACAAAAAAGTTCAAGTACTTAAAAGTCAAATTACTGCTTTCAGAACGGTTTTACGAGCAAAAAACCAGTGGGGTTAATATTTACCAATGTTTGTAGTTTACATGTAAAAAAAAAATGGGTTTGTAGTTCTAGGGCTAAACAGCAATGCTGAAGAAACTACATCTATTTTGCGCGGATATTTCAGTAAAAAAACCCATTTAAGTTTGAATCCTTAATATTTGTTGTTTCTTTTAGTTTATTTATGGGGTTAATGTTCTGCTTCAACACTGATGACTTCGATGTTTATGTCTTCAGGCGTTCGAGCCTAAGATTTTTTTTTTTCATTTATAATGAAAGTGAACGAGTCTAACATTAGACCATTTCGGTCCATTGAACTTCTTTTATAGATCTTCTAAACTATATTCCTTTTACCTTACCGCTTTAGAGGTTGTAAAGTGACGACCAGTAACATATTTTGGCATTCGCAATTTCATAAAACAATCGCTGAATTTATTTAATACCTTCATTTATAATTCAAATTACTTTCTGCACCTTTTTCCATTAATTAAATTATTTTAAATTTATAACTTTGCGCCATAATCTTACAAGAAGAAAATGGTTACTAAAAGCCCAGTCTTTCATCGTCTCGTAGACCTAACGCCATGTTTTCAAAATACGAGTTTGGCTGAAATATTACTTCAACATTTGCAAAATTTCAACTACAAAAAGCAACAGTACGTCTTTTACCCCTTGCATGTGGAATATATTTGAGAAAAACATGCCAAAAATTGAATTTTCCCCCCCTCTTTGATTTTGTTCCTTGTCATCAAAATGTTTAGAAATAGATTATTTTTGAAAAAAAAACACAATTTTAAACGAAATATCTACTATATTCAATATTTTCATGTTTATGGGAAATCCAAAGGATTACACTAATTTTTGCTCAAAGTATAGCAAAATAAATCAAATGTTATAATTTTCAAGATAAATATAATAAAGTAATACAACAATATTTTATTTATATCAGCTGTCATGAATTCCATGTCACTCAGAATCTCACAAATCCTTTGTTGGTTGGTCCAGGTTGGTTGGTTGGTTTTTGTTGATGTTTAACTGCTCAAGGGCAACATGATGGCCATACTGCCAAACTGAGTTCAGGCTTCATGTACTGATTTTTCTAGCCCGAACTCATGTAGGGCATTCCAAAATTCATTTGCGTTGCGCGAACTGAGTTCGGGTGTCACAGGCAAGGGATTAATGTTTAATAAATGTAACAGTTGATTGGTTGTTTTCAGATTACCTGGCACTGTCAGCAACACGAGGGCTATAATGCACCGAACATTCGTCATTTGACAAGCCAACATACATTTACAAACACCCATGCCTAACACGGGACTCTAACCCGCAACCAAGCGGTCTAGAAGCTAGTATGCTAACCACTATATCGTTTGGTCGGCGAATGTAACTGTTAAAGTTTTTACACTCAATTCGAAAAAATTCAATGAAATTGTTGGAGTTATTTCCAATAGGTAGAGCCACGGTGTTTGACCAAGAAATGAATTTCCAACTGTTATAAAAAAAAGTACTCTATTTTGGCTTGATTTTCGTTCAGTAGCTTCTATTGATGTTGTGTTCTATACACAACATAAATATATAATTATTTTAAACAATACTAGAGGACTTCGTCCCTTCGTTTTCGTCTTCAAATTAAGTACGATTAGCTCAAATTACTTCTAATTCTTCAACTTCGTTACGTTTACGTTCCTTCGTTATCCCTGCGCATCCTCTTGAAGATTGGGGTCTCAAATTCCAAGACTTCCTAAAGTATAATCAATTAAAATTAATCAAATTAAAAGAATTCTAGTATATAATTATTGTTCAACAATTTTTTACTGTAAAAGTTACTCATTTCGTTTGCCACTCAAAAGCAAATATATATATATATATATATATATATATATATATATATATATATATATATATATATATATATATATATATATATATATATATATATATATATATATATATATATATATATATATATATATATATATATATATATATATATATATATATATATATATATATATATATATATATATATATATATATATATATATATATATATATATATATATATATATATATATATATATATATAATTTGGCGAGATTGCCATTACCATAATGTTAAATGCCCTGGTCCTTAAAACTCGCTTCCCAGAGTTACCTCTGTAAAACTCGTTATCAAGTGATAACACCCATATTGCCGGGAAACAAACTATTGCATTGCCTTATGCGAAATGTACAGAAATGTATCTATTTACAAAATTAACACTACGGAATATTTTCAAATATACAAAAATCCGTAACATTATATATATATATATATATATATATAATGTTACGGATATAATGTTTGTCAAATCGCGCATATATATATATATATATATATATATATATATATATATATATATATATATATATATATATAAATATATATATATATATATATATATATATATATATATATATATATATATATATATATATATATATATATATATATATATATATATATATATATATATATATATATATATATATATATATATATATATATATATATATATATATATATATATATATATATATATATATATATATATATATATATATATATATATATATATATATATATATATATATATATATATATATATATATATATATATATATATAATATATATA
The DNA here is from genome assembly GCA_963978545.1 of Linyphia triangularis. Classification (NCBI taxonomy): domain Eukaryota; kingdom Metazoa; phylum Arthropoda; class Arachnida; order Araneae; family Linyphiidae; genus Linyphia; species Linyphia triangularis. The sequence goes on from OZ021722.1 coordinate 91,490,510, forward strand.
TTGAACCATAGTACGTAATTTAAAGTGTAAAAATGTATCTTTATAAGTAAAAAAAAAAAGGTTACAAAGACTCTGTAATTTGAATATTGAGCTTCTAAGAAAGTATATTAAGAAAGTGGGAAAAAGTATTTTTTTAGGTCCCTAAAAATATTAATACGAAACATTTGCAATTTTTTTTTTTTTTTTTTTTTGGCAATAAATGCAAAATGTTTTTATTTCTACTAGAAAATTTAGCAAGCACGATCAAATTTTTTTTCCAAGTAAAAAGAAACCTCTGTAAGGAATAATACTGTGAAAATCTTTTCAAAGTCATTTGCTTAGAAAAAAAACCTGCTTATGCTCCAGAAAGATAAGAAGTTTCCTTTCAATCTCTTCTTTTATATATAAAAATGTGCTTATAGTATTTGACAAAAGTTCACTCTACTTTCAATTGGCTGCCTGTAGACTTTTTATTTGTTTTGCCTACAAAACCCATTTAAAAAAAAAAAAAAAAAAAAAAAAAAAAAGAGGCAAGAAATGTTTCAAGGAATTCTAAAATTAGAACTAAACCTTTTTCCAGAAATGAGAAAACAATCCTGGGAATAATTGCTCAGCAAAATTAAGAAATATTTCATTCGCTATCCAATGTTCATACTATGACCAATCGAGCGATGCAACTTATAACATGCAACTATGTAGCAATATAACTTAAAATAAGGATTTTGTTTTTTACGAAAATTGCAAGAAGGTCAAAAAATAGGGGGGGGGGGGGGGGGCGGAATATTTGAGGTCAAACAATAGCAGTGCGATTATGTGAGATTGCTTACAGAAGCGGACATTGTTTGCAACTTTACTTGGAGAAAAGGGGGTGGGGCTTAATTATATTCCAGGATTCAAAGATAAAAGAACAGACAGATAAAAGAACAGACGTATGGAGCATAACTTTTTATCTCCATATAACCTAATCGCATTAAAAATGCAATAAAATTTTTTTATAAATATTTAATATTTTTATTAGATTAAGAATACTTAAGAACATTTTAAAATGAGTTAAAATGTTGATCGGGCGAAATGTTTAAGTTCAACAACTTTGAAGCTGAAATTATTTTAATGTAAGATAAATTATCAATATTTTCAACATCCCACATCATTTTATGCACAGTAAAGCTGATAGGGGTCAGATTTTTTTAGTACTTTTAGCTAGCATTGTAGGAATTTGAAACTACCTAATTATAAGGTTCTTAATGAGTTAAGCAATGCTTTAAAATTCTGTTTGACATTATAATAGTAAATTAAAATACCAAATTTCGTTAAGCTGTAGGTCCCGGCCTGATTAGCTGTCATTGGACATAAAAATAGGTCGTTGAGCGTACAAACCAACTAACCAAAATACCAATTACATAACATATGTGAAACTATAAAAACCGATATTGCTCAATCACTATTCTGTACAAAGGAAAAAGAAAATAAAGATTTACGAGTTACAAACTATACAAATCTAATAACTCGATTAAAAATTCTGCAGCAAATGCACAGAAAAAATTTTTCGTTAAATATTACATGAATTTAAGAATTAAAATACAAATCACATATACATGAAAGACAAAAAACTACTAAAAAAACTTGCTTACAACAGCAAATAAGTTTTAAAAGTAATTGAAATATATATATATATATATATATATATATATATATATATATATATATATATATATATATATATATATATATATATATATATATATATATATATATATATATATATATATATATATATATATATATATATATATATATATATATATATATATATATATATATATATATATATATATATATATATATATATATATATATATATATATATATTTTAAAGTCATCAGTAATGCTACTAATATTTCAGTCACTGATATTTTAATTATTAATTCATGCAAAATAAATTTGGTTTATATAACAGTTAATAAAATGTGACAAAATCTTTGAAAGTACAATATTTACAATTTTGCAAACAAAATTGAAGGTATTGTTATATTGACCAGTTCAACAGTTTTAAATTGAATTAATTGATATTCTTTGAATAGTAAAATATATCTCGTTGTGTATTTTTTTTGGCGCAAGAGCTAAGGGAGAGTTATACTGCAACGGAATATCCTTCAATCAAAAATTTTTTCAGTACTGTACATTTACTTATTTATTACAGAATTTTTTCTAAAATTATATCCTCTCTCTTTTATTTTTACTACCCAATAAAAGGATAAATGTCGTTTCAATCCAATTCTAGTAAAACCATTTATTTTTATAAGGAATGTTTTGTTGTCTTTATAGAAACTCTTCTATTAATCGTATCGGAGAGTTACGTTAATGATTCCATATGATATCATATATCAGTGGGAGAGGTAGGACAAATCAACACTTCTGATTATTTGGACGAAATTTAAATACTCAGTTATTTTTTGAGACAAAGAGTAGATATCAAAACAAAAACCTATTATTAACTCATATTACCAAATAAAGAGTAAAATTTAAAACAAAAAACTTACCGTTGTTATTTATTGGTGTAAATTCTTTCGCAGTCGTACAAGTTAAAGACACTAAAGATAAACGTCCGATCCCTGACTTCAAAGTAAGAATTGACCATTTCCTTGCAAATCCCAGGACCAGGAGGTGTCTTGGTAATTTGAAACTCATGTTATGACAAAAAACCAGGATGTCACGTGAAAGGGAAGGAATGGCCCTCTTCACATTACAGAATTTTCTGTCTTATCTCTTTAGGTTTCAAATTCAAGGTCGTCCAAAGTAGGGGGATATTTTGTTCCCCCAAGCACAGTCTAGGGAAACTAACATCCTTTGAAGAGGGCAAGTTAGAATTTTAATCGGAATTGTGGGTTCTTATAATATTCTGTGGAATTGCAATAATACTACAGTACGATTATTCAAGGTTTTTTTTTTTTTTTTTTTTTTTTTAAATTATGAATTATTCTTTTATTTTTGTAATTTATTTACGTGCGTTATTTTTTATATCAAATAAATTTTAAGGGGTATCGTAACGCTATTACAGTAAAACAAATTGGCATCTCGTCAAGAGGAAGATTGCACAATGCTATCTGATGTAAAAATTTTACTCACTCTTTTCGACCAGATTTGTAGAAAAATTTGAATAGTCAGTTACAGCTACATTGGAAATTACTTTCAAAAGAACACTTTCAGTTTTCAGAAACAAAAGGATTCTTCTTTAGAGTGAGGTCTTCTCTCTTTCGACAAGACCATCCTATTTTTTGTGTGAAATAAATTATTTACTTTCATTCAACTTATTTTTTCAAACACAGATGTGCATAAAGATATCGTAGTTGGGGATTTCAAATCCATTCTTTCAGCAATAAATTCTAGTGTGACTTACAGCATTAAACTTTATGAGCCTAGTAACAAAATAAAAAATATCGATGCGTAACATTAATATTGGGTCTTTGATCTAATAAGATTAACTTTTATTTCTGTTGGGTTTCTCCTTATCCTAACCCTTGACTACGAGCCTGCCTCCCACTCATAGATCAGAAAACCGTGTCAAAACACGAAACACGGGAATTTTGTAATTTGAGAACCACACAAGGGGTACAGACTCGCAGGATATTGCAGGTGGCGAAAATCAGTCCCCCCGTCTTTTTTCCATTCCGTTTCTTCTACGGGCAAAGAAAAAGAAGCTCGATCAGGCGACTTAAATATCCATCCATAAGGACATTTATTAGTTGAGTGAAAGTGAACAGTTTCAAGATTAAAAAACCAGTTAAATCAGTATATTAACTAATAACTACAAAATTTATTTAAAAAAAAAAAAAAAAAAAAGAGAGAGAGATAGAGAGGGAAACGACCAAAAAAAGTGAGGGGGCCCGGGCCCCCCTGGCCCCCTGCACCAGCCGAAACTGTGAACCACTATAACAAAAGTTCCATTCTGTGATGAAATACGAATCTTAATATTTGATTTGGGCTTTTTGCAGCATATATTTCAGTAATGTTGAACTTTCAGTAGTTTTTTTAAGAAATATGACATCAAGAATTAACAAAATTGCTAATTACATTATTGAAACACATTCTAGAAGAAAATATTTCCGATAAAGTTTCCATTCATTCTTCGAAGCAGTACATTTCGACTGGGAACCAAAAGATATTTAGTTATTGAATGCCCGAATATTAAATGACATGAAACTACAAAAACCAATACCAGTTAGCTTGTACTAGTTTAGAAGAATTTACTAACCAACAGTTGACAATAATCATTTTGCTATAATTTATCAAATAAAAAATCGCAATGGTAATTCAGATTTGAGTCAAATTTCAAAACATCATAATAAACACATAATTGAGTTCATTTATAAAACTGACAAGTGATGAACATTTTTACAAGCGATGACAAAGTAAGAAAAAAGAAAAGTTTATGGGGGAAAAAAATACCTTTATTTGATATAAAACACTAGTCTGCGGAATGAGGCGAAAAAATAACAACAAACGATTAAGAACATAAACCATTAACTTTTAATACACTGTAAAAAATTTCATTCTGTTAAAATTCTTGGTTGAAATGCGTTATACGCCCCCCACTTTGGCGACTTTGAAAAATACCGCCCAGTTTCATTCACTCTACTACGAATTGAACTACAGGTTTGCCAAAATGGATCCCAAGTTGTAATGGAAGCATATTGGCGCTGGGTTACTTTATTTGGCGCAAAATTACAAAAAAGGGGAGGGGGGGGGTGTAACACATTCTAACCAAATTGGTTAACGATAATTTTATAATCTTCAGAACATTACTGGAATTTATTGCGCACAAAAGCGAACATTTTGAACAAACTTTAATACATAACGGAATAAATAATATGCTACTTTGCAATATAGAATCCTCCATCTCCCACGAATTCGATGAAATAAATCTGATGTTCGCCAAGGTAAGAATAACGCTTTGGGCATATCTGGAAATCAGTGCAATTTGGCGCTTGGATTTGGCGAGTTTTATGCTCTCAGCTTGGAAAATCCGCGAGATGTGTCACCCCTTACGCTTCGGCGAAGCTTGCCTTATTATTAGTTACAAGTTCTTTGGTTCATCAATGATCGTTTTTTCTCCTCTCCTCAGTTTCACTTATAAGAAAGGATAATTATCGCAAAAAATATCGCCAAACTGGCCATTTTTTAAAATTAACGATGAAAAAATAAAAACGGTGAATGACACAAATCCACTTCAGTATGACAGTATAATTGAAAGTTGTGCGATGCTCCACGCCCCCCTTCTAGTTTTTGTTGCTATTCGATATTTTTGAATTTTGAACTTAAAAATTTTAGTTAAAAGAAACTAATTTTAAAAAAAATTCTAGTGAACACTTACACAATTTCAGATTGTTTACTAATTGCGTTAAAAGTTTAGTCCATTCAGAAGTGTGATGAGTAAGAAATATACAATTTTTGCTCTCCATAAGATTTACATGGTGGTCAAATTTTAAAAGGTAAATAAAAACTAATTTAAATTTTAAAAATCTGGCTCCGTCAGACAAAATTTTTTTGGTTTAAATTTTTTTTTTTTTAAATTTCAGAGCTGTACGTAAAATTTAAGGTGCCTTAACGCATTAGGAAAATTCAAATCCTTACTTTTTTATAATATAAAGATTTGAGCATAAATTGTGTTCAGGATTTGCTTCTTTGAGAGATTTTGTTTACCATCACACTAAAACAGATATCATCCTCCAATATTTCAGATATTGCTCGCTGTCCTGCTGCGAACGAGTCACGCAGTCAACCTTGTGGTAATTCGGGATGAAGACGACTCTGACTCCAAATCGGTGGAAGAGGAAGAAGAATCTGCTGCGGAGATATCGGAAGAATCCAGAGACATTGACATGCTGGTGGACCTAATAGAGAAGGCAACCCACCAGCGGAATAAGCCACCGGTCAGGACAGTCAGGGTGGTGCGACATCGCAAGGAACCAGTGTCCCAACACTCTACTCGCAAAGAGAGAACATCCAAACCTGCAAAGGAGTACCATGTGCATTACCATACTCATCAGCTCCCGGAAGGTGCTTCATTCGAGAAAGATTCACTCAAGCCCCTTCACTGGGAATCCCTATCATCCCACCTCAACACTTTTAAGGACATCTACAAGGCACCGAGGTCATCACCCCTTATGTCCCTCTCGGCTGTCGAAAGGTTCAAGCAGTTCAAAGATTTCGAAGACTTAATCCAGACTGCAAAGAAACCAGCGACCGGAGGCGACAAGACCTGGAATGCGTCAGAGTTCCCCGACCATTTTGACGATACGGTTGTGCAGCAACATCCGCCGTCCAAATCGGAGAAGAGTTCGAACGAGTTGAATTTGGAGCGCCTCAGAAGATACCAGGCACTGCTGAAATCCAGGTTCAAGACTCGGACCGAGCCGGAAGACTTTCCGAACCGAGAGAGATTCGCAGGATTCACGGACTTCTCAACTCTGGAGAGTTCTCAACCATCGAGGCCCAAAGAACAAGAGCAAAAGGAAGACACTAAAGAAGATCTAGAGATTAGGGACTTTGCCATCGTGATAAAAACCAAGCCGAAAGTGGAAAATAATGCTAAGGACACTTCTTCAAGAGATGTCCACCAATACAGGAAGAGGTATCGATCACCTGAAGAAGCTAGTCGAGGAAGACCCATTAGTGTACCGAGGATCTTGGATGCACCAGGTGGTGCACCACAGTTCATCGAGAGACTGCACCAGGGGAGGTACGCCAAAGGAAGCGACAACAACAATTTGAACTCCATCGAGAGTCAGCAACGTAAGACGTATTTGACGAGACCTGGACTTAGACAGGGATTCGGTAACCATGTTTATAATGGATGGGTAATTCAGAGATGGTTGCGGTGAAACCGAAACTACTGCATACTTTTTTAATTAAAAATCGCTGAGCGATTGAATAGATTCAACATAGTTCTGTGTTGCTGGATGTTTTCAAGATTTTGTATATTTGATAAATAGTTTTATAAATTATATTTATTTTTCTGTGATGTATATTGCTTTAGCTTGTGTTAATTTTTTAAACTTTATATTCTTAACTACACTACTGCCAGTCTGATATCAACATTCCCAGATAAAACTACAATTACAACTGATACGCATGGCCTTGTTTCCTATAAGGCCTGTGCCTAGGGCCTCCAAGAATCCTGAAAAGTTGTGAATTATTGTGTAACTATCAATATTCTGTTCAGCCCTCTTGTTCAATGTCATAAAATCTATATAAATAAAACTGACTTTCTGTCACACGGATTTGGGGACCGTTTCACGTAAAAACTACCTAACGGATTAGGATGAAATTTGGTATATCGCTTAATTAAACGACCAGGAGTAAAATAGGCGATATATTTTTAATTTTAATTGAGTTTTAAAATTTCCGAAATAATTTTTTTTGGTGTTTTTAAGCAGACACAATTTAGTATTTCCTGAATGGCAACTGAATGACAATCCTCGTTTGGTTTGTTTTGAAAATCGCAAATGATATTCTACATTCACAATGCCTAGAAAAAAACGCCCATCATTAAGCAAAATCGACAAAAAAGTTTTAAAAGATTTAAACTCAAATAGTGCTTAAAACTATTTTCGTAACATATTATAAACAGACTTACTTTATTGTACTTATTTTTACATATATACACTTATACATATTACTACAGCATGCTTTGTAAACTTTCCATTTATTAAACTTTTATATTACTTTTATTTAGTACCAAAAACTGAGTTTATCCGTCAACGACGGGCCACGCAGCTAGTATGATATATTTTTATAACTCATTAACTATATCAACATATTAATATTAATTTAATCATGACAATGATCAAAATTGTCATTAATATTTAAATAACGAAAACTTTCGTCAATGGTAGGGGCTTCAACTGCTATGTTGTGGCTAGAGTAATAAGTTTTCTAAATTGGGCCCTGTTATGTATTGGAGCTTTGATATTCAGTAAAAAAAATTCTCGTTAAGTTTGTCACAAAACTCGGAAACTTGGCGAACTTTTAATAGATACAAAACTATGAATTGACAAATTTTTGATTATCATATGTCACCACCCTTAACGTGGAAGATTTCCGTCATTTCATGTTGCCAAACTGTATATGCTTTTGTACCTGCAACTTATATACCGAACAGAAGAGGCCTTTTAATGAGAGAGAGAGAGAGACTTACAATCCAACTTGTTGTCTTATCTTTTGTAGTGTACAAGCTTAAATTTATATTTTAAAATTTTGAAATGTCAACTTGGTATGATATCTTTTGTTAGGCTGGATTTGCCTCAGTAGGTAAAAAAAAATCTGAAAAATACCTTTATCATCTGTTTTAAAGGTCTACACCTATTTCCTCCGGCTTAAGCTTTTCTATAGTTCTTAATAAAAATTTGCTTATTCTTAAGAGGTCACCTTCTAGTTTATCAATGCTAAATCTCTGAAAAATACAATGCAAACCTGTGTTGCATCACGTCATTCAATTTTGTATTGTTCATTTACCAAATATCCAAAATTTCATAGACGAGTGTTAAAAAAACACATTTATGAATGAAAAAGTATTTTCGTTTTGTATCAATATTGAAATATTTAGTAGTTTATATTTGACCCATAAAATGAATTAAATGACGAAGTATACATACGCTCTTAATAATACGACGTTTTTACATATACGTTCATATTTTGTCAACCAAAAAATAAATTGGAAATAAATTGTGAAGTGTTTTCGACCATAGTGGATATAATGGAGGTTAAAAGAAAAAAAATGTCAAAACAAAAATATTTCTATTATGAAATTAAAAAAGTTAATCATTCAAAAAATGGTTCAATCCTCAAGTTGCTTTTTGTTTAAGTTTGGATTTTAACAAACTATCGCTTGATACAAAATTAACTGTATGTTAATTATTTTGTAATTATATTTACAAAAAACTAACGCTTTAACATTAGTCGGTCATTTCTTTGTAAAATCAATTATTCTTAGTTATCATTTTCACTCCCCTTCCCCACTCCCTTGAAGAAAAAAAAGTATACGTTTGTAACGACGCGACATAGCATTCCCACACCTTTTTATTTTACACTCCACCACTGATATAATAGTACACAACTACCGAAATACATTTAGAAAGAAATATGTCAGATAAGGTTTCCGTGTTGCATTGTTTTTGAGGCTGGAACCAAAATATATTTAGTTACGACAGCATTAAATCAAATGACATGCCTCCCCAAAACCAAATATCGTTTATCTTGTACCAAGAAAGATATACCAATCAACAGTTTAATAAACATCTCTTTAAAACACATAACAATGAAAAACAATAAAAGCAATGGTCATAACTTTAAAGAAATAGGTGTTTTCATTAATACTTATTAATAAAATTCAAGGTTTAAAAGTTGAATTAAATAAGATCACAAAGTCAAATATTTCGAGTTTACGAACCCAGCCTTTGATTCAACAGAAAATATAAACTAGAGTATACCACTTTTACTCACCTATTGGACCTTTTATCGGAAAGTATAAACAACAATACTTGATGGTTAAAAATAACTATTAATTTGTCTACAATTCATGAAATGAAAACAGCATAATGTTAATTCAGATTGACGTCCATCTTAGAAAAACCCAGCCGCCATATTGTGACGTCGCACTCCACAGACATATTGTCTAGGGGAGCTTTTTAACATGACGTCACAAAATTTTAATTCACAGATTAGTATTTTTGTGGCAACATTCTTTTTTGGTTTCGTTTTAATTTCGTATTTCTTCTACTTTTAAACTGTAACCACAGAGATGTCACTTTAACAACCGGTCGTCAAGGTAAACGCCAGCAAAGCAATTTTCTAACATAAAATTCGGGATTTTAGCTATAAAATTAAATTATTTTTTTAAATATCAATGAATTTATAATAATTATCAAACTCTTCTTTTCTCCGAAATTTTCAAATCGATTAATCATTCACTATGACTGAAATAATCAAGAAATTCAAACCGGTAAGACTTGTTTATTTTGATTTTTGTTGACAAATATTTGGAAGTATTTCAACACGATTTCTTTATTTTTTCTGATCAAACTTTGAGATAATGAGCTTCACATGTTGAGAAACTTTGGATAGTGATTTCCATTCCTTTTAGAAATGCTTCAGACGATGAACACTTCTATTTCTGTCTTTGTAAAACATTAACATTTTAATAACAATAATATTTCATTGATGCAGAATTTATGTAAGTTTCATTTAACTGAAAATTTGCACACAGCTACCTATAATAATACTGCGACCTACAGAAATTGAAAAAGAAAAAATAATAAAAGTACTACTTTTCGGAAAAAAAAAAGTTTGAGAAAAAAAGTTATTCATACAAAAACTTCTTGTTTGTTATGGAATAAAAGTTACAATGAGGAATTTTCACGTTTTTTGGTTTTATTTTTATAAAAAAAGATTAAAAATGATTATTATTAAAAAATTTGAGTTCGAATAGTTGAAACAAATATTTAGTTTTTCACTTTGCGATTTGGAAAAATTTACTTTTGCATGTGACATCACAGCGCAGGAAGTGAAAATTATCTGCTATATGAGGGTTTCGGTTCTGCTTAGGAATTTTCGACTGATGTAGTTCTGTTTATTTCAGCTTTGACCAATGACTATTCTTAGCAGTGGTAGAATTAAGGGGGAAAAAAGTGGGGAGATGTCCAGAAGTTGGTGACAAGTGCAAACCCCCTCCCCCACCTTCCCACAATAAATTTTATATTTTCTGTCTTATATTAAAAATATTAACTAGGAAGGAAATAATTTATACTTCCTAACACTAACATTGAACAAGGATCGAAAATTTATTCTTATTTTAATGAATCTTCTGCGACTTAGTTTTTTTACTTGGAAGTAAGAGATAAAGTGAAATAATAACTCATAATTACATACATAACTGTTTATTTAGATTTAAATAATGTTTCTAAATATGCATACTTTCATATTACATTAATAGAGATCTTTAATTTTTTTTTTTAAATAGCTTGTTTCTATATGAAAGAATATAAATTTAACTTAGTTTCTCCAAAGTTGACAAAGCGTAACAGTATTTGAAAACTTTAAATAACTTTTTCTCAGTGTGACTACATTTAAAGGTTAATGTTATTTTTCTTTAGTAGTTTTTAGATGGATTGAGTGTTTTTAAAAGTGGGGGGATGGATTTCAGTGGTTTTAGAAGTGGGGCAACGCATGGGTACTTTCTTGAAAAGTGAGGGGACACATCACCCCGCGTCTACCCACACTTCTAGGACTGATTCTAAGAAAAATTTACAACTGTTAAGAAGTCTGATCTAAATTCCTCCTTCCAATATAATTTTTATTAAATGGAACACATAAAATAAATATAAAAGTTGGTTTATCAAGGTTCTTGATAGAGCTATTTTCCCCTCCCGTACGTAATTTAAAAGTGTGATTTAGTACAAAAATATAAAATGGGTAAAAGTATTAGAGGTTTTTATTTTCTACTAGTAGCCAAGTAGAGTCGACTGGGTGCCAAAAGTGACTGGGATCTATTATAGAGGATAGGAAGCTTTCAAAACATAATATATGCTAAGCCCACATGCATCCATAGTTAAAAATTTAATTCTTATTTTAGACAATGCAATAAATGTTGCTTGTGGTATCATAAATATGCAATATTCTTTAAGGGAGAGATAAAAAGTATTTTAGATAATAATTGTGTTTAAATATTACTGTATGTAGATATAATCATTGACAGGAAAAATTCACAAGTTAAGTTTGTGATAAAATAGTTATTCTATCAATGGCAAACCTACATTAATGGCTACTATATTACAATAACTTCGTTAGAGATTAATTTTAAAACATTTAAAAATTAATTTGAAATAAGATTTAATGGCTTTTCCTGTTTGTTTGTTGCAAGCATAAAGGTACGTTTGTTTATTTTATAAAAAGAAGCTATGCAGTAAATTATTAATAACGTTTAAAATATAATCTAGTCACACTTAAAAAGTTCTAAAAGAAACAAAGTATTTATACACCTATCATTTACCCCTTGCTTGCTGCGGACGTATGTATATGCCTCGCTAAGTCGATACGTTAACTGTTCCAGGCGTATGTATGTGCTTCGCTAAGTCGATGCGTTAACTGTTCCGGGCGTATGTATATGCCTCGCTAAGTCGATGCGTTAACTGTTCCGGGCGTATATATATATACGCCTTTCCAAAGTACGATTGATTGCATTGCAATTTTTTAATTTTCAAAACAATTTGCTCTTAAAATGGTGCTAAACATTTCCTTACATCAATTTAGACATCATCCAGGGATAAAAATAATATTTTCTTACCTAAATTTGCAGAATAATAAAGTTCAAATTTTGAATTTTGAAAATTTAAAAAAAAAATTGTACTTAAAATTGCTTTAAACACTTTCTAAGATCATTTTGGTCATCATCCGGTTTTAAAAATCATATTTTCTTAAATTTATAAATATACATAATGAGGAACTTGCACAAGTGTGGAAAATTAATATTTTTTGTATTTTCTAGTGTTATCCAACAAATATATTTGAGCAGTGCAATTATTCTTTATCTTTATACTTTCAATTAATCAAAAATCGAGTTTGAAATCAAAGCAAAAGTCACGTGACCAAAAACGCATAAAAAAACTGTGACGTTGTTACACATAGATTCCGTCAAAAATCCATGGTTGAAACAGGTTTTAGACTGGTTCATCATCTGCACATTGACGTCACACACAAAGTAGCTTTTTCCTGCCAAATCGCAAAACTAAATTTTTTTTTTTAACTATCTAACCAAGCTCAGATTTTTGAAAGAATGACATTGTTTTTTATGATTTTTTCTCTTTCATTTAAAAACAAAACCAAAAAACGTGTAAGTTAAATAAAAAAATTTAATTTTTTAATTTTCTGCATAACTATGCGCAACCATGTGAAAAACGAGGGCACTGTGGAACGAATCTTGGAAGTTTTCTTTGGCAAGTAAGGGGTTAAAGAAGAAAAATATTTCTTCAACTCGTCAACTTAACAATTTCTTCAACTCACCAACTTAATAATTTCTTCAACTCGTTACTTACTTGTCTTAACTTCGAAATATCTAATATAACAGTAAAGGAGCACAATATTCTCTAACGGAAAAAGAAATAACATTTTAGCATACTTTTTACTTTAAAGTATTTGGCATAACCAAATCAATGTTTTTAATTCGTTGTAATAAGACACATTACAATAATAAATATAATTTAAGATATCCAAACCGTCAAACAATGAACAGAGATTTTTTTCATGTTTTAACTAGCTGTATTTATTTGACTATAATAAAGTTTTTCATGACAATCTGCCAAAACAAATTTTTTAAGGGACCACAATATAATAACTCTAGCCATTATAGTTCTCACTTTCATACATAATTTGAAGTGTAGAATAATAAGTAACATAATTTTGATCACATAATAAAGATAATTTTTACTGTATTTTATACTTTGAACATTATCCCATTGCAGAGTAAACTGAAGAAACATGAGAAGCGTTGAAATTATTTTAGAAACCATTTTCATTGTACATATCTCTATTTTTAAGATAACCATTAAGGAAGGAGAAAATAATAGACAATAAAAAATTTGAGTTATTAAAATATTAAAAAAAAAAATTATTAAAAAAAAAAACAAAAAAAAAACAAAAAACATTAATTGGGGTTTGGGACTCAAAATTCTAAAATCTTTATTTTTAGAATTATTTTTCTGAAATTTTGTATGTAGTAATGTATGATGCTTTGAAACTTAAAGAACTATTTAAAATTTTCTAATTTAAAAATTTCAAAATTTTCATATTTCCTAAATTTGATATATTTAAAAAAACTTTTTTGAAAAAATCACTTCATTTTTGCATAAATTTACTTCTTATAATTCACATAAAAAAATTGCCGTAATGATTTTTTAATAAAGTAATTAGGAAAAATTGAGAAAAATATTTTGTATAAAAACTGTATGAAATCCATAGTATGTTAAGCTCCGAACACTTTTTAAAACAAGTTAAATAGAAAAACATAATTCTTGATGACAAATTAAAGAAATATATATGAAAAATAACTGTGGAAAGTTTCACAGATTTATAACCCATAGTTTTTAAGTTATATCAATTTAAACTCAAAAAAGGGATGAAAAGCCATCACCGAGAAAAACAGTTTAAAAATAGCATGTCTGAGATACAGTTGCCATGTAATAAAAACTTAAATATTTCCAGTTGTACTAATGACAGAAACAAAATTTTTATGCCATTTTATTTAAAAATATTTGTATTATTTTTTACAATAATTTTTTTTTTTGGTGAAAATTTTAAAAATTTTAGAGTTCTAGACCCCCTTCAACTTAAAAAAAATGTCAGAAGTCATGCAACTTTAAACAATTAGACTGTATTAATTAACATGTGAATTTAATTAAACCCAGTTTTCCAATTTTTAAGCTACATTCAATGTACTGAATTTTAGGTCAAAAGAGCTGAAATCATTATTTCTGCTGCACTGTACCATGTCTGAAATATTAATTTGTAAACTTATAAACAGAGCTCTAATAGAACTTTCGATAATCCATTAAAATTTTCTTGGTATATTTCAATGCAAAAATTTATGTTACACTAACTGTAAATGGTATCTACTCACTGTATATGAGACCACACCAAAACTGAATAACTTAGGAGCTATGACTTTAGGAAGGAAGTAAACCAAAGTAACCCATTTGATTATAAAGTAATTGTTTGAAAGGCTGAATAAGGAGCTTCTTGACATTTTTACAAATGTCAAAACCCATTAAATAATTATTTTTATTTGCAGTCTTCTTCACAACTGCAAAATAATATGCACATAAACCAAATGCAAGTTTCATTAAGTAGACTTTTAGACATAAGAGGTTACAGACCAGATTGACTTTCTCATATTTTACATAATTAGATAGCAAAGTACACTGAGCAATGTTTAAGCCATAGACTTATGTTTAAGCTGGGGTATAAAATTTCTTTAGCAAAAAAGCTAAAATCCCAATTTTCATTTTAGCATTTTACTAAAATGATTTAGAGTTCCATCATTCAGGATGTTTAATTTAACATAATTGAAACACTTTTTACTATAAAATCATTATTAACTTTAAATATAAAGCTATTTTATCCAATATCAAATGGAAAAAATACTTTTTGCCTTTTAGATTATTTGTTCTTTTAGGTTGATGACTAAACTTGGGATAACAAAAATGGCAAATTTGTACATTTGTTTCAATATTAGTTTTAGCAAAAGAGCTAAACCACATTTTTTGATCTTAGCATTTAAGAAAGTTCTTAAGCATTTTGCCAAAAAAATCAAGCACCCACAGCTTAATCCCTGACACTGAGATAAATAGCACAAAATCAGTATATTGCAAATAAAAGGGTGTAAAACATGTAACGGTTATTTAACATGAGACAAACTCTGCAAGAATATTCAGATATAGGGTGGCAACTTGATCCGAAATTCAATATTAAAATATATGGGTGTAACATTTCTAACTCAGTGGAGAAGATTTGCAAAAATATTTACAAACATTGTGGACACATCAAAAGTACAGTCAATGTGTAAGCAGAAATTCGCAAGTTTTTGCTGCTAATGTTTACAGTAGGGAAATCTAAATGGGTGTTTTGATTTCATCGATAGACCAACCAGTTAATTTACATTTCTTAAATATTTTCCATATTTTTTGGGCTTTTCCTTGAAAATCAAACTTCAATATCAATCTCATCTCCAAGAATTGTAAGTTTACACCAAAAGAGACGTTACTGCTGAAAGAGTCTTCTTTCAGATAGAAGTAACTGAATCTTCTTTCTTAGGTACAGGTATCGTACCTTTGCCTTGAACTTCTTTGTGGGAGATAATATATCAATTCAGAAAGCAGGCCACTGTAGTTGCTAGCGCTTGAGTTGTATTTAAATAGGATTTAACTTATTTGCTCTGAAAAAAATTTGAATAACTTATCAGACGTGAGATTAGCATTATTTCCTACCATCGGTATGCAATAAGTTTTGCAATGATAACATAATAAGTTGTAATAAATATTTTGAGAAAATATAAGAATTAAATGTGACTTATTACTTATTATTTGGAATATATTATGAATCATTATTTGTAAAAGAATGGGATATTTTGGAACCCTAATAAGTTTAGTTTAATCGGATAATTACAAGTGCAAGAATTATACGAAGGCTATACTGTGCAAGAACAGATCAAGTTCTGGACTACTCAAAATTGCCCGTCTCCCAATTTCGGGAACACTTTCAAGGGGATACTTCCGCGAACTTGCGTTCGAATAGGGCCAATCCCGGTAATCTACAAACAGGTAACCCGACAACCAACACAGAAATTAACTGTCTCGGTTTGCACCGTATCTAAAGTGAGTCGCTTCGAAATCAGAGACGACAGAGTGCCGGGCGAGGTTCGATCCTGAGACCTCTATCGTGTAAGAAGATCATTCAGCCTCTGGGACGCAAGTCTCTCGAAACACTAACAAGCCTTTTACATATTAAACACACTCGGATTAAATAATGGATAAATCATCTGTGAAAAAACAAAACAAAAAAACTACACAACGAAAAATTTGATTTTTGTGTGTACACTATGCAGGTGTCGGTCGGGCCACAGATAACCTAGCTTATAATTACTTATAAAATGAATAATAATAATAATAATAAAAAAAACCCACTAAACCTTTAAAATGTTTTTAATGAACTTTTAATACTGTTGTTAAGCATGATTTCCAAAAAAAAAAAAAAAAAAAAAAAAAAAAAAAAAAAACTTAACACTAATTGAGCAGGGACTTGTTGACAATTCCTTTTAAATTTCAATCTAGAGAAATGTGATCCTTCAATTTATCGCTCCCTATAAAGTAGATTGATTTATCTGAACATCCACTGGACTTTTTTTGTTTTTTCAAATTGTCTTTTTCAAGGTCGCCACTATTAATCTGATTGTCCCGAGTTTATTGGAGTGTACGTATATCCAATGCCATTTCCATCGCGATTAGATAACATCCCATTGAGGGCCCGTGTGCTGCGTTTCATTGCTCTAGTGTGCATTGCACCTATAGGTGTGTTTTTGTCTTCTGTCTCCTGTAGTTTTCGTCACTTCCAAGATGTTAGCAGGATATAGATTAAAGGTTTGTTGATTTTTGATTTCGGATTAATTAGGGCGATTCAAGGTTTGTCACATTCTCTGTCAAGCAGCTTGCTATTTTGTTTGACAAAGAAGCTTACTTGGATAATGAAGTGTGTTATGTCGCAATATATAAATTTTCTTTTAGTTTTTATTTCTTTATGGTCTAATGTATTTGGCCCAGCTCGATCCCTTGATAACCTTCTTTCTGATTTGAAAAATCAGGTAAAACTGTTCTTGTTTAAAAATAGTTCTATCAAATTTGATTAGTTATTGTATAAAAGGGAGAGGAACCATCCTTTATCAATTAGGTAAAATAATAAACACATTTACAATATATTCTAAATTCCATGGAGATACAGTTTGCATCAGCTGTTCAAAAATTACTTAATTTAACCTCTAATTTTTTTTAAAAAAACCTCTCCTATGAAAATTTGTTTACTACAAGCCAGAGATTTTTTTTGGGAGGAGATATGAAATTACAACTCAACACATCATAACAATAATTTTTGTTATTAATGCCAAATATATTTAGTTACATGTATTTTTTTTCTGCGTACGTTGAGAAGTGTAAAAACATTAAATTTACCATTAAAAAAAACTCAGTTGTGTTTTTGCATTGTAATAGCAAACTGAAAAATTTCGAGAGGGCGGGATATAATCTCTCCCTCTGGTTACTCGCCTGCTACAAGCTGCTCTGTCATGCAACAATTTATAAATGTCTTTCGTTCAAAATATTTCTCGTATTTGTGACCCACTTTCCATTAAAGAAAGAAAGTAATAACTGATGTTTTAAATTTGGTATTGCATTATACATATTAAGCAAGTTGGTAGAAAATCAGGCCATCTCTTCCGATATCAGTTGATTGAGTTATTTTGGAATACTTTAAATACAAATTGCACGATTGGTTGATCGAAGAACCATTTGTATTGGCCATTTCATTATGAGCTTATTATGTGTCGGATCTTGTTGACTGAAGGCACTGTTGCCGGAAGGATTATTTGTAGGGGGTGAAACGCGCACTCCCTGCAATTTTCGAAATGAAATGTTTTTCATGTATTAATCTTATGTTCAAAAGAAGGATTTTAAATCCATACACGGCTTTAAAAAAAAAAAAAAAAATCCTTGATATTGACTTAGATTTTGTGTGTGTGTGTGTGTTTTTTTTTTCGCGGGCAAATCTGCGGAGGGCCAATTAATACACTTGCCTTTAGCCAATCGAGTTGAAATTTCACAGATTCGTTATGGATAACAATGCATTCTATCGAGTTTTGGGATTTGTCACTACAAGACCGTTTTTACTTACGCTACTACATTGTTGCTTCAAAAGACTAATTAACCCACTTGTTATCATCCATTTGAGCTGAAATATGGCCGATAGACTCGTTGTTGAGGGCAATGTATTCTATCAAGTTTTGGGGGCAAAAAAGGGGTCATATCACGAAATCGATGGGTTTCTTTGTAGGTGTCAAACACTATGAAAACTCGTCTTGAGCTTAAAAACACATAAATTGCAATTAAAAGTTTTTAATACATATAAATGATTTTTATTAAAAACTTTGTTTTTATTATAAGATTTTTCATCTCCATTTATTACTTTCTATAAAACAGAGGGATATAAACTCCCACCTTCCCGGCGAATCCGTTGTGCTCCCATTATTGTCTCTCAAGGTTGAGATTTAATCATTAAAAGGAGTTTTTACATTGTTGTTTATCTGTATGTTTTTATTTCGCATGAAAAAGGGTTCTCTTTGTTTCGGATGTCCTTCGTGTTATCTTTGAAATGACAATTTTTTTGATACTTTACAAATAGTTGTTTTATTGCCGTATCATTCATTAATATTGTGGTGTAGTTTTGTTGATATTCTTAGTGCTAGAAGTTGGGGTAGACGCGTGTCCCCCACTTTTCAAGAAAATACTCATGCATCCCCTCACTTCTAAAATCCCTGAAATCCATCCCTCCACTTTTAAAAATACTCAATCCGTCTAAGAACTACGCAGGAAAAATAACATTAATCTTTAAATGTAGTGGTATCGGAAAAAAAAATTATTTAAAGTTTTCAAATATTAAAAAAAAAACTAATTATGGTATATCATAGTATTATAAAAATGTATTATACTACTTTGTATAAAGGTATGAGTATTTTTATTTACAAATACTGTTAGGCTTGATCAGCTTTTAACTTTTTAGGAACTTTCTTTTAAGTTAAATTTCTATTGTTCCATATAACAGCAAACTGGTTAAAAAAAAAACATTTTAAATTTATCTATTAATTTAATTTCATGAAAGTATGTACATTTTGAAGCATTGTTTAAATCTATATAAACAGTCATATATATAACTAGCTAAATACCCGTGCTTCGCTACGAAATTTTAACATGGCAATATTTTAGCTAGCTGTGAGGACTCGCGTTGCGGAAATCTGTCATTCGTGTATAGGAGCCAGTCTTTGGCGCTTCGTTCGCAGGAAGGTTCATCGCTACGCAAAATCGAGCTCGCTTCGTTCGCTGAAAAGTTCATGGACACATAAACACAGGCTTATTTCATTCGTTAAAAGGTTCATTGCTATGCAAGCATAGGCTCGCTTCTCTCGCTGAAAGGTTCATTGCTGCGTAAGCATAAGCTCGCTTCACTCACTAAAATCTAATTGCTACGTAAAGCCTTAATATTAGAAGCCTCTCCCTTGTCAAGAAAAAAAATTCCCCTTTAATACAATAATTCAGCACCCCTGATTATTTTAACACATGTTAGTGGAAAGCCAAATTAGAAGGTCAAAACGGCCTATGTTGAAACTTTCAGAGCTCTAGGCCAATTAGAAGTCGCTTTTTGTGAAAATATTAATAAAAAAATAAATTAAAATTGTAACATTCTTTTTGTCAAAAGTCCAATTAGATGGCCAAAACTTCTTATGAAATCTCAGAAATGTAGCCCAATTACAAATCGTTTTGTAAAATATTTGTTAATTAACTAAAAAAAAAATTTTTTTTTTTTTAATTCTGTTTTTCAAAAATCCAATTAGAAGGCCACAACTATTTATGTCGAAAATTTCAAAGCTGTAGCCTTATTTGAAATCGTTTTGTAATATATATATTAATTAATTAAAAAAAAAAATTAATAACGAACTGAACAAAATTTTTAAATTCTGTTTTTCTGAAGTCCAATTAGAAGGCCAAAACTACTTATGTTGAAAATTTCAGAGCTGTAGCCCGATTAGATATCGTTTTGTAACATATTTATTAATTAATTAAAAAATTAATTAAAAAAGAACTAATTAAAATTTTAACATTCTGTTTGTGATGCTTAAAATTAGAACGCCAAAACTACTTATGCTGAACATTTCAGAACTCTACTTCAATTTTAAGTAGGTTTCTATAGATCCACAGAGCCACAGACAGACACACAGCTTGTTTTATTATTATAGATGTTGAATTATTACTTCATTTTATCTCTTACTAACAAAATAAAAAAAATCTAAGTAGCCTAATATATTAATATCTAATATTCCTTAAAATAACAATAAATTTTGAACCCTTGTTCAATGTTAGTGTTAGGAAGTATATATTTATTTACTAGTTAATATTTTTATTATAAATCAGAAATTATAAAACTTATTTGTGAGGCACTTGTTATCAACTTTTGGGCATCCCCCAGTAGTATAGGGGGGTACTGACTGAATACAATTGAGGGGGTGTGTCCACCTGTCAATCATCCTCTGATTTTAGATGGGGGTTGGGAGAGTGACGTCATCGTCTTAGATGGGGGTTGAGGGAGTGACGTCACGGTTTCATCTTGTTGGAGGAGGGTTTGAGGGGGTGATGTCATCGTCTTAGACTGGGGGTTGGGGAGGGGTGACGTCATCGGGCCATTTCGTAGAGGAGGGGATTCAGATGTGACATCATGGCCCTGTCTTCCTATTGGTCATGACATCACTTCAGGTGCACACTGATTGGTTGTATATTACTTTAAAGTCAGGTTGCGAACTTGTGGACTTCTCACGGATTCAGACGACCGCTAGCTTAGAGACTAGTCGCTCTGATCTACTGCTCCCGTTGCTTACCTCGCTCTAACCAAGTAGCCGCTAGCTGAGAGACTAGCTGCTTGGTCTATTGCTATGTTAACTACTACCAACCTTGATGGTTTCTTTGGCGGTGTACGGATCGTACCCGTTTCAACTTCTGTAGTTGAACCTCCTGTTATCCTTAACCTGCCTCCGAACCTCGTGCCTGACTACCATTCCATGACTGACTGCACTGATCTGAAATCATTTTGTTTTCCTCACAGCACGAAGGGAAAAGCCTCGCTCCAAGCCCTGCACAGGTCTATGCTGGACCATAGCTGCGAGGTTTTTGCCCGGTTTCTTAAAAACCAGTATGTGATTACTCCTCAAAACAAGAACGAGGAAATCATCATTTCAAATTTCGTTGATTCTGTGAAACTTGATGTTCCTTCAACCAAACGGGCCCCAGTGCCCAATTCCACCTTCAAAGTAGTTGTCAGGGGCTTGCCCTTCGACACTACTGAGAAGGAAATTTTTGATTCAATTGATTCCACCTATCCTGACTTTCAATTATGCCACGTGCTCCAGATGAAGAATCGTTTCGGAAAGAAGATTCCCCTCTTCACTCTGGAGTTCCCCATTTCCTCAGACCAAGATTTAATACTTTCTGCAAAACCATCATGTGCCTTCAAATTAATATTGAGAAAATCAATGGCAGAAAGGCTTTGAGACCCAAGCAATGCTTTAAGTGCCAGCGTTGGGGATCTCACCTTTCTGTCACTTGCCCATACCCCACCAGATGTCGCCACTGCTCCGAACAGCATTCCAGTCGGGATTGTCCTAATAAGAGCGGTGTGCGACGGTGCATTAATTGCAAAGGCAATCATGCCTCTTCTGCCCATTCATGTAAATCCTACACAGACCTTTTAAGTAAACGACGGCCTAGTGGTTCCGGGGTCAAGAAGGCGACCCCCGCCACGAAGCCAATTTTCACTCCCCGACCCATTGCTTTAAACCAAATTACTAAGCGCACGTTTGCCAGTGTTGCTTCGCAAGCTTCTGCTAATTCTGGTCCCAAACTGGTCAAAAATCAGGCATCCAATACTGATGTCAGTATTCCTGATCAACCCATATTCATGGAAGTTGAACGTGTTATGGTGGATAAAGCCACCAGCACAAAACAAATTTCCAATATTCAAACTGCTGATGCCAGCACTCAATCTCTTTTTTCGAAAGGTTATTTGGAAGAGTTAGAGCTGTGTAAAACAGCAATTGTCGAAATGGCTGATATCATTTACAAGGATTTCCAAACCTCCGACATGTTCCGAAGTGCGGATCACATTTCTCATTACAAACTTAATAAATATCTAAATCCCATCCGGGAATTATGTGATAGAATGGATCTCTTTTAAGTCAACGATGTGTTGGCTCAGCCTCCCCAACTGATGCTGGTTGTTGTTTGGTCGGGATGTTTCCTGACTTTCTGGTTTAACTTATAGCTTCCCTTTATTTTTCTTCGTTTAAATTTATGTTTTACAATAGCAGCTATGTTGCATTTTACTTTTATCCTGGAGGTTGAACTGCCGTTCCGGCCGTCGGAACTCCAACACCCCCAATCAGTCAGTCAGTTGTGGACTTCTACCTTGTCATTTCTATAAATTCGAAAATACGAATACTGTGGTGGTGTGAAATATTGTGATTGAATTATAGTGATTGAAGAAATATGAAGAGAAGATATTCTGAAGTAAGTGTATTTCATATTTTTAATAGATTGTGCAAATGTTTTTATACCTCATTTTTTTTACTATGTATTTTATCGTTGAAAAGCTACACGTGTTCAGTTTTATAAAGTTATTAGGATTGGATAATTTTAAACACATGATCTATATCTCATGTATATTTCTTGATAATTTAGTTTCATTATTTATTTACTACACATAATCCATATATTTATGTTTTTAAAGTTTCTAAAGTAATTGAGACTTGAACTTATCACGTGCTTTTTGAAAATTAGTTCATGATTGCTTTCTATATTCATGCATTTAATTTTTACTATGGTGTAATAATCTAAGAAAAAAAGTATTTTCATTTAATTTTTGCTATGGTGTTATAGTCTAAGAAAAAGTATTTTCTTGAAAATATAATACGTCAGTCTTAAGAAATTTGAGTTACCATTGCACGTGTATTTGAAAATTAATTCATATTTTCTTTCGATATTTTCTTTCATGCATTTAGTTTTTGCTATGGTGTTATAATCTAAGAAAACAATTATTTTCTTGAAAATATAATTTGTCAGTGATAAGAATCTTGAATTAACATGCACGTGTTTTTGAAAATTAGTTCACGATTCCTTTCTATATATTTTCATTCATGCATTTAAATTTTTCTGTAGTGTAATAATCTAAGAAAAAAAGTATTTTCATTTAATTTTTGCTATGGTGTTATAGTCTAAGAAAAAGTATTTTCTTGAAAATATAATACATCAGTCTTAAGAAATTTGAGTTACCATTGCACGTGTATTTGAAAATTAATTCATATTTTCTTTCGATATTTTCTTTCATGCATTTAGTTTTTGCTATGGTGTTATAATCTAAGAAAACAATTATTTTCTTGAAAATATAATTTGTCAGTGATAAGAATCTTGAATTAACATGCACGTGTTTTTGAAAATTAGTTCACGATTCCTTTCTATATATTTTCATTCATGCATTTAAATTTTTCTGTAGTGTAATAATCTAAGAAAAAAAGTATTTTCATTTAATTTTTGCTATGGTGTTATAGTCTAAATAAAAATCATTTCTTGAAAAAGAGTTAAAATATATGATCACTCGCGTTTTGTCGATTAATTATAACTTTACATGAATAGCTTCATAAGGAAATTGAATCTTGTGTGCATTGAAATATAATTTTTGTTTCACTTAATAGAGAGAGGATGTTATGTACAGCTGATGTTTGAGTATAAGGTGATAATCTTTCAGTGTAAACATCATCCTCTCTCTATTAAGTGAAACAAAAGTTATATTTCAATGCACACAAGATTCAATTTCCTTATGAAGCTATTAATGTAAAGTTATAATTAATCGACAAAACGCGAGTGATCATATATTTTAACTCTTTTTCAAGAAATGAGTTTTATTTAGACTATAACACCATAGCAAAAATTAAATAAAAATACTTTTTTCTTAGATTATTACACTACAGCAAAATTTAAATGCACGAAAAAAAATATAGAAAGGAATCATTAACAAATGTTCAAAAACACGTGCATGTTAATTCAAGATTCTTATCACTGACAAATTATATTTTTCGGTGCATTATAGCCCTCGTGTTGCTGACGGCGCCAGATAATCTGAAAACAACCAACCAACTTCTCCGTTTTTGTTGTTGTTGTTGTTGCCGTTTTAATAATTTTCGCCAAAAATATCGCCAAATTAGGCATATTTTTAAAATAATGAAAATATGAAAACGAAAATGATAAATTTCTCCAATCCATAGCAATTTTAAATGCAGTGACCAGCATTGTATTAAGTGTAATTGAAAGTCGTATGATATTCCACACCCCTAGTTTAATTAAGGAATTACGGAGCTCTTCTAGAAATCGTTTTTACTTGGCACAACTTCTTTGGTTGCTAAGTTGACAATCAACCTTTCCGTTTGGAAATAAGTACGTGAACAGGAAATTGTAAATAAAAACATCTTAATCATGTTTTTTATAGAATTATGATACGGTTTAAAAAAAAAAAAAAAAAATGTAGAAACGAAACGTAATTTTTAATTTGATTATATCATTATTTTTATTGATAGGAATATTACTTTTGTAATGATTGAAATAAGTATTACAATATTGAGATTGCTTCTGCAGAAATTAGTAGTTTAAAAATGCCCTTGTCATCTATAAAAATGACAATTTTCTTCTGGAAAACAAATTATAAACAATGACATTTTAATTTCAATACCAAAAAGTCTTTTCGCAACTGGGTAATTGTATGTGTTATTGCCATCAAACAAATGCCCTTTATTCTCCTAATGAAACTTGATTGCTTTTAAAGTTGCGTTATCTTCATGCTATGCAGCAAAACACTCCTCCCGTTTAATGATATGCATAAGTGCAGAAAAAGCTGGAATGGCTGGAATTAGCGCAATACAATGTCTGGCGCATTGAACAAATTATTGCTTCATAGCGTTCGGCGTATTTTCTATACTCTGGTATTTTCTGTCTACATTCTGTGAAGAATACACTTAATTTCAAAATTTTATGTTCCTAGTTTCACAATTTCGAAGCCAATGTGAACCTTCTCCCACTCCATTCGAAATTCCAACATTTGTTTGTATTCAATGTCTGTGTGGATGAAAGCTTATAACTAGAGTTTCACTGAACCAATCAGATTTTCGAAAACGCTATTTTAAAGGCTCCACATACCTCCTAGAGTTAAATCTTACTTTAAATATCAGTATTTTTTTTTTTTTATTAAACTTAGCTTTTATTTGTGTGTTTGTGGCTGGAAAATCTTGGGAAGGCTAATGTACAATTCCCGCATTTTTTAAAAACGAATGAAATTAGTTTATATTTATGAAGAATTTCTTTCTGATCCTTAATATTTAAACAAAAGTTCTTTAAAAAAATTAGTTATTTAAATATTAAGAAAAGGAATTGCCCCAAAACCAGTCCGATCAAAACACTCAACAAAATCTGTGACGTCAAGAGATCCCTCCTTTTCTCTGATTATCGTGAAGTTTCTGCCAAATAGTTGGCGTTGATTTGGTAGACCATTGTCATATCCCGTACAGGTTTGCGCGATTTAAGAGAAACTTGCAAAACTGGTTCCCGCAGCTCCATTTCAAGCTAAGATGTTTGGGTACTCTTTACGTCACATTCAGTTCGAGCCGAATGAATCGTTTTCTTGCCAACGTCTAACAGGAGAACTTTGATTGTAAATTTAAAAGAAAAAAAGAAATTGTGTTAATGGCATTTTCGAAACATTTAGAATTGAATAAAAAAAATGCGGGAATTATCCATTAACACAGTTGCCGTCCTCCATTCGATCTGACACTTGGTAGATGGTCAATGACAATGCTTACATTCTATCAAGTTTCGAGGGGGGGGGGGCGGAAATGAATTCAAGTGGATGTTTTTATAGTGATGTCACAGTTTGAAAATCTCGAAGTGAGTTCAAAATAGCTTAAATAGTTAGAATTGCATATTAATGTTGGCTGTGCATATAAGGACTTTATTTATGCATATAAGGACTTTATTATTTGACAAATTATGAAAAATTTCACTAAGATTTGAAATCTCATTTGAAGTAAATTCAATTCTTCAACTACTAGTATTTACTACATTTTGTAAAAATTTAGAATGATGTGTGTTTGTTGAACATGCAGTCATCTCTCTGATTATGGCCGTCCCAACTTTGCCCCTTTTACAACGGCTAACTTTTTTCACAATTAAAATCGTATCTTTGCTTCCAGTTGTGAACTATGAAATGAATGCATAGTAGAATGACGATTATATGTCAAAACTCAATTAGAAGTCATAAAATATGGTTCAAAGGAAAATTCCCATAGAACTCTTTGAAAAATTCGGAACTTTTTTAATTAGGTTTATTGGAAAATCTCTATGTATTTAAGAAGAAAAAAAAAAAAAAAAAAAAAAAAAACTGAAATTTTAGAAATAATTAGATTTTTACCTGAACTTAACCCTCTCCGTGGTGGAATTTTGAATTAGTTCTTTATATTAAATTTTAAAATTTGGTATGGGGGAGGGGGGGGGGGAGGGTATCGTAATACTAATCCTCTAAAAGCAGCTTTCAAAAGGCTCTACATTCTAGTGAACTTGTCTTTCAATTTTTGGAGAAAATCCCTGAAGGTTTCACAACTTAGTCTTAAAAAGTAAGCTCAACAAATTCTCTGTTCCGATTTTTAAAATTTTAATTATTTTTTTTATAACATTTTAAAACTGAAAATTCCCAATTTTCCACATTGGCGTAATGTTATTTCTATGGAAACAAGAATTCGAAGGCGTTTAAAATAGGTTTGCTAAGCAAACCAACAGTATGCTTTAGCATTCCCTGGGGGTTGATGAGCGTTAGCGAGCAGGGAACGGGCGGAGCCCCCTAATTTTACTGAATAAATGTCAAACTTACAGCTTTGTAAAGTTCCGAAATGTTATCAACTTAAAAAAAAAATATCAATTTCATTTAGGCAATTATTAACTTTTCTCCCAGTTCTGATGATTAACAATTTTGCATGATGGGGCCATTAAAAGCATTTAGTACCGTAAAATGGGGTGAATAGGAACAGCGGGGTGAATCGGAACGAAACTTCATGAAATTACAAATCAATTATTATTTTACACAAATAAAGAAATTTTAGTAATTATATATATTTTTTTATTTGGCTAACATGTTTGGAATCTTGAAAAAAAATTTGTGGTATTTTCAATCCTTTTTAAAATTTTTTTTTTTGAAACAGCGTGCATACAATCCAATGAGTTTTAACCTCTCCAAAACTTATCCCGTAATTAATAACATGTACCAGTTATAGAATTAAATAATATATTTTTAGATAAGTATAAACATCCACAACAACATGCCATATTTAATTTAACTTGGTTTTAAAAACTTTTTATTTTACGAATTTTTATGTTTTGCCTCGTCTCGATTTCGAGATTTGCGGGATGAATTGGAACACGTGAAAAGTGATATTAAAAAGCTGTTTTTGGCAAGATTATGTTCCACATAAGATTCAACGACTGAAGAAGAGTCTAATTACTCCTTTCAAGACAGTAATCAAGATTGCAGGCTTGAATAAATGCCAGAAGAGGAGCCTAGTATCCGCATGGCAGAAAACCCGATTGTTCCAGTGGTTTTTTCTCTAAATGACTTCGTTATCTTTAAGTTATATTGAAAAATGTATGAAGACTATGTGAGCAAAGTTTTACACCCACAAGGTTATTACTATATAAGTGTGTTTTACAAAAAGCGCTCATGAACGAAGAGATTTTCTGAAACAAATGAGGATGCTTTTCTCTTTTCACAAGATATTTTAAGGAATTTGCAGTCATACGGCACGCAAACATAAAATTCAAGTAGATTACAAAATATTATTAATTTTAAATACTATTTGGATGAGTTATAGGAGAAAAGTTTATACGTTTTCAAACATATGATTTGTTTTGACAATAATTGACTAACACAAATTTGATCCGTCATATTAAATGATTTTTTTTTATGATAATTTTGTGTTCCTATTCACCACAATGCATTATTATTTGTTTTTTTGTCACCCTGTAAACATTTAAATAAGATCAGATTTAAATTTAACGAGTGTTCCTATTCACCCCTTTCTGCGGGGTGAATCGGAACACCATGAAAAAATTCAAAATAAATTAAAGTCCTAGTTTTTTCAAAAAATTTTGGGTTGATCCTCAAAGAAGAAGGTAAGACCCAAGTTTTAATGTCAAAAATATGTTCCTTAACGATCTTATTACAACCGATTTTTACTTTGAAAGTTGAAAAGTGTTCCGATTCACCCCATTTTACGGTACTCTATTAAAAAAAAGTACTTGAAATATTGTTCCATCACATTCCCCATCCATTGTAGCCGCACCTGTATGCTATTAAGTTAAAGTTTAACCTTGGAAAATGTCATATCATATGTCAACATGTGATATCGACTTCGGATTACATTCGTTGTTTATCTTTTTGTTCTGTATTGCTGAAATTATTATGAAAGTGCTGAAAATATATGGTACCGTCGATTGTCATTTAACTGAATTCGGTGAATTTTTGTCTGTTACTATTTCACATTCTATGAATGTCTATGTTCGTGAACAATACTGTTTGCCAAAGTCTTTAAGCGGATTATACTATTTTTTTCAACCTGTTCTTTAAAAAAAATTACGCATATAATAGAAATTTGAATTCTACCCTAGCTTATGACCGTTCTTCACTTTCGTTCGTGCGGCAAGGGATTATTAAAAAGCAGACGATTTCATAAAATTGACCGTGAAAGGGGATTATTACCTTCGTTTCTTGGATATTGTCTTTCTGCCTTTAAAGCGCCATCTACTGTTCTGTTGATGAGATAAGTGGTAAATATAAAAGCAGTAGTTGTTAAATCAAATTATCACTGTAAAACTTTAGTGGTGGGAGCGCGCTTTTTGGAACAAATACTGTGTATCACCTGTAGAAAAGAATATTAAAAAAATATGCGTCCACCTTTGAATGGATATCGATTCAGGCAGGTAAATATCAACAATTCTAATTTTTAATGATTTTTTCTTTTGCTTTATTACTTAAAAAAATATAATTTTATTTTTAAATCGTTTCTTTTGAATTAAATATGATCTAAACGTGAATGTCAAAAGTTAAATTTATGGCTCGGAGGTTTTTGTATTTTTAATTACTACTTTATATTTTGCCAATTGAAGAAATTTAAGAGATAAAAAAAAATAACTTGTTCATTTCATTACTGGAAAAGTAGTTTTATGTAGCATGGTAAACTGTATTCAGACAAAATAACTTTAAAAAAAACTAGGGGTGTGGAACATCGCACAGCTTTCAATTACACTATATATCATTGGTCATTGCAATATAATTTGACATTGTTTTCTTTGCTATTTTCTTATTTTCTCTCATTTGAATAAAAATGATGGCAAAAAAAAAAAAAAAAAAAAAAACTTTGCCAAAATGGGGATTTTGGCGATATTTATTTCGATAACTCTTATCAAATTCTTTCATATAAGTGAAACTGCGGAGAGGAGCTAAAACAATCGTCGATGAGCTATGCTCAAGGAAAGAGAACTCTGTGTTGAAGGCATTCATTTTTCAACTTTTTACGCCATTAAAGCATTTTTACGGGAATTTCTGTGATTGAAATGTTTAGAACACCTTTAGAGGCATTACCACAGCGATTTTGAACAAAATCGTCAGAGCCGTTTTTAGCAATTATTAAAAACCTGATTTTTTTCAATGGCAGCTACCATATGCGGAGGACGAAAACCTTAACTGTAGATCCTTGTGCCAGCATCAACCCTCACACCAAATTTGAATATCGTAGGTCAATTTGTTCGAGAGTTATGGTGACCACGACACACGCACAGACATTTTTTATAGATCACTTTTTTGAGATCAGTATGTTCCAAAACGTAGAGAAATGAAAAAAAAATAAAAAAAATAATCGACATTTTTTATTTGACCGAATGTTATACTTTCATTACCTTATGTACACATATGGGTAATTGAAAGCAAAAAATAATAATAATAATAAAAAAAAAAAAAATTAAAAAAAAAATGAGGTGAACGTGTTGGCTGTGGTATTGTGTTCGACACATCCACAATCAGTTTTACACTTCATAAATCCTTCTCGGTTTTCACTTCTGAGATGGTTGCAATTTTATGTGCCTTGCGGCAGATTTCATTCTGCTTCCATCGCAAGTTTTGTGTGTTCAGTGATAGTTTAAGTGTCTTAACAAGTCTGGAGCAATTTAACACTACTACACAGACTGCTACACACACTTCAGAGGAAGGTTACTGTTTTATTTTGCTGGGCTAGTCACGTAGGGATTTCAGGAAATGAATTGGCTGACACTATTTCTAAAGTGTCTTCGAATAGCCAGTCCATTAACAGAGATCTTCAATCATCCATTCATAAGTTTATATTTTCTTTGCGTCAAGAAGCATGGGATTCGCAAACTAACAACAAACTTCATACCATTAAAAATCATCTTCATATGTGGCCAGTAAATCCAATACGTCGGACAGATGTCGAGCTGACTCGTCTGCGCATTGGTCATACTCGATTTACTCACCGACATTTGTTGCTGGGAAGAGATCCGCCCATTTGTAATATTTGTCGTAGCAAAATTACTGTTCTTCATATTTTAAACCACTTCAGTTTAAAAATGAGTTTTTAATTTACCTTATTTCTTTTATTGATATGACATCTTATCTTTACCTATTTATAATTCATCATCCATCCTTATTTCTTTTATCGTTTGTTTGGCGCAGCATGTCTCTTGTGCTGCCTTTGCGCCACAAAACAGCACAAGTTCTTTTGTTTTGGAATGCTATGATAATTGAAAATTTATAACTGAATTTGGTTTAATGTATTATACAGCTCAGTTGGATAATCAAATAAAAATAACACGACATTTGAAGATTAAACCAAGTTTGTGAAAACTTGAAGCATTAAGAAATAAACCACAAATTAAAAAAAAAAAAGAACAAAGTTTTATATTTTTATATGGCTTTGCGAGGGAAATAGTACCAAACCCCAAAGCCGTCTCTGTTTCTAGATTGTACTAATATTGATATCCTTGAAATAAACATTTTGGTTTTGCAATATTTTTCAAATAAAATTATACATTCTCAAGAAAAATATCTATACAGTATCTTGGTAAACAAACTTCTTACCAATTTGATTATCCAACCTCCTGATTTACGTCATAATCCCAATAAGTGAAAAGATATCCCTCTCTAAATATGTAGTTTCGAAATGAATCTTATCAGGGTCAATGCATCTAGATTTTCTTTGCTAGAACTTTTTTCTATGTCCCGCCACATTTGGCAAGTGATAGCGATATACTTTGAACTCAAGAAAAACGTTTTTATCATAAAACTTTTGAAGATGAAATCGTTATAACCCAAAGAATACCTTCGGGTGCAAGTTTATACATATGTTCTCGCAATGGCAAGCCAAATACAAGCAACTTGTGAGTACTTTAATATGCGTTTTTAAAAGTTCAACTTTAATTAAAATTAGTTTACTCTTGCCTATTTAATTTCTCTTGAAAAGAATTATTTGCGAACCTAGCTAAATTTAACATTACTTGGAAGTTGTCTTGTCTTAGCTTTCATGAAAATGCAATTTCTGTAGAGGCAATTGGTTATTATGTTGTGGGGAAAATATCATTGCTGTTAGATAATAAAATATAAAGTGCTAGTCTAGATTTATATATCTTTTAAAAGACATTAGGACGGTTTTTTATTTCAGCTGTGTTGTATAAATAGCTTCTTGACATCATCCGAGGATGCGCATGGCTTTAACTGTCTAAAACTTATATTTTGAGATAGTCTCTCGTAGGAAATTTTCAACCTCATTAAATTTTATATTGTTAAAGTAATAAGAAATAAATTTTTTCTTTTTGTGTCCTATAGGGCATAGTGAAATCATGCGTGTTTAGATACATAAGACTATCAAATCTCAACGTCTTTTCAAAAATGTCTTAAATTTTACTTCATAGAAGTTATTTGAACACTGTTGCAGCCTATTTAGCACTTTTTACTTTATCATTCATTAAAAGTTGACAAATATGTAAATACTGAACTAATTTTAAAGAAATTGGAAAGCTGTATGCATTTAGATGTCAATTTAATCCTTACAAAAATGTGACGTGTGCATCGTTCTGGAAACTCGGGAAATCGAGATTTTTACTCTTTGACTTAGGGTCATTCCACGTCCAAGTCAACCAGAAAAATCGGATTTCGACACTCGGTTTAAATTTTTCCAGCACTTAAAAAATTGTGATTTTGTCAATTTTGGAATTCCTTAAATTTACGAAAGTTAGACAAATAATTTTTTTCTCAATAACTACTAATTATATCTTTATGGAATTTTTTTTTTTGCAATTCAATAAAACTATGAAAAGTTCCGGAAAAAAATATCAGGAGGATCTATACACAAGTAAATCTGACCTACACAAAGTAATAAAACATTTAAATTATTGTGAGAAATTTTTCTTACTGAAGAGTTAAATGTAATAGTTACCACTTCTAGATGAAATTTTGTATTTTTGTCAATATTATGGAAAAAATTTCGTTTCCTGAAATTTAGAATTTCCATATGCTCCCTTGATCCTTGAAATCCAAATGAGATTTTGCAATGCCTTGTTGTGCATCATGAATTAATGGTTCTTGCTAGGATTTTTTAAGCCTGATAATTATATTTAAAATTTGTAAGTTTTTTTTTTTTTTTAAATGAATCATAATTTTGTGTGCTATAAATTTTCCTGTCAAATTAACGAGAAAAAAAACCCGTCTTGTTATCTAAACTATATTAAGTGCATTTCGAGCATAAGGAATTTTTACATGTTTTTATAACGCTTACATAGTATGATTACTTGAAATTTCCCGTTTAAAGGATATCTTTAGTTTTACTTGTTCTACTGGTAAATGTCTGTTAGCTGTAAATTTAGCATGCAAAAACACATTAATTATATTTTTCAGAAAGATAATGTCGATGTTATTACAACAATTTTCGTGTATAAAAAGAAATATTCCCGAAGGACCCATATGCGACTTTTTTTATTGCAAAACATGATTATTTTAGAAAAAATCGGGTATGAACGATTCGATAACTTTTTATGAAATTTTATATTAACATGGAGCAACAATATATTTTTTTTCTGAATTTTGCTTAGTTTTATAGATTGCAAAAAAAAAATAAAAAAAAAAAAAAATATATATATATATATATATACTATAGAGATATAATTAGTAGTTATTGAGAAAATTTCGGGAATTCTAAATTTTACAAAATCTTAAATTTTAAAGTGTAAAATTTCAACCAGTTGGAATATTGAAAAAATATTCGAAAATTTTCTTAATAACCATAAGAAAAAGGTTCACACCAAATTTCATGAAAATCAGAGAGGGTGTGTGTCATGGCCTGGTTGAACCAGGCCGGTCATCGAGACGATTACCGAGACGGTCCTGGTTGAACCGACGTGGAATGACCTCTTAGATTGGTTGTCATGAAAATAATTGACGAAAACAATTTACAACAAAATGGATATAAAGTGCTCAATCATTAATTTTAATTTTACATTGCCAAAGTGTATTTCTACTTCTAATAAACATTAATATTTTATTTTTTTTCAAATTTTAACTTCTACTCAAATGTTCTGATTAGCTTTTATATATATTCGTTTATCACTCAATTCGAGGTCAACTTTCATTGCCAAAAACAAGAAATTTGTGATAATTTTTGTTGCTAAAATTGTTCGTCGAAACCGAACGGTTTTTTGCCGAAAATATCGTTAAATCATTATTTAAGCTTATTTATTTGTTCTTATCTATCAATAATATCCTAGTATGAGAAAGTGTAGAGTGTTTCCAGATATTTTTTTTTTATGTTCCCATCCATTAGATATCGATATTATTGTAATAGTCCAAAATTATATATTTTTGTTTTTTACTTATATCGACTTGGAGCTGTCATGTGGATTCTAAAAATTGAAAAATTCTCCTTATATTCAAATTAAAGAAACATTTTAAATACTTGAAAATTTGGTATAAATTTTTACATTAGCAGACTCAATTTTTTAAATTTCAGATGATCAATATCACGAGAAATGGACTTAGTAAAATGGCTTTGTCTCACCAATGAAATTTTCATGTTATTTTTATCCAAATGAATGTAATCTTAGCAATTTATATTGTTGAATCTTTTAAACTACACGGAAATGATAGGCCTTTACAGAAGCTATGAGTACATTTAAATACTCTCATCCAAAACTTGAAATTATCGACTACTTTAGTTGTAAAATTGACAAGGTAGATTTGAGCTGTATTATATATTGTTAACATTGTCACCAAATTCTTAAGTTTTTTTTGTTGTTGTTGTTGAAGTTTTCTTATTATTCTATAGTATTCAAGTGCAAGCAAGGTACATATTACACAAACCTATTTCACAATACGTCAGTATAATATACTAATTGAAAGTTGGGTAATGTTTCTCATTCCTGGTTTAGATTATGGCTTTATAGATACATAGATATGGGGAGGATACATGAGGAAAATTATACTCTGAATACACTGAAATATTTTGGATCACTAGAAAATGAAACCCAATACTATTCTATATTGATTTTGCAGTCAGGCTTATACCAGATATCAGGTTTTATACCTGAACCTAACTTTCTTTATTGTGTACGTTAATCTTACACTAAGCTTTCTTCCTTGTTAGATAACTTGTGGCATCATCATCAAAATGATTTTCACTTTCAATTACCCATATGTGTATAAAGGGATCAGTATAGCATTCGGTAAAAAAAAAAAAATTTGGATTTTTTTGCATTTCTCCACGTTTTGGAACATCCTGGTTTCAAAAAAGTGATCTAGAAAAAAATGTCTGTGTGTATGTGATCAGCATAACTCCCGAACAAATTGACCTACGATATTCAAATTTGGTGTTCGAGTTGGTGGTAGCCATGGGACCTACCGTTAAGGTTTTCGTCAGAATCGCGCATGCACTTTGGGTAGGTCAAGGTGACATTGAAAAAAATCATGTTTTTCAGTAATTGCTAAAAAACGGCTCTAACGATTTTGTTAAAAATCGGTGTGGCAATGCCTCTTAAGCGTAAAAATGCTTTAATGGCGTAAAAAGTTGAAAAACGAATGCCTTTAACACAGAGTTCTCTTTCCTTGAACCTCATCAACGATATTTTTCTTTTTTTTTTCAAAGACTCATATGAGAATTATCACAAAAATCGCCTAAGTGGCCATTTTTTCTAAACGAATGATGGAAATATGAAAACGATAAATGACACAAATCCACATCAGTAATTTAGTGTAATTGAAAATTGTACGATGTTCCACACCCATAGTTTTTTTGTAATTTCTTTCCACCAGACTTCCATAGACACACATTTTGTTAAATTGACTTATGATTAAACGATCCTCAATTTAAGTATAATAATTCCTTTATATTAACTTCGCTTTTGTATGTTTGTTTGTCGATGGGAGCGGAATCTATGGATGCCTAATTAACCCCCTTACCGTCATCCAATCGGGCTGAAACTTGAAAGATTGGCCATTGTTGCATTTTTTTACTTTCAATTACCCATATGTAATATATAGGGTAATGAAAGTATAGGATTCGGTAAAAAAAAAAGAAATCGATTTTTTTTTTGTGCATTCCTTTACGTTTTGAAACATCCTGACCTTAAAAAAGTGATGTTGAAAAAATGTCTATTTGTGTGTACGTGGTCAGCATAACTCCCGAACAAATTGACCTACGATGTTCAAATTTGTGAGCAGGTTGGTGATGGCCCAAGGACCTACCATTAAGGTTTTCGTCAAAACTGCTCATGCGCATATGGTAGCTGCCATTGCTAAAAAACGGCTAACGATTTTGATAAAAATCGCTGTGCTAATAAGGTGCCTCTTAAGGTGTTTTAAATATCCCCACCTCTGAAATTCCCTTAAAAATGCTTCAATAGCGTAAAAAGTGGAAAAACGAATGCCCTTAACACAGACTTCTCTTTGCTTGAACATAGCTTATGAATGATCGTTTTTTCTCCTCTTCTCAATTTCACTTATAAGAAAGGATAATATAAGAATTATCGAAAAGTATATCACCAAAATTTCCATTTTGGCGAATTTTTTTTTTTTAAGTCCCATATTACAATTATCACAAAAAATATCGCAAACTGGCAATTTTTTCTAAACAAATGATGGAAATTTAAAAACGTTAAATGACACAAATCCGCATCAGTAATAAAGTGTAATTGAAAGTTGTGCAATGTTCCACACCCCTAGTTTTAATAAATAAACAATTTAATTACATCCATCAGAATAAATAAATGATACTTGGATTACATTTTTAATAAATAAGTTTTGAAATGTAGTTTGCCACATGTTTTGCTGATTGAAAGGTTTTTAATGTTGGCACTGTGTTAATGAATATAAAAATTGGCAATGCATGTAAAGGATTTTTTTTTAAACTCGGTTTTTATGGGTTATATTATTAATTAAATTAATTTTTAGATGCATTGATTACTTAAAGAATTGTTTTGTTATGAGAATTATATGCTTTGTTAATAAAAATATTGAACAGTTTATGTACGCTCACAGACGAGCCCAAATATGTTAATCTTGTACAGAAAAAACTTTTTATTTCCATAGCAAAATTATTTTTTGTTACTAGTCAACTTCAAAGAGTTTAAAAAGAAATAATTTCATAAAAATTGAATTATATCTAACTAAATTAACCTTAAATGTTAGTGTGTACCTGTGATGTTCTTGTATTTCTCTTTTCTTTTTGCAGGGGGGCCAGCAAAAGTCTACTAATGTCACTTATCAAGCACATCACGTGTCGAGAGACAAGCGTGGACAGATCATGGGACAACGAGCTGGTTTTCGGGGATGTTCAATTTGGTTTACAGGTAATGATTAAAAAATTTTCTCCAAAAAAGCTTTCTACAAATCCATCTAGTTCTTTTGCCTAAAACAGGATTAATACGTCTTTGGGACAGCTTTATACCCAGGGAAAACAGTATATAAAATTTCAGGAAAAATAGGAGCTTACATTTTTCAAACTATTTTTATTGTATATTTTTAAACTGCTTTATAGCACTTGTTTGTATTTGGTTTGAAAGAAATGTGGTAATGAACTGCAGAAAAGAATTTGTTGATTTTGTAATGGTTTTATTTCTCCAAAAAATGCAATATTTATAGTTGAAATATGTGTCTATTAGTAGCCACCAGTTTGCTTGAGGAATTCAGGTTCATGCCTGCGCATGTAAAGGGATATGGTTGAAAAGAGAGAGCTGTCGATGACTCTACATGTGATAAAAAAGAAGTTAATTCCTCGAATGATGGGGTTGCCAATGGTTCAAATTAGAAAGCGCCAAATAGCGTCAACGAAGTGAAAGAATGCCAATTTGGCGATTGAAACCTATCTCGCTACAGACACAAGCATAAACAGCACTCACTATTGTTTGTCTCTCATTGTTCATTATATATTTATTCTTCTCTAATGAAGAACTTATTCGGGAAAATAGAATTTTCTGGCCTTCTATGCTATGTTTTATGGCTAGTCACATGGAGATTTGCCAATGTGTATCATGTAGATCATATTTTTTTACTCTTTGCAAACTAGGCTAGCTTCACTCTCTATAAGGTTCATTGTTACACAAACCCATAGTTACCTTTTTGAACCTTTCTCTCATTAATACCCCTCTCCCCCAGTTTCGTGAAACAAAAATAATGTCCCTGTTAATATAACCCCTCTTTATGAAACAAATGTAGGACTGTTTAACAAAATGATGCAAATAAGACACCAAGATGATTCTAGGCTGCCATCTAAGGGAAGCTTTGGAAGTAGCGATGAGTTGTTTTTTCTACACGATTTATTAATGTTTAAAAGAAGTAATTAAAATAAAAACAAATTCAAATTTTAACATTCTGGCTGTCAGGTGCACAAGTGGAGGTTTAATACTATTTACTATGTTTAAAATTTCAAGGTTATCAGAATAGTTAATTTTTACATACACACAGACAGATTTTGTTTTATTAATATAGATAGTTGATAATTATGTGTATATGAGTCTAAAACTCTTGATATGCATTTTTGAAAAACTGTGCAGAATATAAGTATAGTTTTTTTTAAAGCTATGGTATTCACAACTTAAGATATAAAATATTAAAAAAAATTATTATGTTAGAATATTTAGTATGATTTTTTTTTTTGTGAAGTTGCCTTTATTGAATCATTGAAAAAAGTACCAGAAATCTCAGTTTTTTACTGTTGATAGGAGAAATGAAAAGCTTGTACAAAACTCATAAGCAGACAGGGAAAATGACAAGTTCAGACTCATTGCCACCAATGTTTCTATTTCAAATGAGAAGTATTTTATTTGAAGTACTGTATTCTGCCTGGTTCTAAAGTAGCTTCTCGGAACAGTTCAAGCTTGGGCATAATTTGTGCAGAGGTTGTGGGAATTCAATTGAAACGAGATGTATATGATCATATGACTCTGGGAAATGTGTATTCAAAGTTGACTTTAGATTTCAAGTTGGATATACCTTTAAGAATGCTCTTAAAAGATTCAAGATTGCTCATTATACCATATGTTGGTTATTTTGTGTCCAGTACGAGAGGCACAAAGAGCTGTAATAGTCTAGGTGATTAAAACTACTCTATCTCTACTTATTAGGCTGCTCTAACTCATCTAAGCTTCAATTTCCATCCACTATGTGTTGTGACAATTTTAGCAAAAATTGTCGAGGTCAAGTACACAGAAAACTTGTATTTGCAATGCAAGTAATTTTAACTTGAATTTCTAGACACTGCATTGCGACAGGAAGGTGCATGAAAAAATGATGAAAAGAGTTATATCCCCTCAGATAAGGACAACAATGTAAGAGTAAGACAAATTGTATATTCATACAACCATATTAGAGTAAAGTAACATTACCGCATCAGGTTGATCACTGCCCCAAATAACTGTCTCTTGAATAGTCAACTATGCAGGGGAAGGAAGGAAATATTAGTGTGCATGTTAGGATATCAATATTCCGATACTTTGTACCTTCTTCCATTGACTTTGAAACAATTTATGCAGGAAGGATGAAACTAGTGTGATTAGGACTAACTAAGAACTAGTGACAATATTTCAAGACAGCAATTGATTACATATTCTTTTATTCTCATACTACTGAACTGTAACTGAAGTCGCTGGCTTTCCAAGAAGTGAATAAACTACATCTTTATAGATAGATTACCTAGAAATGTTATGTAGTTTCTAAGAAAGAATATGTCTTTTTTCAATGCTGAAAGCATAAAAAAAGGGATATGGTAAAAATATTTAAAATAACCTTTATATTGAAGTATCAACCCAATACAATAGATGGATTTGTGACACATTCAATGATTGCTTGTTTAACAGATATTCCATTCCAGGTCTATCGGGTGCTGGCAAGACGACCGTGTCCTTCGGTGTTGAGGACTACCTGTGCTCATTCGGCATCCCTGCATATGCCCTAGATGGGGACAATGTCCGTCATGGGCTGAACAGGAACCTCGGGTTCAGCCAGGAGGACAGAGAGGAGAACATCAGAAGGGTGGCAGAGGTGGCAAAGCTCTTTGCAGACAGTGGGGTAGTCGCACTCTCATCATTCATCAGTCCCTTTGCAAAGGTATTTCCTCAACAGTTTAGATTAGATTTAGAGATAGTGAATTTATTTTTGAAAGATAGTGGCTAGATGTTAGCATTTAGGTCTTGTGTACCCAATGTGCCTCTCGTACCAAATTCTTAATATTGAGCCTTGTGAAGGAATTTATATATAGACTCAGAAGGAATTTATTCGTCAAATACGTGTTCCACTGTTTCAGTGAAGTTCCTTTAAATCATCCTCAACTACTGATTGTTGTTAGATCTTGTCCAAGACTGAAAGGTCGTCATGCAAATCAAAATCTTACAGAACTTCCTAATTGAATTCTAGTTTAAACTTCTGTGTTTGTTTTGAGGTTTTATGAAATATTTTTACTGTCTGATAGTAATATACAACAGTTTAAGTTCTTGCACATGTCATCTTTTTAAGAGGGATCCTCAACCTTTCTTGACCCACAGACCTAATGCTTTTTTTTTAATTACAATACATCATGTTTTTGGAAAAAGTAAAAAAGTTCCATGCAATAATGAAGTTTTATTGTTGTGGGAACTGTTAAGAAAAATCAAAAAGCATAAATTTCTGTAAAATACTGAGTTTTTTTTTTAATTTGTAGTTTGTTGTTTATTATTGTTTTATAGATACTCACTGCGAATGGCATATTTTTTTCCCTTTAGAAGTAATAATTTATAATAAATAATGAAAGTTGTGATTTTTTCAATACCTTAAACGCTTATGTTATATACATTTATTGTTCATTCATTTTAAACTAGATAGATAGCTCTTGAAATACCAGTAGTAATCTGGAATCTTTCAAAAACATTCGGAAACTGAGAAAAATAGAAAGTTTTATTTTATGTTTACTTTTCGACTGGTTATGTTTTCTATATTCCATTGCTAGAGCCGCCCATGTTCATTACTTAATAATCATTACTTACTGATACTATGCAATATAGGAAAATGGGTACATAAAATTAGAAGATTATCTATAAAAAAATTTATTTGCCTTCTGCAGGATTTAACTTAGAGAAATATTATTCTTACTTAAACTCTTAATTAAAAGGGTAGGGGGATGAAGAAAGTATATAACAAAAGTATTGTTTTTTGTGTTTGTATATTTGTAATATGCCTTTTAGATTAATCAAAATATATGCCTCTTATTAGATATCCAGTGTAAGTGTCAGAAGTAAGTGATGGATCCAGTGTAAGTGTGTAAAGGCCTAAATCGCATCCCTTCAGTCATTGTGAAAACTCAGATCTTTAAAAAAATTCACATACCCCTTTTACCAACTCTTCAATTTTTCTGTAATCAGATATCTTGGTACCCTTTTAGTTAGCAATCTGTTGTAAATGACCTTCCCTTTTTTCTGCAGGACAGGAACCTTGCGAGGAAGATTCACGAGGAGGCAGGACTCCCCTTCCTGGAATGCTTCGTGGACACTCCTCTCGAGGTGTGTGAGAAGCGAGATGTAAAGGGACTCTATAAAAAGGCTAGAGCCGGGGAGATCAAAGGTAAGGGCATTGGGAGGAACAACAAGGTATCTGTTCATCATATGTGTAATTGTATATTTATAAATAATGAAATAACTAGTCACAGATAAAATAGGATTTTCACGTAAATCAGCATGGTATCAGAGTAAAAATGTTAATTTTCAAAAAAGTTTGTAGCATGTCGAGAAAAATTATGAAAATTATTCTCCCACTTGTGTATTCCTAACTTGTGTATAGCACTGTAATTATACGTATATAGCAATACATATTTTTTCTCTACGAAACCTCAGCCGCATGATCTACATATCATATATTTGAAGTTTTATTCGGATCCATTCTGTAGAACCGGAGCTACGATCTTCTGAGTACCGTCAGTTTCATTTTGACTACTCTGTATAACATCAGAACCTACTGGAATTTACACTAAAATGTGTGCTAAAAAATAATGTTTGTCTTCAGAAAATATTTGCTTGCCTTAACTTTACTATATTTGTAGTTTTTATAATCTAATATCTCAGGGGTCTCAGACCTGCTCCAATTGCGCCCAACTGCGCCAAATACAAAAATCTGCTCCAAGCTACTCCAAATGCTTTATTTTAGCCATATTTGCGCCAGAACGCGTTTTTTTTTTTTTTTTTTTTTTTTTTTTTGCACACCGAAATTAGATACTGTTCGCCGCTGTAAAATCGCTATTGTTGAGAAATATTCCTGTATATTCGGCGCTAACGCTGATATTTGCGATGGTGCGGTGTTCATTTTCTCCGACTGCTATGATGATTTGTGACGCTAATGCTGACTTTATTGTCAAGTTTTACGTTGTTATGACGGTCATTTTCGTCGATTCTTTAATCGATTTAATAGCTCTGTAGTATTGAGAATTGCTCCAGTTAATTCGACGCTATTACTGATATTTTCGTTGGTATGATGGTAATTATTGCCGAGTGCTGGGATATAGCAATATCCAAAATTTGCCCCTATATTACTGCCAAAATGTCGATGATTTGCGACGCTAATGCAGATATTATTGTAATGGTCATTTTCGTCGAATCTATCACCAATATATTAGCGCTGTTGTTGACAATTGCTTCGGTTTATTCGGTGCTATTGCTGATATATTCGTTGGTGTGACGGTCATTTTCGAAAAGTGCTGCGCTTTTGTTAACATCCGGTATTCCCGAATCTTGCTTAAACGTTACCGAGAAAATGTCAATATTACCGACATTTGTTCCGATATGTACGTTTTAGCGATGGTCATTTCTGCTGTGTCTTCAACTTACGTAATATCCTTTGTCTAGATTTTCGACGGTATTGTAAAGGCTTTCGCTAATATTTACGCAAGTGTGGTAGTCATTTTAGCTGAAGTTTACACTGTTGTAATCGCAGCTATTGCCGAGATTTGTGACGCTGTTTGGTGACTTAAAAAAATACGATATTACTGGGATTTTGCGCCGATATTACCGAGATTGCAATGATATGGTGGGTGCTATCCACAATATTTACGTTGGTGTTATATTCGTTTTCGCCGAGTTCTATGGTAATGTAATAGCAGATATTGCCGAGATTTGCGACGCTGTTTGGTAACTTAAAAAAAAATACGATATTACTCGGATTTTGCACCGATATTACCAAGATTACGATGGTATGGTGGGTGCTATCCCGATATTTACGTTGGTGTTATATTCGTTTTTGCCAAGACCATGTAATAGCAGCTATTGCCGAGATTTGCGACGCCGATTTAGTGACATTCTTCTCAGGTAATTCTGCTTTAATTTTTTTCTTTCTTTTTTCTACTGCAAATTTTTTGTTTTTTACTAGTTTTTTTTCCCCCTTTTTTTTTCTGCTGCAAAAGTTTCTTTTACATGCTACAAAGGGCATTTTTCTTGCTTCTAAACTTATTTTTACCTGCTCCAAAAGTCATTTTTCCTGCTCCTAAATTTAATTTTACCTGCTCCGAAAGACATTTTTCCTGCTCCAAAACTTGATTTTTTCTGCTCCAAATCTTTCTGAGTGAGTGAGAGCCCTATATCTACATGAATGAATGTGTTAAGTAATGTAAGGTTGATAATTACGTGTTACGATTCATTGTATTCTTAATACTGATTGGTAGCTTTTCATTTTTTGGTGTACATTGTGATCAGGTAAATACTGCATTGATATAGAGAAGAGGAAGACCTGTGAATTCTCTCAAAACTGATTGAAAATATCTTTTTGTAGGTTTTACTGGAATTGACTCCAGCTACGAGAAACCTGATAATCCAGACATCCACATCAAAGCTGGAGAACAATCTGTACAAGAATGTGTTCAGAAAGTTATTAAATTGCTTATAGATAGAGTAAGAG
This sequence comes from Linyphia triangularis, assembly GCA_963978545.1. NCBI lineage: Eukaryota > Metazoa > Arthropoda > Arachnida > Araneae > Linyphiidae > Linyphia > Linyphia triangularis. The sequence goes on from OZ021722.1 coordinate 91,534,394, forward strand.
ATTTATGTTATTTCTTTTAACATACTTATTTAGATACCTTACTACAAAGATTTTTTTTAAATTTATAAAATAAAAATTGTAGGCTACAAATGCTTTATTATAGAAATCATGAAGCATACATGGTCACCTTGGTTACAAAAATTAAACTATCACCTTAATGGTTGACATTTCAATGCTACAAGAATATAGTTCAGAATCAAAGTGATTTCAATTTGAAATTGTTAACAATTTTTTGAAGTGTTGTAAACAATGACAAATATGCCAACTGTATTCATTCTTACATTTATTTTATATAAAATTAAAATATTTCAAGGCTGTTATCTTTTGTATTGAATAATTCAGTCGTGTTAGTTATATCTTTGATCTATTTTTTGTACATTTGGATGAAGATTTTGATTATTGCTTCTTGAATGTCTGATAAAAGGATATTTTAGATGGAAAATTCAAAACTTATAATTTACAATTTCCTTTTTTCATTACATGCTTAACTTATGTTTAATCTATAAAATTCAATCTCAATTACTCAAACAAAACCCCCAATTCATTTTCAGAGGTATATGGTTCTGATAAGATATTCTTATCAGAACCATAAATATTATTTTAAAGCTGCATCATTGCAGAGTATGTAAAAGAACACATAGTTTAAAAAAAAAAAAAAAAAAAAAAAAACACACACACACACAAATATATTTTTTTGACATTGAATTTGAAAAACTTTTAATGGTAAATAAATGATAAATAATTGAATAGCAATCCTAGTTTTTTAGAACGTAATTACTTGTAGTTCATATCAGTGCTACAAGTTACAACTTGAACATTGTATTAAACAGGGATGACAGTTTTCCTCCTTTTGGAGGATTTCCTCCTTTTTGATTTTTTATGTAACATTTTCCTCCTTTTTGTCCCTGTTTTGAGGATCCACATTTTTCTAATCTGAACCAGTTTTTTTTGCAAAAAGTATACTTTTCCTCATGTCTAAACAAAAGATTTTCCCTCTTAGCTCCCCTTTCCTCACCGATTACTTCACTAACTCCTAATATTTGAAATGTAATTATTTTATAGTATGAGACATTTCATTGTATCTTTCAAATTATTGAATCATCCTTCCTGAATACTTTTTGTTGTTGAATTTTGTGTATTCCTTCTGCGAGCTTTTTGGATTTCCTCCTTTTTGCTCTCTGATCACTCTCATCCCTGATTAAAATATGTTTATGATACCGATTTCATGCATGACCATTATATTCTATAAATACTAAAGTCATGTTTTATGTCATGTATTAGTTTGAAAGTCGCAGCAGTAAATAGTTTTGCAATAACTTCAATTGGTAAGGCTTTGACCATTCATAATTACGTTTTAGGTTTTTATTGCCAAACATGCTATGTTTTGTTTAGAGAAAATGTGAAATTCACAGGAATTTTTTCCCCAAATGTCATCAACCTTTATATGGCAAGACTTCTGACATTAAAAGAAACAAAATGTGCTTGGTATCTTCATTCTTAATAAATTTTTTTAAATGTAACAAAGAAACTAAGGATTTGTAAAATATTCAATTCATGTAGCATTCACGAGTTAAATAATTTTAAATTTATGACCAAATGTTCCAGAAGGGAAACATATAAAAACCTTTTTAGTGACTATCTCGGTCTAACTTTTTTTTTCTCTGCAATTTCTCCTTGTGTCATTTTCAATAGTACTTTTAAATGTAACTCAACATACTAATTCTTTTGTGTTCAACAGGGTATTATTCCAGAGAGTGTGCTGGATAGTGTTAAAGAACTTTTTGTGCCTAACCACCAGTGTGAACGGGCCAAAGCTGAGGCAGAGACACTGGCCAGTGTGGAGATTGGGAGTGTTGACCTGCAGTGGGTCCAGGTGCTGGCAGAAGGTTGGGCAACCCCTTTAAAAGGGTTCATGACAGAAAAAGATTATTTGCAGTGCCTGCATTTCGGGTGCTTGCAGGACGGTGAGTTTTGATGCATTGACACTGTTATAAATTTCTGTAACCGATTCCTGTCAATTTATTTTGTGACCAATTCATCTCTACTTTGGTTATAGCTAAACTGCATCTATTTAGAGTCAGCTGGATACTATAATAATCAAGTGGTCTTGTGTATTGTAATCAGGACTATAGTAATAGAGATGTAGAATATTGTAATCAAGAGATGTACATGCAATACTAAGACCAGGGATCATTAAAAATAGTGAACTTTTTTTTAAAGTAATTAAAATTTTCAACAAGAACTACAGTAATATGGTAGGTGCTTCCAAAGTTTGTTAGATTGTTTTCTTTTTGTCTTCAAACTTCATTCGCAAACTTTCCAATATAGTTTAGACCATCTGCCTTGAAAGTCATTAAATGTTTCATTTAATGGTAAAAATTTGGGCGCTCGATTTTTCCCTGCAGTCATTTTGTCTTGGTTGCAATAGTATATCCATGAAATGATAGAAGATTTGCAGATTACATTAGGTGCGACACAAGTGCAGTTTTAATTATAACCCTCCTTGCATAATAATATTAACATCTTTTGAATGAGGTTGTCCTTTTAAATATTTTTAATATAAATAAATGTAATTTATTTTATGAAGTAAGATATCTTATCTGTGAAATATTTTTACCATCCTTTATTATTGATCTCACTGAAAACCCTTTATATAGTGTTAAAATATTAATTTTTAAATAAAATGTTTTTCTTTAATTTTAATATGAAGGTTGCATGTCAAAAGTCAAAGTTGATTGATTCGATCTTAACATGATTTCTTACGTGAGTTTGTAGCTATGTTTTCATTGGTAAATCAAGATTTAAAACATGCAACAGTGGCTATAAAATTTATAATCCCAAATAATTAAATAAAAAAAACTTGCTTAGTTACTATTGCTTGAATATGTTTCAATTTTAAATAGGTCCTTGCAATCCTTAAAATGTTCCAAATGATCCTTAAGTACCTTGTAATTTGTAATTTATAAATTTTCATGAAGTTTAAATTTTTTTTTTTAAGTGTTAGATTTTTTAAAAAACTTTTGTCAAATTTGTTGATTATCTTTTCTTATTTATTTTGCCCAACCTTCAAACTTCGGTCTGAATATAAGAATTTTTAAAATGAAAAACACTGCTTTTTCCTTTGAATATCATTTTCTACTTCTTAAAAAGTTAATTTAAAATATTTTTTATTTCATTTAGGTTTTTCAAAATTGACTTTTGATTCCTTAAAATCTTCTTGTTTTTCTTCACTAAACAAATTTACAAATCTTTTCAAAGTGCTTTTTACAGTATTATTTGTAAAAACAGTATTATTTGCAACTCAATAGTAAAATACACATTCTGCCTAGTATATTATTGAGTCATTTTGATATTGAATACCACATAGTTCTATATAATGTGGAGACACAGTGGACTACCTAAAATTATCATATTCTGTTGTTCAGAAAGAATTAAAAGGTTTTCCGAAAAGTAAATTTGTATCAAAAGCAGTTATGAACATACCTTTAATTTAAAAAAATTACTATTGATGAAAATAGCTACAGGTTTTTCCACGTGTTCATAAACTAGGCTACAGAGCTTTTCTATTAGCTAAGAGTGCAGATTCGGTTTTGAAACTTTGTCTCTAATTTCTCCATTCATTGCGATCTGTGATGGGGATTGGCTACACAGTCAAATCTATGTAGAACTCTTCAATGAAGATTTGTTGGTGTGGTATTAAATTTGTGTTCTTCTCAGGTGGAGTTATCAACCAGTCTGTACCCATTGTGCTACCTGTGTCCACTGAGGACAAGGAACGTTTGTTGGATGTGTCTGCCTTTGCCCTGCGCTACAATGGGAACTGCGTTGCAATTCTGCGGAATCCTGAATTCTATGAACATCGCAAGGAGGAGAGATGTTGCCGTCAGTTTGGTACATGCAATACAGGACACCCTTATGTCAAGGTGGGTTAACAGTTTCAGATTTTATCCTGGGTTGAAGTAATTTAGCATCTATTTTTAATGACTGGCCATACTTCAGTTTTTTGGTACTTAATTTATGTATAGTTATTTGGTGTATACTTGTAATCTATGTTCTGATTTAGGGTTGCCTTCCTATTGCAAATAAAAAATAGCTTTAAAAATTTGTAAAAATTTCTAAGAAAGTTTAGAAATAATCCATGGAAGTTTAATTTAATTAGACAATTGTATTGTGTCAGGCCACTTGCCTAATTACAATAGTAGCAATAAAACTGTTTACTAAATAAGCAGTAACATTCAGATAAAACCTTGTGAGGTGTGAAAAAAGTTGCTAAAATAAAATAATTTAAGGAATTGCTTTTTGTGTTTGTTGTGTAGCATCATACTTTACTTACAAGGATTAATATTTAATCTTTGTAAGTAATAATTAGTAATGAAAAGAAAATATTCTGATTTGTAATATTTTAAAAAGTCAACATTTTCATGTAGAATGTTTTATTAGACTTCCAATTACCTGAGAATAATTTTGTTTACATACTTTTATTTCACATTCACATCACAGGGAAAAAAATGACTTCATTTTTCTTATTGGTAACTCAGTTAATGGCACTTTGGGTTGTGACTTGCTGTCTTTTTCTAAGACTACTTGGAAACTTTAAAATCCATAGAAAATATTTTTATTTGCCTTTAAAAGATGCTCAAAGCAATAGCAAGATTTTTTGAAAATATTCAGGTGTTTAGCAGGCAAACATATTTTTAAACTAAAACTAAAACTATAACAATGAATTTTTGTTTAACAGAGATTTTCTATTCTAGATGATTTACGAAAGTGGTGATTGGCTGGTTGGCGGAAATCTGGAAGTTCTGGAACGAATAAAGCTGAATGATGGCCTGGACGCATATCGCCTTACACCTAATGAGTTAAGAGCAAAGTTTAAGAAAATGGGGGTAAATAGTTGTCTTATTTGTAGATTTTTTAGTATATATAATCTTAAGGGGACTTGGCACCCCTTGTTTTCACAAAAAGTTATAAAAATATAAATATTCTATGTTTTGCATGTTTATAATGAATCCTTCTCCTTATTCTGGCATGTTTTTTAGCTGATACAATAACTGTAACTGCAGAAAAAGTATATTTTTATGGAGAATTTAGCATTGCTGCAATAGCTCTTTCAATGTTTCAAACGCATTTTTCTCAATTTGTGATTTTTGAAATTCCCACTTTACTCAAACTGCTAACATTTCAACAAATATGAATGAAATTACCTGAAATTTTGTTTGTGTCATTCTAAAGATCTATTTGACCAAAATAGGCATGGATTTTTGAATAAAATATTAACTTTTTTTTACAAATTTAAATGTTGAAAAATACCCTTTTTTTACCTATAGATACAGTAATTATCATTTTTCTCAAAAACTATTTAACTAATTCTTAATCCGATGCCTAAAAAGTTATAGTGTATTATAAAGAATTTAAAAAAAAAAAAAAATCAGGAAAAAATATTGAAAAATAAAAAAGAATATAGAATTTGAAATTTTATGAATTTTTTTAAATATTCAGGGGTTGCAGACGTCCTATATGTCCTATAAATCCTATATATTTTTTAAAAATCGGCAAAAACGTCCTATATTGTCCTATATTTTACAATTGTTCTATATATCCTATATTTCTATATTGATTCGATCTATATTTTCTTCGAATTCGTAAGAACGGCGCCTATCATTGCCATTTTTTATATTTCGGATTCTTTGGCGCGATCGTAGGTGAAAAAACCCGGACAAAAGCGTTTTATCTCTTGTGACGTCACGTGCTACATAACCTACAACTCAACTCTACTGGACCGGCGGGAGTTGTAAAGTGTAAACATGTGAACTTTTCCATAGCACGCGGTTTTGAATTTCTGATTTGTTTTCTCATCCAATGTAGTAAATTAATTGGTCATAATACAGAGAGAGATGCAGCAACAAAACTCTGCCTCGAGAAAAACGGATGAAAACAACTTGTGATTAACTTGCAGGACTACTATAGAACATTTTGAGTGCTCAGTCAATAATTGATGAAGGAAACAAAAGGGTTAAGATTTACTGTATGATGTCGGATGGAGATTTTTTTATTCCAAATCCGATACAGATTCTGCGCCACAAATTGTTTACATCAAACCGCGCCTAATTATGACAACCATAGGCAGTTCTCTTGCTCTTAAAAAATGGTAGGGCTGCCATTTTTTGTCAATCACCGTGGCGCAGAATCAGTACCGGATTCTGAATATTAGCCACGATTTTTTCATAAAAGTCGTCAAAATTGAAAATGACGTCAATACGTTGTGTTGTCAAATCCAAACGGTCACTAGGGTTTCCGGAAAACCAAGTCCCTGGTTCGGCACTAAGTCTCCCAATTTTCGCCGCCAATCCAACCGACACTGAACAATAAATCTGAACCAACAAAAGACTGCAAACAGAGATAAAAAGAAAATACTTAAAGAAATTGGAGCAGTTTAAGCAGTTATAGATGCTGGAAGCAAAAGACTCAAGATTGCAAATAATGTAATTAATAAAACTTCATTTAGGGATGGAATATTGAGACAATAACGGGGATGACATATTTAGGATCAGGCGATTTCTTTTTTTTTAAAGGTGTGTTTTTATTCTCTTAAATACAATATAAATCGTATATAAATGTATAAGGAGTTAATTTTTAAGTTCAGTAGCAACTGTGTGCAGTTATTTGATGATTTAAATTGTCCTATATTTTTTTTTAAAAAATCCTATATATTCTTATTTTGTCCCTTTGACCCCTGAATATTTGAAAATTTAGAGCACAATGTGAACTTTTTTTAAAAATAGTTTTTACTTAGTAATACTTCTAAATATGTAAAAATTATAATTTTAAAGACTTAAATAAAAAAAAAAAAAGTTTAAAGAGTACCAAGTCTCTTTAAAAGGAGAAAAAAAAAAAAAAAAAAGAAGTTACTTTTGCTTCCATCTGTGTGAAATATTGAAAGTTCAAAAAGATTCTCAATTATTTAAGTTAGTGCATAATGACATAAACATCAACCAAGTAAAAGTTTCATAGGTCCATATAAAAAATAAAATGTAACTGCCTTTTAAACAAGACTTTAGGATTATTAACCTGAATATCACTTAAAATATTAAGTGAGTATTGCAAGCCTTTAAGATCTTATGCCCTCTCTCCTTCTCTCCAGTGGTACTCATAATAACTAGATCTAAAAGATGGCAGGCATATGATGCAACCCCAATTTTCACTTTGGACCAAAGATAAGTTTAGATAGTTTTTAAATGAGAAGTTTTTATGTAAAATTAAAAAAACTGCACACAAAGAGAAAATCTGTACCAATAATCTTTTAAATTTGATTTTCTAAAATATATTTTATGAAACATAATGTACGACAATTATTTAACATTAATGTGTTAAAAATTATTTGTTGGTACAGTGGTGACTATGATGTGATTAATCCTTACCCTATCCTATAGACAATGTCCATTTGTTTGTTTACAAATTTGTTCCAGTAAATAAGGGTTTAGTATTTATATTGAAATGTTATTCCATTCTAAGTTATAATTTGGCATCTGGTACTATAATACTAAAACCCTTATTACCATGGTTCTGCATTCAGAATCACTACATTTAACCTCGAGCCATAATTTTCTGGGAGATACTATTGTAATTGTCATTATTTGTATGTGATTCATCTAATCATAATTTGTTATGTCCTTGTGTCAAATCATAATGAAAAGTTCAATTTTATGACCTTTAGAACTTTAATGTAACCTAAAGTTTCTATTTAAAAAATTTCAATTATTTTAACAATATACTGTAACACATGTAAAGAACATTTTGGGGCCTAATATAATCTTGGAACATATATACCTGTGCTTTATGGTATAATTTTGGTTATAAGAAGTATTTATGAAAACTAGTTTTAGTTCAAACTAAATAAAACATTACGAAAAAAATAAATAAATTATATAGTATTTTGTAGTAACTTAAATGCCTTTTAATATGTTTCCCTAAAAAAATATTATAACGTAAGAGAGATAAAAGAAAAGGATTAATTTTATTAATTAAATTTTTAGCTCATCTGCTAAGATCAGATGTTATTAAAAATAATGTTAATGTGTTTCTTTGTGTAAATGGAAAATAAGTTAAATTAGTTTCTAAAAATAAGTTGTATTGTAATATTTCTTTGATTATAGTGTTTATATAGTCAATTCTAATCTCATATGAGCATGTTGTAACACTCTACCCTTATATTTTGTTTATAATTTCATAGATTAGTGCTAAAATTATGCTTTACTCATCAATACTTTATTTTGCTTACAGGCAGATGCTGTGTTTGCATTCCAATTGAGGAATCCAGTCCACAATGGCCATGCACTGCTCATGCAAGAAACTAAAAATCAACTCCTAGAACGGGGATACAAGAAACCGGTTCTCTTGCTGCACCCTCTAGGTCAGTTTAAAAATTGTGAAGTATAGCCTCACTGAATAATGATTTGGAAAAAGTTCAAACAAACTCATAAAAACAAAAGTTTTTACTATAAATCGTTTATATGCATTGCCAACTTTTATGTACAATAGCAACAATTTTGAACTCGTATTGAGTTTTCATAGTGTTTGAAAACCATCAATTCCATGCCATTAAGTAACTTTTTTTTGCCCCAAAACTTAATAGAATGCTTTCTCTTTGACAATGAGTTTATATATATATCAAGTTTCATCTCGTTTGAATGATGACAGGTAGGTCAATTAGTCTTACGAAGTGCTAATAGAAGCATATGTTAAAGCGGCCTTTTAGTGACATCACCCAAAAGTTAATAGAATGCATTCTCATTTATTTGTTCATTTTTAATTAATCTATTTGTGAAAATTTAGCTCAATTGGATGACTGAAAGGTGTTTTTAGCCCTCCACAGATTTGCGAACAAACAAAATCAAAGTTAATATAAAGGATTTTTAAATATTTTGTTTTGCATGGTGAATACATGCCTCCTCACCCTTTTTTAATGTTTAATAAATTCATACATACTTAAGTAGAAAATTGGTGATTATTTCAATTGTTTTTTTGTTTTTTTGTAAAGATAAAGCTTTCTAAACAGTAAAAATTAAAATTTTAGCTATTTTAAATATATTTTTTACTGTCAAATCTTTTGCCTAGGTAAATAAGCTGTTTAAAAAATATTTAATTGCATGGACAAAATTTCTTTTGCTAATTAATATTTCTTTTGTAATAAATTTATAATTCACACAATACTAAGATTGGAGGATTGTCAATTATTTATATATATTTTACTTTTGAGGAATAAAAGATTTTTAATTGAAAAAAATTGAATAAAAATTTGGTTTTTAAGTGAATTGAATAAGTTAATTCCCTCTATTTTATGTATTCAAAATTTTATTTTGATTTAAATGAATCTTTTTCTTAGGTGGTTGGACCAAAGATGACGACGTCCCTCTCAAAACGAGGATCGCTCAGCACAAGGCCGTTTTGGAGGAGAAGGTGCTAGATCCAAATTCAACTGTTCTGGCAATATTTCCTTCTCCAATGATGTATGCTGGGCCAACTGAGGTAAGAATTCAAAATATTATTTTTATTAAGTAAGTTTTTAGAAGATTTTCATTATTTTTACAACATTATCTTTGTTTTGCTTTTTATTATTGCATGTTTACTATTTTTTTTTTTTTTTTAAACATTTGATTGCACTTGATTTTGGAAGTAATTAAGATCTAAGTTACAAAAATGTGTTTTTGTGTTTGGCTGTAGAAATGAATCTATGGGAAAGTCCCTTATCCGATTTTTGAATAATCATTTAGTGTATTTTTATTGGTCAACAAAAGACAGCTTTGAATATGCCAGTGGAAATTTTTGCTTATAGTTTGTGGGAAAGACTATTTGTAAAAGTTTAGTTTCTTCTGGAAAAAGCACCATAATTCACAACAATTTACCAGAAATAATAACAAATAAAAAGGTATTTTTTGGTATCTTCCAGGGTTAGCACGTCATTTGTAAAAATGGCCTACAGATTATTTTAGTGCATTGCTGTACTTTGGCCAATTTTGCATATTACATAGCCATTACTCTAATCAGATGGTCAGCTCCAAAGTGACAATGAGTTGTGGCCATAACATATACAAGGCAAATTGTATAGCTATTTTAGTTTCAAGATTGCTATTTAAAATCATATTTCTTAAATTATTGATGTGCAATTAATAATTTCTCTTCCAGGTCCAGTGGCATGCCAAGGCTAGGATGTCCACGGGGGCTAATTTTTATATTGTTGGTCGTGACCCGGCTGGTATCCCCCATCCGGACACCAAGAAAGATCTATACGAGCCTACTCACGGAGCACAGGTATACTGCTGTACTTTAGAAGTTCCTTAAAAAAACACTTGGACAATAACAAATTAGGCTTGAAGAGTAGTGAATGTGCTGACTGATATATTTTGTTTTGATGTTTCAATTAAGTCTTAGTTTGCTTAGAGTTAAATTACTTAGTTGTGCAAATTATTGGCTGAAAATACTAAGAAACATTTCATTCTTCAGAAAAAAACTTCAAAAGTTTTAAGTTCCCATTCAAATGTTATTTCAACTGCATTAAGCTACATCCTATGATATACTCATAAACAAAAATACAAAAATTTGGACTTGGTCTGTTTGTATTCTTAGCCCTCCGACAAAATACAAAATATTGCTATTTGGTACAAAATATTTCAACTATATTAGCAAATTATATATATTTTCCCTTATTTTATTAAGCGAAATTACATCTTGTCAGAGATTAGTGAACCGTATGCAACCTGCACATTTGATAATATTGCTTGGAAGAATTTTTTTTTCAAGTTCATCAGATATAATGAAACTGCTCATATAGTTGGATGGTCTGTTGATAAATTGTACACATAATAACCATTTAATATATATAATATCCAAATTAATCTTATTAGCTATAACATATTCATCGTAAAGTATCTAATGAAACTTTTTTAACACTTTTTATGTTTGATTTGTCAAGAAATAATGAAGGGAATTTTTAAAAGCAGGGAACTACATATTTAAAACAGACACAATGTGCAATTGTTAATATGCTATTCATCAGAAGCGGAGGTCCCAGTCTTTAAAGTGGTGTATCATTTAACAATTTTGGTTTTCTAAAATAGGAGAAAAAGGGATCATCAGGAAAATCCCTATACAGAAATAATATATAACATATCAAAATCAATTGAAGAACTTGATCACCAGGTCTGCTTTCTTATAATAGAAATACTCCAATTCTTTCAGGTTCTGACTATGGCCCCTGGGTTGACACAGCTGGAGATCATCCCTTTCCGAGTGGCAGCCTATGACTTGACCAAGAAGCAGATGGTGTTATTTGACCCAAGCAGGAAGCAGGACTTTGAGTTCATCTCCGGGACCCGAATGCGGCACCTTGCACGCAACAATCTCCAACCTCCAGATGGGTTCATGGCCCCCAAAGCGTGGGAGGTGCTCTCGCAATATTACAGGTCCCTTGGGGATAAGTCATAAGGGGGGGGGGGGGGTCCTTCCACATCGGGCAGAGTTATCTTCAGGAAACTTTTACTACTTTATATGCTGTTAGCATAAGTGAAAAGGCCTAAATCAGAGTATTTTAAAATGCATTTTTTAAAAGTTTTTTTATTTGTCTTTAAAAAAAATATTTTTATTTCATTGAAAGGCTTTGAATTTAATGCCTTAAAAATTAATCCACTAATATTAAAATATGTAAATTCAAATGACATAGAAATTGCTAAATATGCTTTTTCAAAAATTTGAATTCAAAGATTTTTTTAAACATTATGGTGATAGAATATACGGAATGCAACTCTTGCTTTAGGAGATCTCCATTGAAATAGAAAACTATTTATAAAAACTCTTTATTTGCCAATATGGTCTTAACTTTACCACTGGACACCTTGATTTACTATTTGTGTTAAATGTGTAAATCTGCTTAAGTACATTCTATGGACTCTGGAGTTTTGTACTCTTAGCCAATTGTATATCATTGTATAAAATGTGAAAGTGATTTGATTACTTTGAAATTTTGATGCATACTCAGATTAAAAAAAAACTCCTAAAAAAAACAAAAAACAATTGGGTTTGGCGCTTGCAAGTAAAAGCTTAACATATCTAATATATCAGGGTGTCCAGTAACAAGGAAGTAATGGGGAAATTTACAATTCTGAAAATATCAGATATTTATTTGTAATTTTTTTAAAAAATGCCTTTCTCTTTTTAATTCTTAGCCCAAAGAAACAAAAAAATTCACAAGTGTAAGAAATCACATAAATATCTTAACAAATAAATTTTTGTTTGATAATTTTTTTTTTTAAATACGGTTTTAATCCTTTGCCTTATAGTAAAAGTACAGGTGATCATGAAATGTCAGAGAAATTCAAACTATATTTTTACTAGACACCCTGACATATGCATTTATCTTTCCTTCAATAAATTACATAATTATCCTATATCCTTCAATAAATTACATAATTTTGTTCTCTTAAATTACAAGATTTATTTTAGGGTTTTTAAATTGTATAATAGTAATTTCAAGAGAAAAATCATTAAAAGAAGATAAAATATATTTTATGCATTGTCTAGTGTATTTATATACTCAAAGACTGCAAAATCTTTTTTCTTCCAAAGATAACTCTGCTGTGAAATGTATTTCATGAATAAATTCCACTTCCAAAACTTTTTGTCAAACTGCAACTTTAACTGTATTAAAACTAGAAGAACTCCACGAGTGTTCCAAAATGTATCAATCTTGTGATACATATAGTGAGGATTCGAATGGAGGAAATGTCACTTCTGAAAATGTTTGTGTTTAATATGTTTCTTTAGTTATTGCAATTTGAATTTAATCATGTTTATGATAAGGTTTTATGTTTGTAAATATTAATTTAAGCTTTTTAAAATAAAGCTGAGAGAATATTTTAACTAACAGCCTATGCACTTTATTATCTTAATTTTTAAGTTTAGATATATTATTGAGGATTAAGAATTTTTCTTTTATAATCCATTTTTTTTTAACCTTGCCATAAAATTACTTAAAAATAACAAATTTTAAACTTAAATGGTGTGCTTGTCCTTTTAATAAATAGTTAGCAAGATATTTTTTCTATTATTTGTTATTTTCATGTAGGTTGTAAGCATTATTCTAAATTAATACTTTTGTTTTCTGGCTTGTTTTGTAACAAAACATAGAAATTAGGTGCGATATTGGCAAGAGCATGATTACTTTTAACATAACTACTAGTCAATTTAAATTATTCAAAGTGTTCTATAATTGAAAATCCTGAATAATATTGGTAGAACAAATATATTGTGTTATTTATTATAATTTTATAAAAAAATATAATATATAGATTCTTCATAGATTTTGTAACAGTATTTTTTTTTTTTTAAAATCTATTTCTTAATTTTAAACTTTTATCTCATTTACATTTATTACGGCATTTTACAGTTTATGGAAAAAAACTTAAAAGAAAGTAAAAATGTAGTTGAGATAGAAAAATTGCATACATTGTTTTGAAAAAATATTTTAAGCATTTTTTGTGCATATTAAATAATGCACTAGTTTTACGTAATGTGCAGAATTTTTTTTATATAAAATTAATAAAATTAAATTAATATATCCCAACACAAATTTAAAATATTTATTGACTAACACCTATTCTAACTTACTTCAACCCCCTCCCACCCCCCACCCCCCTTTTTTTTTTATAAATGCCTTTGTCATTCTGATTTTAATAATGCATTGCATAGAAAATAAAGTAGAGTTTGAATTGTAAACCATAATTTGTTTGCACTTTCTTTCTATTACTCAATGTATTGGATAGTTTTTATTTTTTATGTATTTCAAAAGTCTTATTTTTGTGATTATGTAAAAAAATCTTGTTAAATAATGAACATGGCAGATTTTTATTGAAAATAATTCTATAGGTTACTTTATTTTTCAACTTGGTAAAACATAGTAATTATTTATCAATATACTCTAAATTGTTCTCTTAGAAATCATGGAAGTAGATAGCATCAAGTAACAATTTTAAAACTCTACTTTAATTATATTTAGATTTTTGAGTTCTTCAGAATTTTTTAAGCAAAACACTTTTAGTTATTGAATTATGCTGGTCATAATTTTATAAATTTGCATTCATGGATTCATGTTGAACATATCATTTACTGTGCAGGACCATTCCTTGCAAAAAAAGAAAGTTTAAAAGATTTAAATACTAAGATCTGCTTTATAAGATTTTGGGTTTAATTATTTTTTACACTCTTCCATCAATTAAATTTATTTAGTCGTTAAAACTTTAATAAAATATTAGTTTAGTCAGAGATGGTTTGTATGGATAAAAACTAAATCGTAAACTGAGTAAAATTGTAATGTAATTTATAAGAATTAATTAAATGCTTTTTAATTTAAATGATTAACTGTGATCTCAATTACAAAACGGCTAAAGAATGGAATGTTAATGCAATTTTAATTACTTCCTAATACACACCCTCTTTTTACCTGAAATGCATAAATTTGTTTCATGTTTACTTTATTTTTAAAATGTAATTTTCTACATTGAATTAAACTATATAGCTTTTTAATTGTCAATGTTTATCTTTTTGTTCGGAAACACCAACAAATCAAAGAAATTGGCATTCTATTTATTTTGTGATACTGACCCTTTCTTTTCAATGTTGATACTCGTTATGTATTCTATAGTCAATTTTATTGTATCTGCGTAGCTTAATTGTATGTATGTATGTGATGAATTATTATTAAAAATATTTTTTAGATTCATATTTATAAATGTTTATTTTGATCATAAATATAATTAAATATTTGTTATGGTTAAGGTGCAAGTATTGTGAAAATGTCTGAAAATATGTATTTGCATTGACGAAAATTACTTCATGTTACCTGTGCCCTTTATAGAAAATGGAATTAAATATATTTTTGTTATATTTAAGTATAAAGGTTTTGTCCTTCTCTCAATGTGGAATATTTTGTATGGTTGTTGAGTAGATATTAGCATTTGGGATTGAAATGTATGCATTACATACTCATGAACACTGTTGCGTTTAAACTTAAAAAATATAACATGAAAAAATATTTTAAAATGTAAAAATTGCATTTTAAATTATAAAAAGATTAATATATATTTTTGTGGATATTTTATGTTTCCTAATGTACTCAATAGCAAAATGGTACAATAATTTAAAAACACTTTTCACTTTTTGAATATTTCTTGTGATAAAAAAACAATGTTTTTATCTGTTTTTTAGCTGCAATGCAATCTTGATAAAAGGATAGAAAAAAGCATAAAAATTAATGTTTTTGAATTAAACTTTTTTTAGGAAATATAATTCTAGAAGACTAGTGCACAGTAGATAGACCCAGTGTGTACTTTGTAATCAAATGTCTTTTTTTATCATCCTTTATTGGAAGTAAAATTTGGTCTAGTACTAATACTATTTCAACATATACTTATTCTACATATTACTAAATTGTATGTTGCTGGCCGTATGAGAGTTAGGTTTTAACATTTGAGCTTATAGCTAATTATATACTAAAATTGATATTTTGTTTAATATTTTGTATTCCTTAAATTCAACCATCTTTTTTAACTATTTTTTTTATAACATGCAGATTAATTTTTGTATATACGAGGTGACAATTATTGAGCCATATGAAATAAAAGATATTTTTTAAAAAACTACTGAGTTAAAAAATTGTGTGCAAATTTTAAAAGTAACTGCAGATATTTGTATTTATCTTATGACATGTTCGTCATCAATGGCTTGATGTGCCGAAGACCATAACCAACATTGCCAAAACTATCATCACAAACGCTACCAGGTCTCTCGAAGTTTTGAATCAACCGGTTCAAGTGCTATAACAATAACTTTTGATTGTTATAACACTTGGTCTGATTGTCTTCAACTTGTACTAAGTCGCAAATTTCCTTTTAGCTTTTATTGCTCGGATAGTAGGCCTTAATGATCAATATACCTTCAGAAACGAGTATTTCGCCATTTTTACTAAAAAATGAACAACAATAATAGTGGGCATGATAAAAAAATCCTACCATGACTTGCATTCAACCAAGTTTTAACTGAATCTTGTCAACGGTTCAAAAGTTATCATGTTTTTTTTTTCATATAGCTTAATAATTGTCACTCTGTAATTTAGTGCAACACAATTAAACATATCTCGACTGTTTTTAAATATTTTGTTCATAAGTGATCAATGTGTTATGTTTGTTATCATTGCTTAAAATAATGTTTATCTTAATATACCAATATTAGGTGCACTTTGTTACACATTCACTCTAAGTTATAATATATATGATGTTGAAAAAATGTTTAATGTACTATATTATAAAATAAACTTTCTAGTGTGAGTTGTACTTCTACTTTGATTTCTTATTTGAGTTTTAAAAACATATATCATTATTCAAATGCAAGGTTTCTTACGCTTTGGTTTCGATAAGCACTAAAGTTATGCATGTAATTTGGACATTTTATTCTGGCTTCAATCAGAAAATAAAGTAGGATAGAAGTATTTGAAGAGTTGACTATACACTTTAACTATGTAATTTTTAAAAACTTTGCATCAAAACATGAGAATCCTTATTTTTTTGTGTTAAGGTTTCAGGAATCGTACTTCATGCTAAGCTCACCACTGTGACTCCTTACTTTTATTCAATATACTCACAAGTTTTCCAACTGATTTTTTTGTCATTCCAAAATAAGCTGTTGGTATGTGTACTACCATTTATTAAACTGGCAGCTGAAGTTACTGGTGTTTGAGTAAAACTGGCTTGTATCGAAAAGCTTTTTTTACAGATAACAATTATAATAATGAATATTCACTGTTCCTTTTTTTTCCCTTTTAAATCTGTTTAAAAATTGAAATGTTGAAAAGATTTCAAAACACATTAGGTTTGCAGGTAGGTCCAAAACACATTAGGTTTTATTTAATCTTTCACGAGTAGATACTGTGGAGAACATAACGTATAGTCGAGTCAATTGTTGGTCTGCCTGGTGGTAGTTTTCAGGTTTTCTATTTGTGATGCAAATGCTGCGCAGTTTCCCTTCAAAATTCCCATCAAAATCATTCTACCTTTATATGGGTATGGATAATGATCTAGCAATGTTATGGTACCGTGCAACTCTTGTAGTTCTTGAGCAAATCTTCAATCTAACTAAATCATGTTCTTTTTAACTAAGCAGTTATTTTATGGTTTAACTATTTTTTTAAATACATGGCGAATTTCCAGTATAAATAAGAAAACTTATTTTTTAATATTTTTTTTTTTTTACTTTTGAGAGTTATTTAGTAGTATTGAAAGAAAATTTTCGATCTACTCTAAAAGGGGTGTTCATTTCTTTTATCACAGTAATTGAATAAAAACTGTTTCAATCGAGCAGCTTTTCAAATAATGAGTCGTAAGAGTGCGGTGGACGTATAAACTGTTTTATTTTTTTACATTCATTAGCAAGTTAAGGTCCTGATGGCATTAGTGATAAATTGAGGATTAGAAATGAAAAACGACCCAACCAAAAAAGAAAATTTTTCAGGAGAGACGAAAAATGATCGCATCTGGTACTTAGGTAATGCTTAAGTACATACTTCAGATTGAATTTGTACTATTGCTTCTGGAGTTCACACTTTGGGCGTTCTCCACTTTGTTTAGTTTGGTCTTTGTGACATTTTTCCGTAATTTCCCCCCCCCCCCGATTTTTTCGGTACTTAGGTCGTTTTCCATTTTTAGTCCTCAATTGTCTTTGATTTATCCTAGGTACAACATATACTAGAAAGGATTTTGAAATGTTGAGGAATGTGCTTGGAAATTGTTGAATATATTAATAACTTAATATTGAAACCATTAAATAATTATTATTTAATGAGTTTTATTTGCAAAAAATATCAATATGGTTCACATTATGGTGCTTGAACAGCAGTAATAAATCACCACACGCTGCTTTACGAAATATGTTATTTTAAGAAACTTAGTATTTAGAATAAGATTTTTCAAGGGTAATACCATACGAGTCCGATAATTTTCTGAGAAAATAATGGAAGTATATTTTTACAAAAAGTTTTGGTTGGTTGTTTGGTGGTTTTTATGGCGCAAGAGCAACACTAGAGCCATATTGCACCATAAAAAGTTTTGGTATTACAATTAATCTTACTTAGTATGGTAATTTATATTGAAAATCCCATTCCTTTAAACAATATTAATGAAACGCAATTATATTTTTACTATATAAAAAAAAAAAAAAAAAAAAAAAGAGCAGATGTTACATGAGTATCAAAAAATAAACTATGGTGTCCTAGTAACGAATACATAATACCATTAAAGAAGAGCAGTTATTACGTCAAAAGACGCCATCGAAAATGTCCAGCAGAAGACAGTTTGCTACTGTTGCGTTAGCAGTAGATAAAGTATTTGTATCATAAACTATTCCCTTTTGTGTCCACGACCGCTTAATTAATATCCGGACTATTCCAGTTGCTGGCACTGTCTATAGTGGAAGTGTCGGTAAACTAAATTCCAGTTGCCACTTCCCAGCATTTTTTTTTTTTTAACAATTTATCAGCTGGCATGCTAGCTACTGGCAACGTGTAAATCAGTTTTAAATTAGAGAAGTGACGTCATATTTTTATTTTCAGATATTATAAATCGATAACGCAGCTTGAAGTTGCCTACAACTCAACTTTTCTCTTCAGAGTCTTGTTTTTGTGTTCTGCTAAAAGCGGTTATAAGTTATAAGATAAAATAAACATTTTGTAGTATAGCCTAGAAATTAATTTAGGAACAAGTATATTTGTTTCAGCAAGTAAGAATATTTTTCTCTTTGCTCCAAATGCATAAACATCAATCTAACTTCATCTTTAAAGCTTATTTGTAAAATATAATTTTTTTTGTTTGGGCGTGTGAAGGCGAGCTATTGTTTAAAAACGTGATTGTTCTATACGGATATCCGGTAGGTGATTTATGCCCTCCGCGTCATTGGATAAATTGGAGCAATTACCCGATCTTTTTGAAAGATTTTTTTTGGAAAAAATTCTAAAACGTCTACAAACCAATTTATAATAAATATCGTATCCTTTTGAAATTTTAAATGAAATGTGGTGTTTACAATTATTTTTTATGATTTAATCACAAAAAAATTCTTATCTATTGTTTTGATTATCCTCAATTGTTCGTTTTGAATTGCCATGTAAATTTATTAATTCGTCCGCTTTCACAGCGAATTTAAAAAGATCTTCAGATGACCATATTGGTCAGAATTCACAGTCAATAATTAGTCCATTAAATATGCAGTACAGTTAGTTTGAACATGATTTCTCCCTTTAAATTCAATAGTTGATTTTGTCATTGAGCTAGTTACCTGCAAATTTTTTTAGATATAAAAGCTGCTGTTCATATTTTAGGCTGTTGTGATGATCTAGGGATTAAAATTTTAATAATCAGGTATGAGAGTTTTCCTCCTTTTTTGTTTTTTATGTAACTTTTTCCTTTTCTTTGTCCCTGTTTCGAGAATCTGCATTTTTCTGATCTGAATCAGTTTTTCCTGCAAAAAGTATACTTTTCCTCATGTATAAACAAAAGATTTTCCCTCTTAGCTCCCCTCTCCTCACAAATTACTTCACAAGCTCTTAATATTTGAAATTTAATTATTATTTAGTATGAGAAATTTTATTGTATCATTAAAATTATTGAATCATCCTTCCTGCATACTTTTTTGTTGAATTTTTGTGTATTCCTTCCGCAAACTTTTTTGACGAAACTTTTGGGTATCGTTCCTTCTGCTTGCTTTCTTAACGAATTTTGGGATAATTCCTCCTTTTTGTTCTCTTATCACTCTTATCCCTGAATGATGATTAGATGACAAAAGTTATTTGTTTGAGGACCTAGCGGTGAAGCTGCCTTACTTCCATCGATAGAAGCTTATATAAGTTATGGTAAGAGTTGGAAAAACATGAATTTATTTAGAAAAAGTACAACCAAAGTCGAGATTTTAAACTGTAGCTGTACTTATGAATATTAGTTTAAATTTAAAAATTGAATCAATACTTTTTTTGAAGTAACCATCAATATTATTAAACAGATTTTGTTTCATTTTTGATTTTCATATTTAAATTTACCTCCATTTCAAAGTATATAATGATTTTTATTTGCTGTCATATTAAAATTTTACTTCAATGAACATTAAATCAAGTGGATTTAAAATTTGGTTTGTGTAAAAAATTCTGCAAGGTTATTTGCTATGTTCACACACATCGATACGTTTACACCACAGTAAGATGGCACCTTGTAATAGAAATAGTCTCATATTCACATCTATTATGAACAAAACAAAAAAAAAAATTATCTTACCTTCATGATTTTCTGGTTTGTAATTGTCCTATTTGAAATAATTTAAAGCTTAAATTATGTTCTCTCTTTCTTCTAGAAATGGAATGTGGCATTCCCCAGAGGGCGTCTTCGTCTGACGTCAACCAGAGTCCACCGAAAGCCCTACTCCATGTCAATTTTGACCTTGAGAATGACGAGATGCATGAGAGGAAGAAGAAGTATCTGACAGCGAAGTACGGACAGCATCAGATGAGCCTTATCAAGAAGCGGCTGAGGGTGGAGATGTGGATGTACGACCAGCTGCAGGTGCTGTACCAGAGCACGGTAAGGGGATTTCATTCGGATTGTTGTTAGGGAGGGGCTAGTATTGGGACCCAAAAGAAAAAGGATTTCCTTCTTCTAATTTACTTTCACTCTAATGCTGGATTACTGAAAAATTATAGTTTTGAGAAAATTGCTTTTGAAATTTTTTCAAATTATTAAAATTGTACTACGTCTTTATGACTTTAATATAAATGTAATATAATGGGATATTGCCTTTCCTAGTATTGATCATTCCCTATACCTGCTATATTACAATCTTCTAGTCCAGTGTATTTAGAAACAATTTTGTGTAAATTTGGTGAGTAGGTACAAAAATGGTCACTGAATGAAATGACATAAATTAAAAACTTGACAATAGCTTCTAATATATTTTATTTTATATTTGAAATCCCTTTGTCAATTCATATGCTGTGGCTCTATCTGGTTATGTCTTTTATTATTTTAATTTTCATTTATAATAAATAGACAGTAAATGAAAACAATTTATGTCATTTCATTAATGGGAATTAGTACCCTAAAATTTATAAAATTTTTATTTTGAGTTTATTATAGTTTATTAAAATTTAATTTCTTCCCTTTAAAATGATACATCATTTGTAATAATACCTCATTTAGAAGTATTTGTAATAATTTTTTGAATTTTTGAAGATAAAATTATGAACTATTAGTGTAAGTAAGCTTTTCTTTAAAATGCATTTATCTCATAATGACATTTTTCATTACTCCAGAGTTCATCCTAAGCATTTTTCGAGGGGCTGCACGCCCTGCCTGCCCTTTTTCTATAAAAATAGCGCCCTTCTTGCCCTTTTTCTATAAAAATAGCACCCTGCTTGCTCTTTTTCTATAAAAATAGCGCCCTTCCTGCCCTTTTTCAGAAAAAATTTCATCCTGAAAGAATTCGAAAAACTTTCGTTTTTCCCTCTCCCAACAGTACGCAATATGTGGATCACCCCTACTAAAATCGGCTGTCGCGCATGCGCATTCATGTTCCAATGCGCAATGTATATATCAGGGACTGAAACCATTGAGTAGATGTCTATATAGGGTACCCGTCTATAAAACGTGTTTCATTAGTAGGTGGATTGTAAGGCGCCGTCTTACAATTTCCCAAGTGCACATTAGTAAACTCTGATGGCCATTTCGTACGTGTTTTGATTAAGTGTATTTCGCTGGATTTTTACCATGCCTCCTTCAAAATAGTGAAGAAAGGAATTTGAAAGATTTGAATAACTTAGTTAAAGGTTTATAACTATCAAATGTTTACACTAAGAATTTAAAAAGAATATTTCCGTTTGGACACGCGTAATCGCGATGTCCTCCTGTTAAATTTAGGGGGTGTTTTTGGTAATTTGCCTGCTACCAATTAATTTCTAAACATCCGTTTCATATTTAAAATTAAGCATAACAGGAATGCAACCAAAATCCCAGATTATTTTCGATTTTTAAAAAAATAAAACTTCTATTATAGCTTACATAATAGCGGCATGCATGGCAAAAAAAATCGCCGTTTTGACGCTAAATTTGATCCAATTTGGAAAATAAAAAAATGCAAAAATTTCAGGACATAGTCCAAGTTCTTTAGTCGTAATACTCTTTGTGATATCCCACAATGAATAATGTTAAATTTGGAGAAACTCTATTCTCTATCTGACAATAGCAAAACTAAGAGATGAAATTTAAGGTTGATTCATTCAAACTTTAGAAAATTTTGAACGAGTGAAAAGTTCTTATTTTAACACATTTTCATTATGCTAAAACATTCTTATCTTAATTTTACTGTATTATAAATTGATAATTTTATAAAAATTACTATTTGATGAAAATTTTACTGTGTATATTGCACTTTAATTTTAATAATTTTCTCAGTCTCATTCCATCAGAATTAGGACTGAAGCATTTTATCAGTATTTTGATATCTTTTAAGTTTCTGAGCGAGTTTTTGATTCACGGATTTTTGCATCATATATTTTTTTCCCAGAATATTGAAAATTATTTATCGTGGTAGAAAAGTATAACAATATTGAAATTGTGGCAGGAAACACGTATTTCTGCAATTTGCCATTAAAGTGCCCTTTTTTTGGAAAATAGCACCTTGCCCTTTTTCATTTCTAGGATGAACTCTGATTACTCATGTATCTTTTTCTCAGAAAATACTTAATATAGAAGCCTTATTCATTTTTCATCTCATTTAACAGACACTTGTTATTTTACTGAAGTAGGGTTCTAATTATAATGCATTTACTTTTTTTTTAATGAATTATTAGTGTAAGTCGCTTAAATTTATTAAAAATCACAAGTTTTTTTGACGAAATAAGCCAGAACAAAAAATGTTTTTAAAATAATAACAAAATCTTACTTCAGTAAATACCGATACATAAAATGAACGTGTGATAAAAATTTTAGGTAGGATAGCTTGAACAGTTTCTGAGAAAAACGTACATGAGTAATGAGGGGAATTTGAGAAAAACGCATTTTAAAGAAAACATTACTTACACTTATATTTCAAAGTTATATGTTCCAAAATTTATTAAAAATATTTCTAAATGAGGTATTATTACAAATGAGGTATCATTTTAAAGAGAAATAGTCAAATTTAAGTAAACAACAATAAACTCAAAATTGATTTATTATTGATTTTTGGGTATCAATATATTAAGTGATCTTTTTTCAAGGTTGTATAGAAATTGGTTTCTAAAGGTAAGTGTCCACGAGGGAGAAAACTCGCGCGAGTTCCATGCGAGGAACTTGCTGCACTGTTTCCACTGCATATGCAAGTTTACTTGTGGAGGGGTGGTTGCAATTTTCTACAGTAGAAATCTTGCATAGGTGTGTCCACGACGGCGGCGTGCAACTGCGAGAAGGAAATGGATTCTCTGGGGAAAATCGGCTGTAATTTTGCTTTTGCATAATAACGGCAATATTTGTTTTTCATTTATTCAGGATTTTTAGATGATTATGTTAGATGAAAATAATTTATTTAGGAGACAAGATTTTAAGTAAAATAATACACCGTATACAATTAATTGGCAGTTCAATTATAAAAATTTATATTATCATTTAAATTATTAACCATGTATAATAAATAATTGTTAACATATTACGAGAAATAAAATTATTTCTTTGAGGAATAATAATTGTTGTGAACAACAGGCAAATTTTAAAGACAATTATAGTTTTTCAATGAATTTTTATCTAAAAAAAAGAATTCTAGGAAAAGAAATTAAAGGATCGTTTTTTATAAATTTAATGGTATTGTATTATTATCTATTTTATATATAACGATTATCACTCAAATTATTTTTAAATATACATTATACTGATTTTAAGTACAGTTTTATGTAGTAAAGTTTTTCTTTTCTTTTTTTTCTCATTTTTGCTATAAGAAATATCACTTTTATGAAACAAATGCATGTTTTAAACAGATATTTTGTAAAATATTTTAATAATTTCTGTTTTTCATAAGAGTATGAAAACTCTTATGAAAAAGTAATTATCTGATTAAATAACGAATATGCATTTGAGAACGTTAAAAAAAATCAAAATAAGAATCAATAGTTATTTTGCATTTTATATTCAATCTGAATAATATGATACATCGCATTATTATAACAATAAAATTAATTTAATCCACATAACAATAAAAAATTCCAAATTGAAAACCTAAAAAAAAAAAGTTAACGGGGATCGAACCAGGAATCTTTCGAGTACAAAAGAAAACTCTATGCACCACGCCATCGGGCCCAACACGAGATGGGTGAAGTATAAATCTTATACAAGTTATTTTTTCAGTTTATTTAACTAAAATAAAATGGAGTTTTGCACAGGCAGTAAACATTAATTTTCATTACATCTAGTCAAAAGATCTTCATGGTATATTTTCTAATACTGCAAAAAGAAAATTATACACGATAACGCATGAAGGAAATTGTTTCGCTACATGAGAATGAATCATACTGTGTCTTTTCAAACCATATTTAACCTTATATTTGATACAAAAGTATTTTAGTATTTTTAATTAATCAAATTCATGCTATTTTTACTTAATCCAAGATAGTTTTACCAATTTCTACTAAACTCAGAAACTTCCAAATGAATGTGTCATTCGGATCTTCAAAGATAGAAAATCGACATGCGTTTATATTTACATTCTTGTAATTTTTGTAAAAGCTCATCTTTAATCCTATGCAATAATGATAAGTCCTATACAGTGCGAATAATTCAAAAGAATTATTTAATAAAATCAGCAGCATCAAAATAAAATCTGCTTCACGATTGAGGATTCGATTGTCAACTTGCGGCGAAAAGCTGCAATATTTTCCAAACGGCTGGAATCAAGGAAGAAAACTTGCTGAACTAGTGTCCACGAGAGGATTTTCGGTCGGAGCTAGTCTTGCTGCAACTAACTAAAACTTCCCGATAGTGGACTCGCAAGGGTGTGTACACGAGCGAGAAGCCATTTTGCATCGAACTCGCACGCGTTTTCTCGCCCGTGGACACTTACCTTAAATGCACTGGGCTAGAAGATTGTAACATTAGTGAGTATAGGGAATGAGCCTTACTAGGACTTCCTCTTAATAGAATATAATGGGTTATTGACTTGGGACATACTATAAAAGCAGTGTAATTTATGACTCCTGCACATATCTAAAAACTGACAATTTTGGAGTTATCTAGTTGTAACATTGAGGTGTCGATATGATGTAATAAAAGCTCCACAGTTTTCCCTCTCAAGCTTATGCTGGTCTCGCAGTTCTAAAACCGAATGCTTGCTTAGCGTGGAGGACTCAATATCAAGACTTGTTTCTGACTTTGCCAACTCAAATATAAATTACAGTTTCTGTTTGCTCATTTCTCTGCTTGCAAAATACAAAATTAAAAAATATAACAAAAAGTGGTTTATGTTATTTAATTATTTGAGTAATTGAAACTTTGCCTTTCTTTTTTGTTTGCATATTCTAAATATTGATTCTTGTAATTGAAATGAATATGGTAAAGAAGTTTTTATAACACTCTGGAAACATTTTCTTGCACAAAACACATTCTTTGAAGTCATTTTATAATTGGTATTACAGATAAGTTTTTCTTCTTTTCAATATTTGCTTTTGAAACTTCTTACATGATTTTTTAATTACTTTTCATCTTCTATAATTGATAGGCAAAATTGTACAGCCATGTGTTTTAAATTTCAAATTAGCTGCTGTTGCGTTAATTCACAGGGAAAGGCTGATGATAATTCTTTATGTGTGATAAGTTTCTGTACTTTTTGACAAAATTACATCCTCAACAAAAATTATGTGTGCTATTCAATTGTTAAAATCTTAGATTTAAAAAAATTGCTGCTGCTTCATTATTATTACTATTTTTTTTTTTAAGGATTCTAACAATTATGAAGTAGAAATTGATCTGGATGAACTCTTGGATATTGAAGCTGAGCCAGCTAGACGGGATTGGTTGAGAGTAAGAAAAGGCACAATTGCAAAATTATTTTAAGCTAAATTTTTTATTTAGTAATTAATGAGCAAGATATTAATCATTCATGAATTCTATCCCCATTTTTTTAAAAATAAAATAATATTTAAATTTTTTTGTTTTTAAATATCAGGACACATTTTTTGGAAAGTCAATCTGATTTCCCCTCTCTTTCTATTTAATTGAAGTTTTTCTGTGTTATTTATTGACTTGTCATAACAAACTTAAATAAAAGGTACAGGTTTTGGTATAACTATCGATCTAGATAAACAACTGGATAGACTGCTCCAATGGCAACGCAAGGCAAAAAACTCACCGGCAGAAATATTTGCTTTCCTGCCTATGGTGGGACGGTTTCCTGAATCATGGTTAATTACTGTGTTGCATATAATTTCAACAACAGCGCAAATCGGAAAAATACTAACAATAGTTTTCACCGGCAAGTAAATAGTCATTCAAATATGTTATTACATTTTTTTTATTATTATTCATTTTTGAAAAATATCTAAAATGACCCTTTTAACATTGATCGCTGGTGGTTAATGATTGATCTCTTACATGGCAATTCATATCATAAATAATATATTTTAAATTCAGAACAAATAGTAGTAAGATCTAGAATAAAAGATTTGATTTATATATATTTAATCCTTGTTTCTATTTGTTTTCAAGGGCATTTCGCAAAGAAATGGGAAAAGAAAGCGAAATTAAAACTACTTGTTCACTCATTTAATAATTAAAATAATTACTCTGTTTATTTATAACTGGATAATTTGTTTTAGATATGTTTTATTTAATCTATGTTTTTATACGTTTTCATAAACATTTAGTAATTGTATTAAAAAAAGAAAAAAAAAAAAAAAAAGATGGAATGGAAATTGAAACAATAACTCAAAATGCTAGTGTTCTGTTCTAAATTTATTTAAATGAAACTGCGGACTGCAAATGGCAAAGTTTATCAGTTTTTTTTATTACTTGCGTATTTATTTTAAAAGCTAAATCTTTTTTTACTGTTTTTTGGAATTCAAAGTCTGACCAAACTGTCGAAAGCAATTTGTATTTCAATTTTATTTCTGTTTAAAAATATAACCCTTGAATTTTAGAGAGAAATTGTCTCTCCTCTTGCAATCGTTTACAAATGCTTGTACTAAATTAAAGAAGTTTATTTTATTTTAATTTATTTAAGTGTTTTTGTTAAATTAGGAGAAAGTGAAGTGTTTATGTGTCAGGATGGCACAAGTTTCTTCATAGTTTTCTAATTATCAAATTTCATCTCGTAGAATACACTTTATTATTTATTGTAAAACACTTTCGGATTTTACTCTATACTTGTTTAAATGAATTGTTGTATATTAGACGGATTTATTAAGTAAATGTTAAACTGATTAAATTTGTTTCATTGGCAAATAATTTTGATTTAGTTTTTAAGCTGAAATGGTACCAAAAGTAATCCAGTTGGTCAATTTTATTTTATAAGAAACTACAATTTTTTTTAATTAATGTACTACAATTAAGATTTTTTCAGAGACCCACTTCAGAATTAATGGATCAAATATATGTCTTAGACTTGCAATAAACAAGTTTCAAAACCTGTATCTTTAAATTCATAAGTTATATAACAATATTGAGTATGAAAAATTAATATAATATAGTTTGCCTTTGAAACTTAAATTGTTTTTTCTATTACATTAGTTATAGTATAAACGAATTTGTATTTTGAAATTTTATTATTACTTATTTTCAACTGGTTTACTGTATTTTTTCAATTATCTTTAATTTCTACTTCTAAAATAAATATACTTTTAAAGTCTATTTTCATTTGTTTACTGTGTTCTCATAACTTGTAGGTAATAATTTATTTTTAAAGCATTTAATTTATGTAGCTTAAAATTTAATTAGAATTAAATTCAAATCAATAAAGATAAAACACGTTTACAGATACCGACAGTAACTAATCTCAAATGTTTGTTCCAAATATACAAATCCTATACTTAGAATTATTTTGATCAGTTTTATTTATTGGTTAAACTATTTTCTTCAAATATGTTTTATTCTTTTTTTTTTTTTTTTTTGCTTGCCAAATATCAAAAGTAACGCGGATATACCATAAAGATCGAAGAAAATCCACATCGGCAATACAAATTTCTCCATCCAAGCATCTCGCTTCCGCGGTGGCAACGGCTCATTTCCCCAGCGTTAAGCAGTCTATCCAGTTGTTTATATCAATGGATATAACTGACTAAAATCAAATTTTTTTCTCCATTTCTTTGAATGTAATAAAATTTTAAATTATTATTTTATACCTTTAAATTCCGAAACTGAAGGTGTGTTTAAGATTTAAAAATTGTTTTTGTTAATGAACTTCTGAAGGCAATTTCTGTGCCTTTGATTTTAAATGTGTGTGTGTCTCTTACAGAAAAAATTGGTTGGCGTGAAGCAGTCTGAAGATGCTGTTGAAGTAAGATATTTCATTAACCCCTTGACATATAATTAATATAACCCCTTGTCATTAATTTCATGTGCTATTGTAAACTTTGACGTCTCCGAGACGTCAGGAACTCTCTTTGGTGAACACTGGGCAGTATATTATTAGACTATCTGTTTCGGTCGTACATTGATGCTGTTTTGTTTAGACTGTTGACGATGCTTTCCCCCTCTTAACAGCACCGATAAAAAAAAAAATCGCATCAGCAAATAAGTAAACAGAAAGAAGCACAATTAAAGCGGTAGTCAGTATAGCAGTGATCTCTGGAGTAGTCCGTGTATATTCATGGCACAAACTTAAAACTATAAAAGGGAACATTTCCATATTGCTTTTTCTTGATTTATTTGAAGACAGAAGACAATCACGGTAAAAGACAGGAAATTATTAAGTATTTATTTACAATAAATCCATGCTGATCCTAGCTTCTGCTTAAGGTCACATCATGATCTAATCTGAAGTTATGTTTCAGTATCAGGCAATTTTATTTGTATGTCGTGGGGTAAAAATAATAGTGTAACTTTTTTTTCTTTTGTCTGCAAAAGCCTGGTCAAAATTACTGGCAGTTACACATCTGAACAATCATTACTATTCCATTGTAGACTAAGATTTGTAATGTTTATTGGAATTGGGAAAAAAAGCAACTACTTTTAATGCATATATCCAGGATACCCAGCAATAGAGGTAATATGGAAAGCAAGGAAATTGGCAGTTTTTGAAATAAAAGAGATGAAGGAAATTGTTTTTTCTTCATACATAAGTTATAAAACTATAGAAATTCTACAAGAAAGTTTATAAATTTTTTTTTAATAAATTTCCTAAAATTTAGTTTTTAATGTATAATTGTAATGATGCGGGAGAACGAGAAATTAACTAGAAAATTTTAGGGAAATTTCAATTTAATTTTCCTTTGAACACCCTGGATATTTCACCTAAGTGTTTCTATTGGATGTGCACATTTTTCTTAATTGTAAATATTTATTTTTTTACTATACTATAGTTATATATCTAATTAAAAAGAGTTTCGTTACCAAAAAAGTTCTGCATAACAGTATCATTTCATGGACAAAAATGCAGAAAAACCTCATTTTGCTGAAAATAAAAGGCGTAGCAATAAAAATTGGCCAAACCACCTATATTGTTTTTACAAGATTGAATGTTTAATTTTTTGGCACTTAAAGTAGAGTTTGAATCATTGTCAATTTTAAATTGTTCTGCTTTAAAGATATTAATCTGAAATTTGTTCATGCAAAACAAATTAATATTTTGCTGTTACGACTTTTATAAAAAATCATTATTGTAATGATTTTTTAAAAATAATTTTGTTAAATAATTTATTCATAGAAGTTATCTACTTATTGTAGTTTGTTAGAAAAGGCATGCTAATTCACAAAAAGCATAGCTTTGTTAAAAAAAATTTAAAGATGGGTGTAGCTATTAAAATTTTCCTGATGTATTAAGATCCCTAGATATGTTACAGCAATGTATGAAACATGAGAATTATTATAAACTTTCCCTATGCAATCTATAGAATGACAAATGCTATTTAGGCAAAGTATGAAAAAAAGTCACGTTAAGGTTATTATTTAAAACACTTATTTTTCTCCACTCGAAAATACAAAGGTTATTTTGAAAAAATAATGAAGAGTGCCATTAACACGTTAAGTGCCTCATCAGCCATCGGTGGCTGACACTGAACTTTCCGTTTTGGTCGCGACAGCCATCGGTGGCTGACAGTGTAAAATATTATATAAAACTAAAAATATTTTATTGTTTTAAGTGATAACTGAAAATTTACTTATTAGAGTAAGTCATTAACACGTTGACTGGCACGTCAGCCATCGGTGGCTGACACTGAACTTTCCGTTTAGGATGTGTCAACCACTGGTGACTAACAGTACGCTGTTGTTTTCCCCATATCTATAATTTGACATAATGCCTTTCTTAATGCTTTTTAAAGTGCAAGAAGTCTTAGTTTTTGAAGTACTATTGATATTTCAAAGATAAAAATATTATTAAATATACTATATCCAAAATGCCCTTGTGAAAAATTGCCTATCTAAGAACTTTAAGTTCGAGGTCTGGCAATGCTGTGTAAACATGTGGAATGAATGTCTATAAGCATTTCATTCTAGACGTAAATATCTTCTATTGCGATAAGAAATATTGGCCCTAATATATTACACAGCTGGTCATCTCTTAAAATATCGAATTATTAGTTAGTGTAGATGACCATTTCAATTACATCTTATTTGTTGCTGAGTAACAATAACTAGAATATATCAAGTTCGAAATAAACTTTTTGGGTCATTTTGGAGAAAATAATGGAAGTAAACTTTTTTGGTCATTTTAAGTAGAAATATATTAATTACTTTTTTACAATAATAAAATAAAATATTAGATTTTTCGACACTTAATTAAAAAAGGTTTTTTAAATTGTCTTTTCACTTAGCCCCAAAAAAGATTAAGTAGCTAATGCACATGTGTTCGGGCGTCAATGTTATAAATTTTATGTTTCCTTCTTATGGGATTAACCAGTTGTTGTTGTCAACCTGATGGCTGTGGGGTTAGCGCTCTGGCCTTGCATGCCAAAAGTGCTGGGTTCGATTCTGGGCTGTATCGAGTAACACACAGCTGTATCGAGTAAATTTCAATCTGTTAGTAGTACGCTTCGCATTGCTGTATCGCATTAATCTTCTAAGAAGCATGCATGGCCTGAAGGGAAATTCCTTAAGAATTTGCGTTGCGCTCAACGTGTTAAAAAACTTTTATTCAAAATACGTAAAGAAAAATGAAAATTGTAAAAAAATATACCTTTTTTTATTGAAGAAAACAAAATTTTCATGTAAGAAATTAAAACAAGCTACTTGATGCAATATGGTAGGCTTGCTTAGTTCCTTGTGAATTGGAGATGTACTTTGTCAGTTAATCGTTTGGCATTCTGTAGAATGCCTAGGAAATGGGTGAAATATTAATTCCTACTTTGCCTAAAACTGCTGAGCATTTTATAAATTTCCTATGCATTCTATAGAATGTCAACTTTCATACGTTGCCGGTAACAGATATAAAATAAAATCTTCATTTGCATGTAAATGAAAATTTTTAATACATCTAATTAAGTTTGAAATGAAAACATAGATCAGCAAATTATATGTACAGGGTTTCCGCGCATATGTAAAGTCAGGAAATGTCATGAATTTGGACGTTGGGTAAGTTTTGTCTTAGAAAGTCAGGATTTTGAACAAAAAAATGGCCATAAGTCAGGGAAATACAGTGAATTTCATGGATTTCTAAACATTTTAAGTAAAATCACGTAACTGTGACATCATAAAGGCCATGATCGCTATTCACTCATCAAAAATTTATCTATGTTTAAATTTAGAATGCAAACATATTTATATAATGAACAAGTTACACCTTTTTTTTTTACTTTAAATTAATTTAAAATATCAAGGTTGAAATATACAAGAATATTTGGTCATCACTAATTTTAATGTAATAATTTACTGCTCCAAAATCGTATTTTTACTGCTCCGACAGTGCTCCAAAATCACATTTTGGTACTTACATCACTGCAAAACTCAAACTATAAAAAATGGATTGGAAAAGATTTCTCCAAACTTCATCCCGCAATAAATATTTATGGTTGCATCTTTGCTGTTTGGTAACATTTGATATTTTAAACTTCAGACAAATTCATTAATTACAAAAAAAAGGAAGTTAAAAATTGCAATTTTTGTACCGACTCTGCAAAGGTAAAATAGGGCCTTGATTTGTTTTGTAATGTCCTTGAAAAAGGCCTTGAAAGTCCTTGAATTTCACTTCCAATAAAGTGTACGCACCCTGTCAAAGAATGGAACATTATTTCCCCCTTTTTCTTCTGATTTGGAAGTTACTGAAACAAGGATTTTTGACTTAATTTAAAATAAAACTTTATAAAAATAATTTTATGATACTGTGATTATCTTACTATGTTCGTGTTAGTAAAATTCATAAGGTTATTTTATTATTTTGTTGTGATTTAATTTCTTGAGTCATGGAAAATTATTCATTTTAGTCGTGTCCATACCTGCCAACTTGTACGAATTATCCGTACAATGTACGGATTTTTACTATTTTGTACGGGTGTACGAACAGCTAAAAAAATCGTACGGATTTCACGGTACTTTTCGTTTTTTCCCTAAAACCGTTTTTTGTTTGTTTTTTTTTAATTTTTAATTTTTTATTTTTATATATAAATATTTTTTCAAGTCCCCAACGAAACCGAAACGATTTTCCAAAGCTGCCGCGTCAGTCAAAATATTTATTCACACTCCAAGATTGCTCATATGTTCAGCACTAAAGCGCGATGGCGAGGATGCATTGTTTTCTTTTCTGTTGCCGACTTGATTTGGCAAACCAAACCACTTCTTCGATTTTTCGGGCTTTACAGGTTATTAAAGAAGCAGAAAACCGAAAGTGCTTTAGTTTTTTAATTCTACCTTCTTTTGGACTGGACTCCAAAACGTAAATAATAGTACTGGACTTGCGCGTAAATAATAGCCCTAAACCACGGCGCCGAGGATGCACTGTTTTGATTTGTGTTGCCGACGGGACCTGGCGAACCAAACAACTATTGCGTTGCCTCAGACTTAAGAGATTAACTAAGAATCTGAAAACCAAAAATGCTTTAGATTTTGGTTCTTCCTTCTGTTTGGAAAGTACAATAATGTTGCACGTATATAATAAAAGCACTTAAGCGCGGCGCTGGAAATTCATTGTTTTCATCTGTGTTGCCGACGGGATTTGGCGAACCAAGCAACTGTTTCGTTATCTCGAACTTTAGATATTAATAAAGTAGAAAACTGAAAGTGCTTTAGTTTTTTTTTATTCTTTCTTCTTTTGGACCGTACTCTCCAACGCTGCGCACTAAATCGCGACACCGCCGTTTTCAATCGTTTTGGCGGCACTCATCGAACGACTGTTTCGTTTTCTCGGACTTTAGAGATTAAAGCACTTTCGGTTTTCAGCTTCTTTGTTAGTCTTAATTATTTATTTTAAAATATCCAAGTTAAACAATCCTGGTGTAAGACTCCAGAAAATATCAAGTTTTTTTGGAGTTTACTTCAAACCAAGCAGTTTACTTCTAATCATCAGAAATTCAAACAAAGAAACAAATTTTGCATTCTGCGCCATCTATGCATCTGATATTAAGATTTCTCATGGAGAATTTACTGATGTCGAAGTTCATATCAATTCTAAAAAGTACAGTGACAACATCAAATGTAATAATAAGAATTCAAAAGCCTGCATAATTGATATTTGTGCGTGTGATTAAACACTTTGAATACCACCAACTCATTGTATGTTTCACTAGAGTTTTTGTGTCATAAAGCATGTTTTATTTAGGTGTAATGTTGACTAAATCATCATCAGACCTCATCAGAGATTTCATCGTAAAGTTTAAATTTGATTTATTTTTAAATCCGAGTTAGTTTTTTATTTTATAATTTTCATTTCGTGCTAAAATGTAACAATTTGTTATATTTGAGAGCAATTTAATATTATACAATTTTTTTTTTTTTTTTTTTTGCATTTGTAATAGAATTACTATTATTTCTATATTACATTCATAAATATTGTCGCTATTTGACTTTCCATGAGTCACAGGAATGCAAATATTTGTTCCGTAAAAATTGTACTAATTTGAAAATGCCAATGTTGGCAGGTATGCACCGTGTCTTACCGTAGTCTTGGAAAGTCATGATAAGTCATGAATTTGTGACTTTTTATTTTGGCAGAAACCCTGTATGTAGTTGTTCAACTTAAATGCTTTTCAGTTGATTTTAAAATCTATGGATAAATTAGTGTAAGAAGCTCATAATCTTTCTTTCTTTCAGAAATTTATAACAGAGCTTCTACATAGGGCAACAACACTTTGATGTGTATTTACATTAGGGTGTGATGCTTATGCCTGGTGGACTTCTATTGAATAATCTGGCAGGAGTGAAGGACAGTTAGTTCTCCCAGGCTTTTAATTGTTGAGTATTGTTTATTTAGAAAACCTCCCCTTCACGCAAAGGGTTATTCATTGTTGACATTGTGTAGTTTTGTTTAGTTTCCTCATCCCTTTGCATTCTTATTTAGGTCCATTCCACAATTAGTCATGTAATTTACATTTGTGTTGCTGTTACATTGGCTCATCTTCTCTCCTGTGTTATTTTGTCTGCCATTTAGTATGAAGATTGTTATGTATGACCAATGATTGAAATACATGTCCTGTGTTCCTAGTTTTAAGAGGGAAAATGAAACGTCTGCATTTTCTAACATGAGCTGAATTGCTATGTTGCAACTTTTCATTGATGATTATTGTGTTGAATACATTTCTAACTAGGGAAGAAAATAGGCTAAATCATTATTGAGGTAACATGTTAGTTTTCAAACTTGTTAGCGTGTAAGGATTGCTCTTTATTGTGAAATCATAGCATTTCCTTTCTTTCTGATTGTTAGTACTGTAGGTCTTTATGTAAACTTACAAAATCTATATCATCCAAATTGTGGTTAAATTTATAATGTACTGCTTTTGTTTATTAAAATTGAAGAAATGAATACAATTTTCATGATAATTTTTTTATCTAAATTAGTGGCTTGCAAAGCTTATAAATAGAAGTTAAATTTGCTTGATGTTTCTTATTATGTACTCTTTTAAAGAGTATTTTTGATGCTCGGTAATCGAAAAGTTTTGATTGCAAATGATTAATTATTTTATAATTTTTTTTTGTGTATATCAACTGGAGTTACTTTATTTGTTTTATATTTGCCAATGAACAAAGAATGATGGTAACTGCTTTAATTATTTAAGGACTAAATTTACCTGTATAGAGCGGAAATGTCATTGATTGCCCAAAATCCGCTATTAATGAAAAATTGTAGACTTTAATATAGCTCTAGAAAACGTTTTTTGGAAATGTTATGCCTCATTTATATATAAACTATAAATAATTGCCCAAAAAAGATCAGTCATTAAAGAAAATGTAGTGTAAAAAGTACTCATTAAAGTTTGACTTCAGTGTACCATTTTGCACTTGATTTAAAAGGAATTTAGTAATACTAGACTAAAAATTTTTTACCATGTCTTTCTCTGTAAATTGTTAAAAAAAATAAACGAATCCAGTCTGCTTTTATTCAATCAATTAATAATCAAACTATTTAAAAAATAAGCTTCAGTTCAATACCACAATGCTAATGTGCTATTTATAAGAATTTTATAAAAGAAGTTCTCTTTGGGACGATGTATGCCCGAAGTTGTGGCTTATTTGTATGAATGTAGATGGGACTTAAGTTATCTTAGTTAGCTGTAGTTTGCCATGACATGTCAATACATCACTTATGAGCAATAACATACAAATTGTCTTTCATTGTGAATAGATAAGTTATTTACAGTCAATTCGCAATAACTCGGAAGTTCAAGGGACTGGCCAAATTTTTCGAGTTATCGAAAGTCACTCGCGTTATTTTCTATTCAAGGCATATTCTTGGGACCTAATGAAAACTTTGAAATAAACGAATATTCGACTTATGAGACTTCGAGTTATTGCGAGTTGACTGCATTTCCAAAACCATCTTTCAACCAAAAGTGATTTCTAAGAAAGTCACTTTTTTTCACGCTCTGAGCAATTTCAGCTTAATTTTCCCTGAACAAAATGGTTGGCTGAGCTCAGCTTTGATTTTTTAGCGCTTTTGAGTTATGCAATTGAACAAATCATAGGGAAGATTTTACAAACTATTTTTTCTGTATGGAAATCTTCTTATGTTTGTTTTGTAGTTCCTGTAGCTAAACTGTATGTACCAAAATGAAAAATGCTGCAATTGTATTGCATTATCACACCCATGCAACAAATGCACATCTTAGTTGTGCTGGATTATTTATGGACAGATTCTTCTCTGGCGGTGCTCTGAGAAGTTGTGGCAGCATACTATTTTGGAAAAGATTACTGTTATGGATGTTCTTTGTTAGTGCTAAAGTATTCCTAATTTCTGTATCCCCTGCTTATATGTTCCTTGGTCAAATCTGACTTGACTAATGCATTTTAGTTGATAAAAGTACAGGACTGCAGGAAATTCAATTGACAAAGATAATGCATACAAAAATGCTTGTCTTCTCGATGCCTCTAGTTCAAAGATATATTCTCAAAATTATTTACCCTGTAATCCCAAATACCAATGTTGTATTCTAGTTTCAAGATATTGTCACGCATTTTTTTTTAATACAAGTATTATAATTAATATCAATCTCTTTTGGCATAAAATTAGTGTAGATGTTGTAACACAAGCATAAAATTGTGTATTTGTACTTATTGATTGTACTTGAATTTTTTTTTTTAGTATAGGCATGATCTCATAATGCAAAAAACTTATATAACATTATGTTAGCACTTGAAAATTGTATATCTGTGATGAAAATATTTGTCTTTATATTTTAGTAAATTTTTTTAATTTGAAAATTTTAGCTATGGTTTTAAATAAGAATTTACAATTCCTACTGTAAGCTTTTAATAATACAGATCCTTGACTTTGAAGGCATCAACCATATCTATTTTTCTTTTTAATTTTTTTTTTATTGTATTACATTCCTGTATTTCTTATTGTGTTTGTTTCTAAAAAAGGACTAGTTTTTTCAGTGTTAGACTATTTGTTTCAAAGCTAATATCCAAAAGTAATTGAAAAAACTTTAAAGTCTGACAGCCTTCTTTATTTTAAACTACAAATTTGAAGCTTATAGCTCTGAGTTTTCATTAATGATTTATAGTATGATTAGTTCATTGATTTATTTCTTTAATAGTTCTGAAGATAACTGTAATTTATCTGCACGCACAACATTCTATTTAGAATAAGAGGTTATATTCACTTACTGTGGTGTATAAACACATTGCCTCTTATGATTATTTTTTCTTGTACAGAATTAAAATAGCACTATCTGTATTAATAAATGAAAAGATATCTTTGTTTACAAAGATCATTTATGAAAATGAGTTAAAAATATAATTACTTGTCTCTGCATGTAACTGTATTCAACCTAATTTTCTGAATTTTATTGAAAATGCCTTCAATCAAAATTTCTTTTTCATATAAAATCGTAAAGTTTTATTCTCTTTTTGGGAATTATGTATCTTGTGTGTATTTAATAGGCCACTTATATTTTGGTTTTAGCATCGGTTGCTCATTTTACCCCAAAGTTAATAATTTTTATTCAAAATGTTAGTTCCTCTTTATCCATGCTAAGCTGTTTTGTACTGAAGTGCCATATGTTATGTTTGTAGTCATAGCTTTAATCTGGTTCTGAAAAGAAGATACAAAACTTTAGTTTTAATTCAAGGCAGGATACATAAAATTGCAATGCGAATACTTTGCAATTTCTACAATGGTATGTTATCCGATAGCTAAGTGGGTTTTTTCTTTAGTCTTATGTTAAAAATTGCAGATTCTGGTCCCAGGTTGTTTCTTTTTGTCTTATGTTAGAATCACAGTTCGAGTATAAGATTTTTTTCTGCATCTCATTTTATTAATCTTACTGAAAGGTATTATGTGTTATTTATAAAATAACAGAACAGCTTATTAATTTGAACTACTTTATCTAATCATGACTTCTTTGGTATTTTGTTATTTAATTGTGTCAAGCTTTTTCATGGAATATGGTTTATTTGTTTTGAGATTATTTCAAAAAGATAAGCATCTAACATAACACATTTAAATTTTTTTTGCACTAGTCTTGTTTTGGCATATCACTGCTTAGAAGAGTTAGTAAAATTTAACTATTTTATATAACTCTTTACTTGTGTAAACCTAGTATTAAAATTTATGGTTTATCCACCATATTTCAAGTGTTTGGGAATTCTTCATGATTAGGTAATTTTTAGTCAAATCTATTACATTACTTTAGAGAGAAAGCAAGACTTGAATTCAAAACATTCCGATCAGGAATCTTATATTTCATAAATCAAACGTTTGTAGTCCAACATGCAGGGTTATATTTCACATTAAGCGGATTTGTGTGCAAAGTTTTTTTCAGTATTGTCCAATTAATCAGTAGTAGTGGATCTTCTTTTTAGAGCCAGTTAATTATCCACAACCTTTATCAGAATCGTTTTACACTTTTTAGACAATCATATCCTCTATGTCTTGCCATATTAATAATTGTTTTTGATTAATTATTTTTTAAGTTTTTATATTTGAAATGTTAGTTTTTTTTTATTGTATTGAGATGTTCTGTTTGGCAGCAGGAGAGGTGCTGTAATTTTGTGATATTCATGATATTTCAAATCTGCAATATTTCTTCATATTTTTTCTAATTGTATGAAATTAAAAAGTAAAAAATATACTGTTACCTTTTGGTATGAATTGAAGCCCAATGTTAAATTAAATGAAATTCTTGTGCAACTCAATGCAACTTTAAACTTATTGCAGTATTGCTATTGTGCTGGTTTGATATTTCCGTAAAATTGTGTTGCATTGAATTATAATATCATATTGCCTCATCGTAATCAGCTCAAAATATATTCAGATATAGGAAATAAGTTGAAATGCTATCAATTGGTTAGAAATACAAAAATGTCTTTTAAAATCTCAATGTGGTATGGTAATGTTATTGTATGTTTTTATTTAATGTCACTTATATGTTTTTAGTGCTGGTTATTTGAGTTCTCTTCTTCCACAAGTGCTAAATTTTAAATGCAAAGCTAATATTTAAATTTTTAGATTGATCTTTTAAGTTATTATAATGTAATGTGTTAAAGTTGTCAAGTGTCACATGTATTAAAAAAGGGCTTCTTGTAACTTTTGCAAATTATCTAAGTATCAAATATAATGACTATAAATAAACCTTAACTTATGATTTGTAATTATTCCATGGAAAAACCTAAACATATAACGAAGTTTTCTAAAATTTTAAGGTGCTTGTGCCATTTTGGTTTTATACACTTAATGTATTGAAATGCCATTATGGTTATGTATGTTTTAAACAGTTTTTGAATATATTTTCATTATTTTTGTTGATATCTTTGAAGTACAGATATCTCTGGAGTACAATCTGCATATGAAAATAAGGAATATCCTCTGATATTTTGTGATTTTTTTTCAAATGCATAGTCGTGAGCCGTACCAACGACCGTCCCAATGTTTGCTGTATCTCTTTTATTATCGCTGCTACGTCCATTTCCTCCTGATGCTATAAAATTCTGTGCTTTTATTGAAGATGTGACAAATTTGTTTTATATATTCAGCTGGAACCATTTTTATGCATATGCTGTTAAATATCCTACTTGTTTTTAATAAAAAACATATCAAAACATCTTTGGGTTTTCTCTTTTTATGTGTTTGTTTTGTCCAGGGTTCCCACAGTCAATAAAAGTGCTTAATATTTTTTTAACTTGATTTCAAAGCCTTGGAAGTACTTGATAATGCTTAGAGCAGGGTTGGAAAAAACACGTTTTTTTATTTTATTTTTTATTAAACCAGGCTTATTTGGTTTAAACCGTTTAAAAAAAAAAAAAAAAAAAAAACTTTTCTAATTACGTGTATACATATTTATAAATAAAATTTGACATTAACTAGAATAATGTTCAAATGACTAATAATATTCCTTCTGAAAATAATTTAAACTAAGTAAATAAGCAATTGTTACTTATGTGGACATTCATATTGTATTTAATTTTAAAATTATATTTAGAGGTACAATTTTTTAAATTCAATGTATACAATATAATACAATAGTAATTGTTTACTACATAATACATAGAATATTGCTCTTAGATTCGTCAGTAATGATGATAAGTTGTACAAAATTATATTTTTACGATTTAAAAATAAGTTGTTAAAGAACAAAACCTCTATTTTAGGAACAAATTTAAAATTCAGCCTAAATTTAATTTTAATTAATAATTTTAAATAACTATAAAACATTAATATATCCATTAGATTAATATATAAACTTATTGTTAATACTTATAAATACTTCAATAGTCTTTAATTATAAGATTGATTTTAATATACGTTAGAACTTATTCTATCTTTAATATTTCTTAAAATTTTTCATTTACAAACACATCAGTTTTGTAATACCAAGACTGTAGATCTTTCACTTAGTTAATTATTTTCTAGAAAATTAATAAAAAAAACCCCTAAATGCTTTTTATTTATTTCATTTAAAAACAAGTTTAGGATTTAACATTTTGAACAAAAATTAAGTTTTGCAGCTTCTTTTAAACCCAGTCTGTTACACAAATTTTATTGTACTGCTCCAAAAGGGGGAAAAAAAAATCTTTTAACATTCGTTGTAGTTGCTTTTGCAGTAAAATTCCTTTTGAAAAAGATATCTTTGGAATGGAAAACTTTTGGTTAAAAGTAAAGTTATTTACAACATCAAATAATTAAAAAAATTTAATTATAAATAAATAAAAATACAATTTTAATTTTAATTATTCCTTTAAAAAAAAAACAATTTTTTTTTTGAGAAAAAAATCCATTCGGTTTAAACCATGCCAACCCTGGCTTAGAGGTCCTTAAAAGTCCTTAATTTTTGCGAATGTTGTGTGCCTGACTAAAATTTATAAAAATACAAACTCGAACTATCCTGGTGTGACCGCCACTTTTTTTATGTTGAATATACTTTATTAAAAATTTATATATAGACAAGATGCCTGAAAGCAAATTTTCAAAGGTCCTTAAAGAACATAATTTAGGTCTTTAAAAGTCATTGATTTTCATTCAGTTATTTGAGTGGGAACTCTGTTGTCTTTTAAGTAAAGATTATAGCTTTGTAGGTATGGGAATGCTAAGCGCTGGAAGAAGAAACGGCTTTTTGCATTATCCGAATTGGGATTGAGTTTCATTGAAAACTGCCAAACATTAGCATCGCATATTGGTGAAATCGCGATAAATTTCTGTTTGGCATCCGAATAACGAAAGCAATATTATCTTTCCTACAACACTCGGAAATGACTGCCTCATTTCTGAAACTTGAGTCTGAGACGAAATGAGCAATATGAACACTGTTGTTGGAAAAGGAAATGACAGAGACTATAGGACAGTTTGGAACAAAAAGTGAGTAACAGATGCTAAATGAATAATTCAAATGAAATTTAAAATAAAGCTAAACTGATGTGAAATTTTTAAAAACAATAAGAAATTAAAGTTTGATCTTTGAAGAGCTTCGTTTTGAAGCAAGAAGCTTATCTAGATTGGGCAGAAATACAAGGGATATATTGAGGGTATTTGAAGGGAGGGAGGGGACCTTGTTTTTTGTTTTGCTTTTTAAGTTTAATAAGGTATTAGGTGGATAAGGTGAACAGTACAGCTAGGTTTGACAGAAATCACATTTTTTTGTCTAACATTTTTCTCGATCCAAGGATTAACAGGTCCATATTCTCTAAATGTACCATGTTGTTGATCTAAATATATCCCTCATGAAGTTTGTCATATTGTTGTTCATGAGTAATTCGACAAAAAAAAAACCAGAAAAAATAGCAACCTTTTTCAGTTTAGGTAGATAGAAAAAGTTGATTTTCTTAATTGATTATATATAATTTAAAATATTAACATTCATTTGAATTACTCATGGTAATTCGATGAAGTACACTGTATGAATGGGTAAAATTTTAAAATTAAATTGAGTATTCTATAAGTGTTGTATTCTTAAATATATTTTCGGGCACTTTCAATTAGTAACATCAAAAGACATCTTAAAATTTTTCTAATTGTAATAGATTAAAATGTTCGTCCTTGTATTTGGTTTTACTATTATTTGTTTATTTAAAAACATTTTGATTTAAAAAAAAAAAAAATTATCATTTAAACCGGATCTAAAAACCAATTCGATTTTGTTTTTGTCTTAGCTAGAAAAATGTTTCACCGGTTGTCTACTTTGAAGTTGAGTTATATTTTATGCATCTGTAATAT
Organism: Linyphia triangularis; assembly: GCA_963978545.1. Classification (NCBI taxonomy): domain Eukaryota; kingdom Metazoa; phylum Arthropoda; class Arachnida; order Araneae; family Linyphiidae; genus Linyphia; species Linyphia triangularis. Next base: position 91,576,940 of record OZ021722.1, read on the forward strand.
ATGATTAGAACTTAACATTATTTCTAAATTGAAAAAGTCGAAGTAAATTTTTTTAAATTACTAGAAAATATAGTCCTTCTCATCTTCTTTCGTTCGAAAAGAAAACTAAAAACTATCGTAACAACGAATTCTGTAAATCTCGAGAAAGTTTTTATGGTATGTTTATACTGTAACTCCCTTTTATCTTACCGACTCCGGAAAATGCAACTAAGTTGTAACGCACAAAAAATAGTCAATAAAACACGTCTGTTATACAATTTTGTGGCAATCAGTTGTATTTACACATTTTTAAATGATACATCGCCATCGACTTACAATAAATGTTTCAGGTTTTTTGCAAACGCAAGATATTAAATTGCGAAAACAGTAATCGACTTTTGATGCAAAAACAAACTTTTAGAGATTGATGAAGACGCAGTTTCAATAGTTAACAAACGGACTCATGTAATTAGTAGTTGTATTAAATATTGATTCGAATACCTTTCTGATGGCGCTGTTTCTTTCCAAAGAGAAGGCAAGATGGAAAAAAAAATCTATATTCCATTCCATAAATCACAAGGAAAACTTGAAAGTAGATGTCAAGGTGAACTTGTTTTAATATCTCAAGTGGGATTACCAACAAGATGACTTTTAAATCTCAGTAATCAGTTCGGTCACGTCTAATAAAGCGGGGCCTTCTCAAAATTCAAATGTAACCTTCGTTTTAAATCAAATCAAGAAACAGCGACATCTTAATGGGAAATAGATCGTTCTTTAAAATAAAATAATTAGAAATTGGGAAAAAAAATTTAATATTTATATCCATGGTGCAGCAAAAAATTTAAATTTAACCGACTTAGTCAATTCTCGAAAAGACGGTCCATTTCATGACTCGACCGTATCCTGGTAAGACCGTTGACAAGAACACTTGCCAATCGACTTTTTAGTTTGTTTTCTTTGTTAATAAATTGCGATTGTAGTTCCACTTAGTGGTTTTTAAAAATCATAAAAATAATTTTCTAAAAAATTTAAAATATTCAAAATATACCTTAAAAGATCTAAATAGATATTACAGATTATAGCTCTGATTGGGAATTGACCTTATTTTTAAAGGCAAGTAATTGAATCTTATCGTTATCATCAAGTAATATATGTAATTATTTTTAACGAATGTATCGGTATTTGATCGTATTTTCCTCGAAATCTGATGAGAATTAATTGTATAACGATGATCCATGGATTATTATCCAAGAGGACATTTAGGTCCAGTTGCGGATGACTTGATGAGTTTGGTGCGAATCTACCATTCACCTTGTTTTCCGAGAGCTATGAAAGGGCGACCATCTCCGTTAAGTAATTGTTACTAGGGTTTGTATAAATACTACACTCATGGTTGGTACGTTTTTAAAAAACCTTGGGAAAAAAAAAAAAAAAAAAAAATGGCTTGGAAAAAAAAACCTTTTTATTTTCAAGCGCTTGAAAATCTTGAATTAAAGAAAAAAAAAATATGTAAGTGCTTGAATTTCATTTTGTTTTAATAAAAATGTCGCCTCTTGAAAAATTTTGGCTAACAAAATAAGCAAAATCCTTCGATATTGCTTAAGCCAATCAGCAACCAGGAAGCAACGAGAACATACTAGATTGTGTCATTTCTCCCACCACCAGGGGCGTATTGGGACATAAAATCAGCCCTGTGATTTTAGATTTATGGCGGCCAGAATTTTCAATCGGGGTTCATACGCCTCAGGGAAAACAGAGAAAACCTGGATAACTCAGGGAAAATAAATCAGCCTTGAAATCTCAGGGAAAAAAGAAAAATCCCTCCTAAAACCTGAAAAAAGTCATTGTTACTCTGGAAAAAAAATCCTTCTCTTCGGTGCTATTTGTTTAATCCTAACTCAAGGAATTGAAGTTGCAGAATTATTTGATAACATAGACGTGCAGAAAGTTATTCTTAAAGAAAAAAGACTTAAGTCTAGCTATTGTACGAGTTTCTGTAATCAAGGTTTGATTATATTTATGTAGCGCTAAAAATAATTAAGCCCGCGATGGGAAACACGGGGAATTCTTTTTCTGAAATTGAGTATGAACTAGAGGTCGGCGATATATCGATACGACGATATTTTATCGATATTTTCAAACATTTTAATTTTTTAATGATCGTTTTCTAGTTCCATGTATTTTTTCGATTTTCTTTATTCCTTTTTCAAAAACATCAGAACTAAAATTTGGACTCGGCTGAGAGGCAGTTAAAACGGTATCAGTGATCAATATTTTGCCATACACTTCATAATCATGGGCGCCAATGGGAAGGCTCAAGGGGGCAAGGGGGTGCCCCTCCCTGGCTTTTGAAAATTAAATTAAAATTGGAACAAACGTATTAATTATATATATATATATAAATATTCATCCCTCTGTTAATTTTTCAGTTATTTACATTGTAAAAATATTATGCTAAATATTCAACGTTTCCATTAAAAGCTATTGAAAATTATCTAAATTTTTCTTAAAATTATTGCACCGATTAAGCGATAATATAACTTTTTCTTTTGTAATAGATTCATTCCAGTTGGAAAAGTAGTCACCTTACAAAAAGAATGAAAAGTTGTAATTTGTTCTGAAAAACTACGTTTCTGGCAAAATTGAAAATCAAATAATAAAAAAAATTATGTATCGATTTATCTATATGTTATCGATATTTTTTTTCTATGCAACGATATAGTATCGATATTTATTTTGATCGATATTTCCGACCTCTAGTATATGAACCCTGTTAATACAGCATTTGATTAAATTTAAATAATTAATTTATTTTAAAATTTAAATAATTACATTTAATGATCAATGCCAATAATTAAATGGTTTTATTGATTAATTAATTTTAATAATTGAATTTTTTTAATAATAAGTTTAATTAAATAAATTTTTCTCTGACTCAGTTATAGTTATACTTCCTTTGAGTAAACTTGGCTTCAACAAACCAGTTTGTTGTATGAAACGCAAACTAGATTGCGAAGCAGCGAAAGTCCAGGTATATAACTAGTATATGTTAATTAAAAAATGACAACAAAATTATAGTATTCAGGTTGTCCACAATTAAAGTTCAAAGTTCGAAGAGATATAAAAAGACACTGTTCAGACAGGAACGAAGAAAATAGAAATTTGATACACTCGAAGCAGTGGGAAACGGTAAGGTATACTAATAAAAAAAAGTATTTCGAATCATTTTTCTTATGCCATACTATCGCTTTCTGAAAGCCATGATTTTGCATGAAAAATAATGTCATGCATTTGAAATCATGCTTTTTGAGGGTTGAACTTTATTTTTTACAGCTTTTTGAAACTTTGACTTTTAATATAATCACACCGGAGTGATTATAATTAAATGAGTCAGAATTCCTAAAATTGTACTAAAGTATACGTTAAAGCGGTAAAAGTTATATACTATAAGAAAAAAAATTTTTTAAATATTTTTTTATGCCATTAAGTTTTCCCTTCTTTGATTACATATTCAAGTAAAATTTTAGCTCGTATTCTGACCAGTGTGTGTTTACAGTTTTTTTGAAAGTTGAACCTCAATTGCGGACACCCTATATATTTAACCTTAAAAGTAAAAAGTCGTAATATAATAGTGTAGAGTAGAGGTCGGCAGACCGCGGGTCTAGAGGTGCATGCGGATATTCTTATGAATATCTGCCACTCTCTAAGCTCTAAGTAACTCAACCTAAGAATAAACTGATTAAGAAACATACGGTAATAAATGTGCGTTTTGTTTTTGAGAAATGAAGAAAATGCGACGAAACACAGAGAGTGGACTTTTAACTCTGTTCTCAAATACCAATATAAAATCAGCGTCCACAGTGTTCCCTGGAATCTTCTCAGTCGAAATACCAAACAACCAGAATGCGCAAGATAGTGCGTCACTAGTCTCAGTTGCATCGAGCTTTTATTGACGTTCGTTGTTATCTAGTTTCTAACTGCGGTATAGAGTGCCTTTCACTTCTCCAATATTGGAAACACATGACATCGACTTCGTCCAAGATAAAGAGAAAAATTGATGATGAAAATCGTGAATTTAAGACAGAATGGGATGAATTGTATGCGTTCATCAAAAAAAAAAAAAAAAAAAAAAAAAAAAACTGTGTACCGAACCGGCCCATTTTCTACATACATTGACTGGCCCGGTGATTGCATCCAGGGGCGTAATGGGACTTAAAATCAACCCGGTTATTTCAGATTTATGACCGGCTCATATTTTAAATATAGTTCTAAAAATTTTTTAATAATTATTGTTAATAGTAAAACAATTCCAATAATTAATCAAATAGTTAATTTTAATAATTAAATAGTTTTGTTTATTAATTAATTTTAATAATTGAATTGGTTTTATAATTAGTAGTTTTTTAATTAGCTTAATTAAATTCCATTTTTCTTCTATTTATATCCTCTTTAAAGAAACTTGGTTTCCATAAACCACTGATAGTTTGTTGCAAAAACTAAAACAGAGACATCTAAATTGCAAAATAAAGAATGCCCAGATATATAAATAGAATTTTTATTTGAAATTGACATCCCAAATGGTAATATATATTTAATCTTGAAAGTTATAGAATAAGTGAATCGCTTAAAGAAAAATGGGATCTTGTCAGTTTTAATTTTTTTTTTTTTAATGTTTTGATGGATTTGTGCAATAGAGAAGCCAATGTTTTGTTTTAAGTTAAAAATAATGAAGTTTTTCCTCTAGACCTTGAGAAAAAACGAATGTTAAAGGTTTAAAAAAGTACACAAAACGGTTTACGAATCTTCACACTAAAACTAGTGGTGCTGTGAAACATAGCACAACTTTCAATTACACTATAATATTACAATGAAATTTGACGTTTAATAGAGCCACCCTTATCACATTTTCACTTATTTGAAAATATGACCAGTTTGATGATATTTTTGCCGATAATTCTTACATGGGGAAAAAAAATCTCCAAAAATGATGAATTTGGTGATGTACTTTTCTATAATTCTTACCTTATCTTTTCTTGTAAGTGAAGCAGAGACTTTTACTAATTCATGGCATTTTTACAGGTATTTCGGAGGTGGGGATGTTTAGAACACCTTAAGACGCATTACTATAGAGAACTTGATTTAAATCGTTGAAAGCCGTTTTTTTACCAACTGTTGAAATACATAATTTTTTCATGTTTGCGCATGCTCAATATTGACAAAAACATGAATGACACGTCGCATGGTCACCACTAACCTGGACACCAAGTTTGAACATCGTAAGTTAATTCGTTCGAGAGTTATGTTTACCACGTACACACCGACACACATTTTTTAGACCACTTTTTTGAAGTCAGGATGTTCCAAAACGTGCAGAAACGCAAAAAAAAAAGAAAGGAAAAAAAAAAAAAAAGAAAAAAAAAAGAGGATCGAAAACAATATAGTCATTACCCTATGTTAACATATGGCAGTTGAAAGTAAAAACCTGGTATGCCACTAATAATCTCCCAAAGCAATGCTTATTTATTGACAAAACTTTCAATAACCAAAGACAAAACGGAGGACTTGAATTTAATTGCACCAACCATTAGTTCAGTGAAGCATCCGAAAGATGTATACTTTTTAAAGTTTGTCTAATAAGACAGTTTGTATAATATACAAAGCCTAAATAAGTGCGTTATACGGTATATATTTGCTTTTTGGTTTTCCTGAGATTTTTTTATTGGCGGATCGGGAGCTCTAAAATGTTAAGTGAAGAGGGTATAGACCCTTATGAACAAATATAATTACAAATTCTTCCTCAGGGGTCCCTTAAATCTATTCCATAGACAACAATGACAGTTTTTACTAAAAGCGTAGTATTTAAGAAGCGATTTTATTTCTCTCTCTCCTGAAAACTTGAGTATTTGTGACTTGAAAATTTTTTACATTTAGTGATTCAAGTAAATAGTCTTAATACAACCCCCTCAGAAAATATAATGACCTCTTAAGGTTTGTGGGTTTGTTAGATGTCCAAACAAGATACTAGGCCGCTAACAATCTGAGCTGGTACTTATAGCAATGGGTTTAAATGCCATCGATGTTTGGTGTATTGCATGTGATCCTCAGGCCTCCTTCGCCCTTTTATCACCTCAGGCTTTGAGCAGTCGTCGGGTGCTCTCTCACTATTCTCCACAGTAGCCCCTACTTTTCTTTTAGAACCCCTTATCACCCCTACCAAACGAAAGGTTTCAAAGGGAGTGAAAGGAGTCTGATGGAAGTGATTGGGATTCGAATGCAATGGGCCTTAAAAAACATTAAAGAAGGCAACTATTTAAATTGATAAAATAATGAAAAATTAAAAAAAAAAAAAAAAAAAAAAAAAAGAAAATTAACTTTCAGGTCGGCCCATACTTTACAGAGACTGACCGGTCCGGTGATTGCACTGGACAATCCTATGGCCAGTACGCTCCTGCCCACCACTCATCACCTCCTACATAACATAACGTAACGTTAGCCCAGTTAGATAGAATTCAATTCACATGTTGTCGACACCATTTTAACCAAGCCCCTCTGGATTGGACGAACTCGTTACAAACTCGTGGTACCCGTGCGTTCATGTGTAACCTTATAGGCACACAGTAGTATAGCAGATATCGTCTTACCAATTGACGCTGCAACCATAAATATTACACGTGTGGAGGTCGCTCTTCGATTTCGCTTCACTATAGCAGCAATATATCGATCTTCGCAGGATCGTAACCCTTGGGCGGTCAGCTACGGGTCTTTAGACATTTGTTTGGAATTGAGTCCATAATAGTGAAATGACGGAATGATGAACGTCAAAGAAAGAGCAACATCAGTGATTGATTGTCTCTGCTATAAGAAGTCTCACAGAGCGCCAGCGCTCATTATCTGCAATTCGTTATTTGTAAGCCATAGAAACACGTCTGTCTTGGAAATTAATTGTTCGAAAGTTTCAAAAACTCTTTATCAGCACTTAACATGCAACTCCTCCAACTCTTCGTAATGCTGGTTTTTTATGCGATTGCTTTTTTTGTGTGCAAATTTCTTGACACGAAACCATGATTGATTGTTACATAATACATTTGTATACTTCCATATACCTCTTCAACAAATTGCAGTCTCTCAAATTCAGATTGGCTTCTGGAAATTAAACATTTTCTTCTCCACGCTAAATGTTTGCCAGTGAAGTGTATCAACTTCGATTTTGTGTGTGTGGTTGCCAATCATATATGCGGAGGCCTAATTAACTCACTTAACGTTATTCAGTCCAGCTAAAACTTGGCAGATAGATTCGATTTTGATGACAATGCATTCTATCAAGTTTTGGGGCTGTTACTGTCAATAAAAGTTTCTTTTTTACACACGCTACTCTTAGTATTATCGTTTTGGAAGAGTAATTTATATATTTGCCGTCATCCAATTGATCTGAAACTTGGCAGATATACTTGTTGTAGATGAGAAGGCATTCAATTAAGTCTTGAAGGCAAACAAAAAGTTAGTAAATAGTTCGGAATTTGTGTTTTCTTCGTAGAGGTCAAATTCTACAAATACTCGATCAGTTGGTTGGTTGTTTTCAGATTGTCTGGCGCTGTCACCAACACGCGGGCTATACCGGGGTCTAAAATACTGGATCAGACCTCAATAAGTAAGCGTAAGAATTGACATTGCATATAATGGATTTATATTAAAAAAACTATTGGTTATATTATTTCTAACCTATATGAGAAGTTCTATAGAATTTCCCGCAAGAATTCCATCATTCCAAAATTATAGTAGCAATTCATTTGGGAAACGGAACTGTAGAAGTTGCCTATTCAAAAATATAAATTTGCCGACCAAACGGTATAGTGGTTAGCGTGCTAGTTTCTAGACCTTGAGGTTGTGGGTTCGAGTCCCATGCAAGGCGCATGGGTGTTTGTAAATGTATGTTGGCTTGTCAAATGACGAATGTTTCGGCGCATTATAGCCCTCGTGTTGCTGACGGCGCCAGATAATCTGAAAACAACCAACCAAAAATAGAAATTCACTTCATACTCATTCATCTAAAATGCATATTTTATCCTGATTCATGTTAAGGAGGTCGGCATGTTACGGACGTTTATTTGCAAGTTTATTGTGATGCGGAAACTTTTCAGAAAAACGCAAATTCCTCGTTCGTTCCCGACACAATTTCGATATTCTTGACCCCGCAGAGTGTTCTGTGACCCTGATGATGAGGGTTGCGCAAAATGGAATGTCTTGTTGACTTCGTGCGGAGATGATGCCACCTTTGATTTTAGTTTTAATGAGAGAAGTTGGCCAATTATAATGTAAACAGGTACATGTGAGGTTTGTGCAAGTCACAATTAAACATTGATTAGTGATGGAGTTTTATTATTGTAATACATCAAAATATTTGGTACACTTCATAATTAAGATTTCTTTTCTAAGGGAAACATTTTCCTTTAAAATATGCTTCCTGTGTTTCTTCTTAACAGCTAAAACGTATATTTAATTCAACGTTTACGTAAAATAGTATTATTAATATTTAACCGTATTAATAATACTATTTTAATTATTTTTTACAAAAGTTGATTTAATTAAAGTTACTTCGAAATGACAATACCTTCATTATTAGTTGGTTTAGTTAACATTAAAATTGCAAGTACCTTTTTTTAAAAACAATATAGGTAATAATTTTATAATCAATATATATATATATATATATATATATATATATATATATATATATATATATATATATATATATATATATATATATATATATATATATATATATATATATATATATATATATATATATATATATATATATATATATTTACTTCGATTCTTTTAAAAGTGGTTTAATTAAAATTGTATGCAGTTTTATTATAAATATGCTCTTCGATAGATTGTACTTTTGCAATTAAAAACTTAAGGTGGTTTAATTAATATAAACATTGTGTGTACTATTTTTTTTAATAAAAAGTTATCAGTTTATAACTATTCAATAAAAATTATAGCATATTTACTTCAATATGATAAAAAAATTTCAATTAAAACTGTTAAATTGATTTAATAGACATTGATACAGTATGCGTTTTTTTATTTTTTCAAATAGAAGGCGATTATTTTATGAGAAAGATATAATAACTGAACTTTGTGTATTAAAATACCCGTATTAATAATATATAATTCTTAATAGTCATTGTTGTCTTAGTAAACGACTAGGATTGTAGGTTGTATAAGACTTATTTGGCTTTGAATTTCCAAAAATGAATGGCTTTCGCAAGGTCTCTCTCCCCCCCCCCCCTTTCCTAATGCATTTTTATTTTGAATGGGAGAAAATCCGTAAAATTCCCACAAGAAACCTGACAATCGAAGTTAAGGGGGTCCAGTACCGAAATTTCTTCAAAAATCCCGAATTTTTTTTCTGATTTTAAAAAATAATTCATACATTCCTGAAGAGAATAATGTTTTTATCTTATTCCTCCGGTGATTAGAATGCCACAAAATTACTTGTGCTTTAAACATTACTAATGGGCGTAACGCTTTGAAGCTTCTGCTTAAAGTGTTTTTTTCGAGCACTAGTGTTTTTCACAGATGTTGCATATTCAAATTGATATATCTCCAGAACCATTAACAATTGGCTATTCAAATTTTTGGAGTATTTAATTTATATAATATTAAATATTTGTCTTCACAGAATTTTATTTTTTTAATTCTGTTTTAAAATATAACATTTAGCGTACAAGATAACAAAAAAAAAAAAAAAGCAAAAATTTCAATATTTTAACTTTGAGAATTAATTTTTTTTTTTTTAATTCACCTATCAAAATTCTGTGAAGAAAAAATTTTCTTTTTTTAATTATGTATTACAGAAAGCTTTCAATTTGAAATTTTTTTTTTTTCTTGACTTTTATCAAAATACGCAAACATCAATTATTATGGATTTTTCTTGGTTTTTAATTTTTTTTAAAATAACTAAACACAATATTTAAAAAAACATTTTCTCAAAGATATATAAATAGTATCTCATACATAAAATAAATTTTTTACATAAAAATGTACATAAATAAAGTTTTTTTTTATTTTCGGTACCGGGGAGTTTCTATAGTATTTGTACGGAGAACACACGCGGAAAAAGGTAAGACGAAGTGAGTGCCTACACAAACTAACTTATTTTCTTGCTCTAAATATCAAGACACATTGAGGAAACGCTTGTGTTTTGTAGAAATTTTTATTAACAACAGAAAGATAATAACAGAAAATAAAGTCTGCACTGTATATAAAATAGGAGATGTGCATAATAAAGTATGTTAATGGAATTCAAACATCAACTTTGCTTTGAAAATCAAAATCCATGATTGTGTTTGTGGATTTATAGATCAACATTAGGTTAGAACAGAAATGTGTTACATTTAGTGTTCTTTTGTGGTAAAACAATTTAATCTTAAAATAATTTAAAGGTATTAGTTAGGGTGATTGTTTCATGGCACCATAAAACTTCTAACCTTTACAATTAGATAAATAAAGTAAAATAATTTGATTCTTGTGTTCTTTAGAAGGTTAGCTAAATTCAAATTCGATTGTGCCTAGCTGAGAATAGCACACACCATTTCATAGAAATATAACAATAACATTAGCTAAATGTGGAGGTCTGAAAATAAAGTTAATATATAAATTGTAATGCTTGCTAAAAGTCCATGCAGCAGTAAATTCGACGCAGATTAAAATGTTTGCTTTGACTCATTTTACATTATGGAATTCAATTCAATTATTTAATTTTGAATATAATAATAAAACGAATAATAAAATTTTATTTTGGTAAAATTTACTATGAAATGTAAAGACCATTATCGCATTTGTTTTTACACTTTCAGAAATATACATTTATATTACACTGATATTATAGGTAAATAATTCCAGAGGTTAAGTATACATCAGAAATAGATAATTTTTTTACTCATTTTATAGGAAGGAATTTAATTAAACTATTTAACCATGGAAAGATTAACAAACAGCTAAAGAAAATATATTTTAGTAACATATAACTTCAAACTCATACTTATTAGCCCATTATCCTCATACTTTCAAAATACATTTACGTGTTATACAAACAAACTTAAAAAGGCTTAATATCAGCCAACTATCTGTAAATAATAGAATATTTACCACATTGGAGAACATTTAAGATAAAAACAATTCAATTATTTAATTTTGAATATAACTATAAAACAACAATTTTTTTTTTATTTTGGTAAAATTTGCTATGAAATGCATACACCACCATCGCACTTCTTTTTATACTTTCTGAAATATACATGTATATTACACTGATATTATAGGTAAATTTTTACATATTGCCTTCAAGAGGATAGCTCACGGTCCCGAGAATGTCCAAACGTGTCAGTTTTGAACACATAGTCTTAGACTAATTTGAAATAATGACAAGGAAGTGATTAGCTTTGTTTTACAATCTGTAGTATTAACAATTATAAAAAAGCAGAGAAGTGTATGAATAGTATTATGTAATCTAACATAAGTACAATTGTTTAATTCTCAGCTTCTTGAATTATAAATTTAAATACTAGTAAAAAATGGACTATTTTTGATTCTTGTAAAGGTATGAATACACACATATGTTTTTCTAATGACACTTACTATATGAAATCGAATTCATTTTTAAAAATCAATCTAAACTCCCATTAGATCATCTTCGATCTGCATATTCCGGAAGTTTTTATCGCCTTCCAAACAGTTCTCGAAGTCTACGAGCATCCAAGTTGTTGTAGTAACCTTGACTGTAAAATAAATGAAAGAGTGTAAGCGTTTACAAAAATTGCATTTTTATTGAAAAAAATTAGAACTGTGTTAAGCCATGGTGAATTAACTGTTAGGCATCATTACAAAACTGAAAATTTATTGAATAGTACATGGGCTGAACATAATATTTTCAGCAAATAAAGCTTTAGTTGTGTTTCACAATTTAAGAAATTTTAAAATCCTCAGTGTTCAGCAATTAAAGTTTACAACTTTTAGAACTTCTAGACTCTGGAGGTAAAGTCAATAGTCACTGCTTTTGTCTTGCACACCGTTGTAATTAGAATATGTTTTATATAGTACATCTTTATAAGTTTAATAAAGTTTGTTTTAAATATTTAGTAATCTGTTTTAGTAGCAAAACTTATAGATACAATATTAAAATAGAAATACAAATGGAGCTTATAATTAAACAGTATCTTTTTAGCGCTACTTGGACTACTAGTAATAAAAGAACCTAACAACAACTACTAATAATTAGACGTCTTTCAAAGGTACACTTCAATTACACTCGCCAAGTATTTGCAAATAAATGCATTTTGGTTGACATTTTTGGATTGACAGGATGACCCAAAAGTAAAAGGCAATAATTTTTTTTTTTTAATTATCAAAGAATTAACAGTGAGACAATTAAGCTTTCTGAAAAAACATATGGAATTAGCACACATAATTCTATAGAAGCATCACTGGAACGTTAGTCACAGATATCTACAGCGCCATCTGCTAACGAAATAAGCAACTAATTCTTCTTTTTGTGAAAAAAACCTCTCACTTATTTGGGGGTATTTTAGTGAAAACATCCTCGTTGCGAATTACTAATTTTGCAAATGCCTTGTAATTTATTGTATCAAAATGTATAAAAATACAAAAGAACTGACCATCCCGAGACGTTTTCCGGATCGTCACAGGATCCCGTCTGGGGGTTGAAGACGAGTCCTGGATCACATGCTAGTAGTCTGGGTTTCCTGGATCCGTCCGGAGTGAGGATGCAGACGTAGTGCTTACGACAGTCGCCGGGATACGGGTAGCGGGGGTCGCCAAACTCCTGAAGTTCCTGATCGGTGGGCTGGGGACACTGGAAGCGAAGAAGAGCTGCCCAAAACAAGAGTTACGACGTCAGTCAAGATAATCGTGATAATTCCGTACGTAATTATACAATTGATTTGAACGTATTACTGTCTTGCTATAAAAGGGATACAACCTAAAGATTCTTCAATTTTGAATTAAAGTGTGAACAGAATCATAGAATACATGGACTTGGATATGGAGGAACAGCATAAGTCAGTTTCAACTTGAATTCAACTTGCAAACAATCTTGTGACGTTTAACCAGCTTAAAGTACATGTACATAAAGTAATGTCTGTGAAAATGTGCACACTTTTTTTCAAGTTAGGAACTTAGAGCTGTGTCACTTTTGTAGCAAGGGTGCGATACGGAAGGTGGAATATATCCACTGTCATTGGGATTTTCTACAGAAATGACCTAAGAGTGTCGGGGTTTCTGTAAATATACATGTTAGGTATTTCATTGAATTTCGTCTTCTGGTAATTTGGTGAAAACTCTTCTTTTTAAGTCCATATTTTTTCATAAAAAAGGTCACCAAACTACTTTTAAAGATATCGATAAACCAAAGTGGTTAGTTTGTTATCTCATTCATCATATATAAAACTTATAAAAGATAAACACATGACGGGAATGCAATAAAATATGAAGACAATTTGTTTATGTAAATTTTAATGTAGATGCTTACTTATATTAGAATATTAAATTCAGACTAAAACTTGTTTTTACTCTCTACAAGAAATGCATTTTCTATGGGGTACGACCCGTTTTGACTTTAACACAAGTTTTGCAACAATTTTTCACTTCTTCGAAAAAGGGGACTTAGTGCGACACAGAAGAGCCTAACCTTCCTTCATCAAAATCTAATGTTTGGGTTAGAGGTTTTAGTTTTTAGCCACCACAAGGACGAGGATAATACAATGAGGATACGTCAGCAATGTCCTAAGTTAATGCGTAATCACGAAACGAAGTTGGTACCATTTCATATAAACCTGAATCTCCATCTTTCCTCCAGCAGATTAACAGAAAACATTCCAAAAGATTATCAGCGAAGTTAAATGTGAACAAGTTTATCGAAAATTTTCTTAGTGAAATGTACGTTCCTTTTTTTTCTTTCTCTTTCGCTCTCGTACTATTTCAGGACTATTAGGATAAATGATTAATAGGGTTCCTCAGTTTCTAAGGCCCACCAGGTCATCTGATCTTAAGTTATGTGTCTTTTTCTTGCAAAGGTATGTGAAAGACAGAGTTTATGTACCCCAACGCCATCAACACTGCAATAGCTGAAGTGAAGCATCAATATTGCTGTGACGAATATTGACGTGGTGAACATTCGATTGAACGAATGAAAAAAAACACAAAAAAAACCCTATTATATTTCGGACGTGTGACGTATGACCAAAAGAAAATTTATTAAATATCTGTAACATCCACATGAAACTTGTCAAATTCCTGAATATTTTCATGTTTTTCACCCAAGTTTAGGTCTTATACTAAAAAATAAAAAGCGTTTTGAAACAAAATTAATAATTTATGACAGTCGTGCACAAAAGTTTTATGTGGACATTTTAATGTCAGGTTAGTGTTTTTACCTTCTGAGTCACAGTTCTCCACCTGGTCCGGCCAGTCGCAGTGTGCTGCGTATTCATTGTACGCAAGTCCCTCCGGACAGTAGAATGCAAATGGGTGGCCCTCCACGCATTGCCAGAAGCGACCGCACTCCGTCTCGTGGGCGTATAGCCCGTATAGCCGAGGACAGTGTTCAGAGGAGAGAGGGGGCTCTATAAAAGAAGAACAATCATACTTCAAAAAGAGGCAATAGACTGAACAAAATGTGTGCGCTTAGATATAATTTGGCATTAGTGCAGAAATATTAATTTTTAATACCTCAGCGTCTATATGATGGCTGAACCTCAAGGTTAAATCTATCACTGCTCAAGATGTACTTCTTAAGTACAATTATTTTTGAAAATTAGAAATTATTTTTGAAAATTAGAAATTATTTTTTGAAAATTAGAAATTATTTTTGAAAATTAGAAATTATTTTTGAAAATTAGAAATTATTTTTTGAAAATTAGAAATTATTTTTGAAAATTAGAAATTATAAGTTAAAAAAGTCTATATTTACTTGAAAGTGGAGGTAGGGTTAATTGATTAGTCCGAATGAAGCTCTTGTTAAAAACTTTCAGATTCCAGTGTAAATTTCATTTCAACCTTTCAGTTCATGGGACAAATCATAAACTAGTTGCCATGGTTACCACTTTAAGCAAAACCAACTATGCACTATCTCGTGGACAATAAGTAATAGAGCTTAGCGCCCACTTCAGTACTAAAGTTGCAAAATAGCAAAGCATAGGAAAACTATTTTCAACTATGAAAAGCCAGAGCGTTATCCCATTGACTTTCCCCACTTACTCTAATAAGAACGACTTTGTGTACAGTCACCCTCAAAAGAGAAAATGTTAGGTTGATAATGAATTGAATACGTTGTTAATGAATTGACAATTGAGTTTCTTACACTCATGCAAGCATGGCATGTAAAAAACAAGTCTTCCTATTTATTACTTCTTTGAAATTCCTCTTTCACCATTTGAATAACTAAAGTTCAGGCACTTTAAAAGCATCAAGACAGCAAAGAATGATACTAAAAAACCCATTCGATCTCCTCCGAAATGATACTGAATATGAATGACTAAAGTTGAATTCTCACTCAGGCGCTTTCATAACAAAAGCAGTAATGATCGGGAAATATCTTTTAATTCATATGCAGGATTAAAGCTATTTCTTTCATTGGATAATACCACTAAAACCCACCAGGGATATTTCCGATACCTGATCAGAAACGATTCAAGTGGAATACACACTCAGCGCTAAAGCACGAAGACAGCATCAAATAGGCCTAATTACTTCAAGCATGACCTATGTCCGCCTGTTGTCTATCACTCTGTTATGAAAGTGAGAGCGGTTCTCTTTGTGGTTGAAGAGACTTACGTAGTGCTGATCTGTATGAGCAGTCTATGTCGAAGGGGAGGT
Organism: Linyphia triangularis; assembly: GCA_963978545.1. Taxonomy (NCBI): domain Eukaryota; kingdom Metazoa; phylum Arthropoda; class Arachnida; order Araneae; family Linyphiidae; genus Linyphia; species Linyphia triangularis. The sequence goes on from OZ021722.1 coordinate 91,592,822, forward strand.
CGCACCTAAGAACGTCCGGCTTCTGCTTGTCGTCGAACACCAGGCCGTCCGGACATACCCCTTCCCGGATGGTGCCATTCTCGCACTTGTAGTACATGTCACAATTGCGTTCATGGGCGTAGTACAGGTCTGGCTGCCCTCTCGAGCAATCGGGGCGTCGCTGCCGGGAGGCACCTGTAAAAAATATTTACATCTTTTTTAGAGAGCCCTTCTCGAAGCCAATTTATATACCCCTCCTAAGATTCACTATTTTTTAAACAGAAGAAGGCAGCCAGCCATCTTCTAAAGCAACTAGGGTGACCAAATTACTTCTGGGCAAAACTTTCCTGTTGGCTAATATTTTCCAGACAATATGCTCTTGTGCTGCTACTGGGAAGCTATTAGTTCAAAGACGTCTTGGAGTAACTATAAGAGTATACTATGTATTTATGTCAACGTATCATTTCATGGATGCAGACTATGTATTCTTCATTTTTCAAAAACTTGCTTAAAGCACTAAAGCTTATTGAAAATAATTTGTTCATAATTTTGCTATAGGATAAGACACAGAGGTGACACATCCCCGTTTTCTGTTTGAATTTAAACATGCATATATACCACTATTAAAAACTCTTTACCGTCAAATATATTGTTCTTTCCAAAAATAAATGTCCTTTAATAATTCGTCTGCTTATGTTCGCAAAGTGATTATTTTTTCTGTTTGAAATCAGTTTAATGAATTGAGTATAGTGCTTTTCACGTTTTCTTCTCAAATTAGAAAAAAAGAATTATAAACAGAAAGAAAAATAATATCAAACATATAATAAGCAATAGTTTGTCATTCAAAGAGTGGGCTGATTTAAGTCTGGCACCAACTTGTCCGTTTCAAATGAAAGGAAAAACATCCAAAACGTTGATTCTGTACTTCCTTGAGATCTAAATTTATTGATGCATCTTCTGGACTCAGTGCACTATTAACTTCTGTTTCATATAAAACTGGCTGATTTCCAAAATTTGGTAATAAGCCTCAATAAGATATTCAATAAGGTAATAAGGTAAGCTTTTCTCAATTAATGTCTGAGTTACAGTTTTCACAGAGTAGAACCTTTTGCAATGGAAGACCACATCTTTGTCTTAATTTGTGTCTCGATATAGTATGATATGAAGCTTAGAGATAAGCTATGACTTCTGCAATGGAAATTAAGTACAGGATACAGTAGTTTATTGAACTGGTTATAGGTGAATATATTCTGCATATTTGGGAGCTGCTTTTATTCTGTATATCCTTTTTTTCTTTACACTAATCAACACATTTCTTTTGTATTTTCTAATAATTCTTATTTTTTACTTGTGTGCGCAAACCATAACATGCAAGTAGACTGTAGAGATAGGATACTTTTTCTTTTGAATCTCGTCTTCAACTTATGCTACTTACGAGTGTACTCATGCTTTTCCTATAATGATACGATTCTCCATCTCAGAAGATTTACTGTGCTTTGTGTTCAGTTGGGGACACGATTACTTCCTCTATATCTCTCTAGGACACAAGACATTTCAGTTTTTGAACTCTGCTCCACTTTGCCCTTCCAGTCCTATCGTGGACTAATTAGGCGTTTGCTTTTTTTTTTAGTATTGAATAAAAACTTAATATAAATCTACTAAAATGCTGATCTCCTTTATAAATTGTCTTAGAAAGGCCCAGCAAACTCCAAATGATGCTGTGGCGGCTCGTGCGCTACAGTCAGTACAACCGGGATGCATCTAAATTTATTAGTTCAAAACTAAAATTATATGTATTATAATTTTCTAAATTGAAGATCCAATTTCTTCGGTAAATGAAAAAAAATCCGATAAACAGCAATCTTCTTGCCTGAATAATTCATGAGAAAAAGAATGTTTCCAATCAAAGTGATCTTCCTCCGAACAGCAGCTGTTTATTCCTGAAACACGTTTCGAGCTACGACGTTGCCAAGATAACCAATTGAAAGCAATAGGGCCTCCCCTCCACGTAATGTACTAGCGGGGCTTCCCAGATCAGAAATCTATTCCTACTTCTGCTGCCCTTGAGAATTCGATGAGCTGTTTGGTTCTGCTTGAAAATCAGCTTGGGTGAAAGTGAACGGTTTAAAAAAAATCCCTCCAAGTCGAATGTCATTTTGAAACATGGAGGGCGTGGGTCCTTGTACCAACCCTACATAAAAGCAAAAGCAAGGTATAAACTTTTTACTCGTTCATTTATAAACATTGTTTTGTTTGGCTATGTTTGCAGAATTAAGAAGAGAGTTTGGAATATTTGCTGGATATAGTGGATTACACAAAAAGGTAGCTCTCTGAATAGACGCGTCATGCAATTACTTATCAAAGAAGTATTGTTTTTAAATAAACATCATTACTAATTATGTACTTTTAAGTACCAAAAATCCGATTTTTAACATGATAAATTAAATAAAAAGATCAAGTGCGATTGTATAGCGATTAAAACGTGTATTGGGGGGAGGGGAGGGGATTCGCATGTTTTCGGCTGCATTAACATTTTTGACCACCCCGCCACTGAAATGATGACTTTTTTGCCCCTTGTCCCGCCAAATTGATAAATCCCTTTAAAGTTTTTTTTCTGCATAAGTCAGGTCTTCAGATAATTCATTAGTGATGTGGAACTTAATTTCTTGTCATTTTCGATATAGTTTGACAGTAATTTGTCTTTCAAAATGTTCTTGCTTCAGAATTGTTTCTTCAGATGTGCCAATTTCTTTGACTGCTTCATTTGGAAACTATATTCTTTTTCAAGGCTCTACACTTACAGTAGTCTTGCCAAACCAAGTAAATAGTACTATTCAGTTCCTACAAGTTTAAAGTTTTTTTCAATTTTAAGGTCTTTAGATAATTCATTAGTGATGGGGACCTTAATGTTTTGTCATTTTCGATATAGTTTGACATGAATTTGAAATTCAAAATGTTCATGTTTCAGTATTTTTTCTTCAGATGTACTAATTTCTTTGATTGCTTCACTTGGAAAACACAATCTTTTTTCAGGCCCTATACCTACAGTAGTTTTTCTAAACTAAGCAAATCCTACTTACTGTTCAGCTCCTACAAGTCTAGACACTCAACTCTGAAACTTTTCTGTCGTTGAGTTACATTATAGACTACATGTTCAGTTAGTTTCTCCCCTCCCCCTTTTTTGTTGAAATACTTAATAGTTGTGCTATGAGATGATGAACTGGTGATTGGGATTCTGCCAGTCGAGGTATATCAGCTTTTGCATAAAGACAACTGTACAGCGCTTGGGTCATTTTAAGGTTGGAGGATTAGTTGGGTTAGAGAATTAGTTTTTCAAATCGTTCTGCTATGTAATAGACAATTCCAGCAGTTAATTTTTCTTTTATTCAATTCTAAATGTTTCGAAAAGGTCTTAAGCACAAAAATTTCTGCAATCACTGCGCTTAAAAAAAAAAAAAAAAAAAAAAAAAAAAAAAATTAACCAAAGTTCGCCTGTTAGATTTGGCGGAAAAAAACAACACATTCAGCTTGAAGCTAATGTGACGTCAAAAGATCTGAAATAACTTGGCTTGAAACGCAGCAGCGGAAACCAGTTTTGCGAGTTTCTCGCAAATCCCGCCAACCGGCACACAATAGGCCAATTTTCTAAAAAACTCACTCCAACTATTTTGCAGAAACCTCACGATAACCATGGAAACGGAAGGATCTCTTGACGTCAAAGTTATAAAGTAGCGTTTTGATAAGAAAGCGATCGGACCAGGTTTTCGGGCATTTTCTTTTCTTAATATTTCAATAACTATTTTTTTTACAGAAATTTTGTTAGAATATTTGAATCAGAAAGAAATTCTTCATAAATATAAACTAATTTCACTCGTTTTTAAAAAATTCAGGAATTGTCCATTTTCATTGTCTGGTGTTATTTTTCGTTATCACAGTATAGCTTAGAATACTTCGTCCGTTAAGTTCCTAAATGTGGCAGAAGCAGGCAGTCAGAATCATACTATATAAATAAATTTTTTGAAAGAAAGTTGAAAACCCGATAGGAATGAAGAAAGCTCATTTGGGGTTGGCATTACAGTTGCGTAGAGAAATTAATTAAAAATAATACTAAATAATAATTTATGTAACTTAAGAAATAAGTAATTCAGAAATAAAGTAATGTAAAAATATTATTTGGTGATCTCTTACTATTTCCGATGAAATAACTACTTCGATGATAAAATAGGTTCAATTTTAGCGAATATACAACTTCAGGATATGTGGTGGTGGACCTCTGCCGAAGCAGATATACTGAGAAGAATATCTGGAATAACTTCCAGATATTATTTAAAACTCATTTCGTTGCTTGAAAGAAATAATATTAATGCATAAAAAAACTTTTTCAAATATAATGTTTTATGTTAGAGGATAGAACATAGTTACTTTATTCCCGGAATTGAATCGTGCTTTGAAACACGATTTGGTAACATACGAATCTACTTTATTAAAACCAGTGGAGAAATGTGCACATGGTGTTTTTGTTTGAAGATACTTTTTCTTTCTGCTATCTCAAAAAGAAAATGGTTGACTGGAAACCTTTTTTTACCGCAATACTTTTTTTTACTTGCTGCAAAATGCCGCTATAGCGGAGATTCTACTTCGTGTACACGCATAATATATTATCCGTATACCCTGTAAGTACTGTACGGATCAAAAAGCAAAGAAACAAATACCAGATTATTGTGAGTGTAAGTACTGGCATACGACCTATTTTTGTAACGTATATTAGCAAACTTGAACAAGCTATTTTCTGGATTGACCGTTTCAGCCCTAGGGGAATTTAAATGTAGGTTCCTTTGGCAGTGATTATTTTACATAGAAAATATCAAATAACATCTCTCATAGTTATTCGAACCGACACTATTTTTTTTTCTTTCAATATTCTTTTCAAAACCAATTTTAACGTTTTGCGTAATTGGATTCGAAACCAAGCTATTTACGAAAAGCTCGAATAATACACGTTTGAATTTATTCCTTTGAATCAAAAATATTTTGATGAACCAAAATGTTATCCCTTGAAACTATTCTTACTCATCTACTTTCCTGATTATTTTTTTTCAAGTTTCTGTTTTTTTTATTAATTAGTTTTTAAATTTTAGAATTAAAGAAGAGGATTTTCCCTCAGTTAATTTGATGATTTTTTTTAACTGCAGCAATCACATCGTTATCAACGATTTTTTTAAAATTTAAAACAATTAAATATCTACATTTTTTAAAAAAGATTTTTTCATTTGTCTATGTTTTGTTAAATTTGGACTAGATTCGTGCCAATTTCGTTTCAGTGGTCCAACTAGTTGTGGAGTTATTTAAGTGTTTCGGGCGAGTAAGTAGACTTAGAAATGATTCTATTATAAGAGTTCCAGTTTTTGGGAAACGAAACACAATTTTTTTTTTATTTTCTTTGCAATTACCTTATTATATTATAAAAATGTCTGAGATAGCTTCCACTTAAAAGCAAATGCCGGAGCCATAAACACTTTTTTGTAAAGGAGAGTAACATGAGAACTGGCTTCAAATAGCAGTTTGTAACTACACTTAATTTGGGTGGACTCAGTTCAAGTTGAGGATGTTTTTCATCACAGAAATAACTACTTCAAATCATAAGATATCACTGTTAAAAAAGTTTTTGACCTATTTTAAAAATGAACTCAGCTCACATCTGCTCTAGACGTTCGATTTCTTTGTTGAATTAAGTATTAGCCTATTATGCATTTGGAAAGTTCAGAACAATAAGGAAGAGTGGACTAATGTCCTTCCAGCAATGAATAATCAATTGGATAGTAATTGAAATATCACCTACTTTGTTTAATGAAAGGATTTTAATTTAATTACAGCTGTGTATAAAGTGATTATTTTTCGAAAACGGAATCTGACACATTCACAAATAAGACATTCTAGTGACCGTCCGAAATTGTTGTTACGTCATAAGTAACAGTGGAGACAATAAGAGGGGAGAGAGGTTATTCCCCTCCCCATTATTCAAATTTTAGTGATCTCCGATTAAGATTTCGCCTTAATTTTTCAATTTGTATTAATCCCCCTAATTTTTATTTTTAAGGCTTTTTTTTTAGCATCTCATCATTCACATTTTCTCTTTCAGAATTCACAAGAAATATATTTCAAGATAATAGCAACAAAACAGTTTTAAAATATAAAATAAGAAGGTTAATTTATTTTTCAATTTTTTTTTTTGTTAACTTCGATTTTGTATGTGCGTGGTTAGCAGGCAAATCAGCGAAGGACTAATTAACCCACTTGCATTCATCCAATCAGGCTGAAACTTGACAGGTAGATTCGACGTTGTTGACAATGCATTCTACCAAGTTTTTTGGGTTGTCACTACCACTAAAAGACGGCTTTTACTGACGCTACTATTGTCACCTCGCAGGATATCATCTAATCAAGCTGAAACTTGTCAGATTTGATTTATGTCCATAACAATGCATTCTATGGGGAGCTGTCATGATCACTAAAAGGCCGATTTTACACAAGCTTCTATTGGCTCTTCGTAGTACTAATAAACTGACTTCCCGTCATCCAATCGAAATGAAACTTTGGTCAAACACTATTAAAAGCTCTATCTGAGCTCAATAAGTTACAATTTCACATAACATTTAAAATACATTTAAATTATTTTTATTGAAAACTTTGTTTTTATGGGTTTTATTAATTTAAACTTTTCAGAGCAGTGAAGTTTTTTGCAATATTGCATCATTTTACCTAAGTTTGTCAGTAAACAATACATAATTTATTTTAAAATAAATTGTCACTTTCATAAGTATTTCAATGGTTTTACTATATAAATTCTCGCTTGTGTTTTAAGAAAACTGATAGCTAAAACTTGCGAAATGTAACTGTAATTTACATTGAAAAGATAATAAGTCATTACAAATGAAGCATTACACACAAAACCGAAGATATTCAGAGGACACATTTTTGTACAACAAAAATTGAAATCCGAAGACTATCTCCAGGAAATGCAGGCGAATATAAAAACTGTCCTTTTATTGCCTGCGTAATTTCCTATCTTAGAAAAAATAGGTCTATTCCAAAATTAGCAAATTAGGTTGTCTTAGATTTAAGTTGATTAGACCAATTTCACTTTTATTGTTTTGGAGTTGCTATTATATTTTAAATGATCATTTATAGGTTTTTAATTTTGTTTAATTTCCTACCATTTCATCCTTTTAATATCTGTAAGGTGAAAACTTGTAATTAACTCTTGAAAGAAGCAAACAAAGTTTGAATTGTACAAAGGCGTTGTTATAAAGTACTATTGACCCCTTTATTTTAAAATTAAAATAAAGTGGAGAATAGAGGAGAAATTCTCAGAAGAAACGCTGATATATATATATATATATATATATATATATATATATATATATATATATATATATATATATAAGAAACGCTGATTGATATATATATATATATATATATAAGAAACGCTGATTGATATATATATATATATATATATATATATATAAGAAACGCTGATTGATATATATATATATATATATATATATATATATATATATATATATATATATATATATATTTATATCAATCAGCGTTTCTTCTGAGAATTTTTCCTCTATTCGCTACTTTATTTTAATTTTAAAATAAGGGGGTCAATAGTACTTTATAACAACGCCTTTGTACAATTCAAACTTTGTTTGATACACAAAAGATATATATATACAACCTTAACCCTTTTCACTCCTTTCTATGAGCCCTATATTTTTCTGAATACAATCCTGTAATCGTCAATGGAGATGAAATGACGTACCGTATACCTTCGCATCACTTTTTGTATTTATAAGCTGATTATAAACAGGAAAAAGATCATCAGGAAAATAACTTTTCAAAATATCGTCGAAACTCAACCAACAACTTTTCAATTTCGGGGAAGCTTTTTTTTTTAAACAAATACATTTATCTATAAATAAACGCTTTAAACCTACTTATAATGGTCATTTTCATATGAGTCAATTCCTATTCCTCCTCCTTTTTGACCTTTATTTACACCGGTAAACAATTAAAACCAAGATGACGCAAAAGTAAACCGAAGTTAAAGATTTTTTTTTTAGTTTATTCTGATACAGTTTTTAAACTCTCGCTCACACACTGAGTTGTAACTATTTGCTTTCAAGAAGAAACACAAGCGGAAACTATTGTCTAGGTTTTTCTTTTCGCGACCCTTCTTCGAGTTGACCCGTCGCGCGTTTGCAACCTTTTGTGTGACGATTTCAGGTTAATGCGGTGAAGACATGGCTGAGGGTTCACTGGGTTAGGTACACACGAGTATTATGTTTATCGTAGTGAAAGTTTCTTGGGTAAGAGCGTCACGAAAGGATCGTGTTTGCGTCTCTAAACACCTGTTCTTTTTGAAATGAAAACCAAACATGTAGGATTGTGGCAGTCACTAAAAGGTCGGTTCTACATACGTTCCCATTTCGGCACTGCGTCTAGATATAAAGCATGATTAACCTGATTGAATAAATATCAGACAGCGAGGAAGACGATAGACAATTTTCTGTGAATATTTTCACCAGTTACCTTGGAATAAAAAACTATGGAAAGGTAATTGGTCGACTAAATGGAAGAGGATTAATTAAAACTTTCAAGTTTCCAAGTTTTACGACTTAATGATTGTGAAAATATTAATGAAAAGCGTTTTGGTACAAATTTTGGTAGCTTCTGAGGATGGTGTAGAGTTTTATATTTCAGAACTATAGATGTCGGATATAAGCGAACATGTAAACTTATTTTTATTTTTATTTTACCCAAGTAAGGTGTGTGACGTCCCTTTTACTATGAATATAAATTTGTATAATTTCAGTTCTTTATTTAGTTTAGTTTAAGTGGCAACAATGCTTCATTTTCTGTTGTTCTTTTTTTACTTTTTAGAATAAGGCATTTTAGTTGCCTTTGGAAGAGATTTAATAGAAATGTAGAATATTAAATTTGTTAATAGTTTTTCTTAATTGAGTCTGATCTTATTCTTGACATAATAGACTATGACACAGGAGTAGTGAAATTTAGTCGGAATTTACGACAATAGACATAATTCATAAATTTACTTTCGAGGAGCATTTCTAGTTAAGCATTTCTCCCTCTGACGTTGGAAAACAATCCATAATAATTAAGTAAAATTATTTTTAGAAAAATATATATATAATTTTAAAGTTTTAACAATTTTATGGGTAATTCAAGTATTTCAATTAATTTTTAGGTGCAAAGTTTTATTTACATAAAAATAAAAAGATATGGCCTTTGTTTTTTTCTTTTTTAATTGTGTATATTTCAAAATATTTTTTGTTTGCTGATGGATTATCACTTATTTTTAGTAAAGGCTACTATTTTTGAAAATCATTTTGTTGGATATTTAGGAGGGGAAATATCAGTTGGGTATAGTTGCCCAGATGTATTAGGTAACTTTGGCAAAGTTATCTTTCTATACTAAAAAAAAAAGAAAAAAAGTAAGAATTAAAAAGAGTCACCGCTCTTTCGAATTTTCCCCCCCTCGCGTATTTCTTTGTCTCACAGAGCAAAACTATTGGATTTAAAGTTTAAAATTTTTCACATTTGTTGAGAAATGTTTGGAAAATCTGTTAATGAAAAAACTTTAGAGATATGAACTTCAGTTTTTGTGTGATTATATATCAAAATGAAAGAATATTGTTGCATGGTCCGTAATCTCCAGGAAAAACTAAACAATGTGAAAATCTAATTTTTTTGCAGGCACCAGAGCTATATGTTTTTCTAAAACACTCTCGTCACTGTTTTCATGAATTTTAATGCAGTTTTATTCGAAAAATTCAAATTTAAGCTTGCGTGATTCATTTTTTTAATATAAACAGTGGAAAAGTAACGAAAAAGATTAATTTCCTTTAATAAATTATACCATAATTTTTTTAATAAATGATACAATAATTTCTTTTAATATATGATACAATAATTTCTTTTAATAAATGATACAATAATTTCTTTTAATAAATGATACAATAATTTCTTTTAATAAATGATACAATAATTTCTTTTAATAAATGATACAATAATTTCTTTTAATACAATAATTTCTTTTAATACAATAATTTCTTTTAATACAATAATTTCTTTTAATACAATAATTTCTTTTAATACAATAATTTCTTTTAATAAATGATACAATAATTTCTTTTAATAAATGATACAATAATTTCTTTTAATAAATGATACAATAATTTCTTTTAATAAATGATACAATAATTTCTTTTAATAAATGATACAATAATTTATTTTAATAAATCGTAACACCATCTTGCAACTTTGGTTTTTAAAGTTGATCTTCAGTAAGATTCGATGTCGATTTGAATGTGTTTGCAAAGATCTCTTGCTTGTTATTTTATATAGTCCAAAAGACGTCACAAAGCTTTTATTGACGGACTTTTTTTTAGTTAATATGTATTTTTAGCTGCAATCCGAAAGCTTATTGAGTTCGGAGTTTGTTGAGCTTTACTGGGCGGGGGAAAGAGTCCCCAAGTTTTTTTTTTTTTTTTTTTTTTTTTTTAAATAAGCAATGAAACAAATACAATCATGCCGCAAGTCGATGTACAAACCCTCTAACAAAAAAGCTACTTTTGGTTCTTTAAAAAATTCAGTGCAATTTAACTTTTTTAAACTTGAAATTTGAAGCAAAGTAAGCCCAGTTGACGGTATTTAAAATTTCCCAGCTATTAAGCTCATTTTTTAGTTCAATCTGAAAATAGTTCAATGAAATATGTTTTACTCCCATTGTAGGGCGAAAGATAATAGGTCGGAAATCTAAAATGTATCCAAGTCTATGATCCAGTCAAACTGATGAAGTCTTCCATTAGCGCTTCTATATCGCTTCCTTATAGGGTCACATTGCATCAAGACCTCCACCACTCCGAAGAACGAAGACGGAAATCTCATTCTGTTTAAACGCAAATTAACCGCAAACTACCGAATTTACAATAAATCATATGCGAATGACGTCACCGACAACTGACCGTTTCCTTCTGTTATCTAGTGCAATTATTCTTTAGCCATATCTCCGTCATTTACGAAAAAAAAAAATCATCGAATGTGTCTTCCTTCCTATTCACTTTCTAAAAGAGCCGTGAGGGGAAAAAAAAGAAAAAGAAACCATTCGACCCAGTGTGAGGCTAAAAGACCCACGCGACCCAGTTACCTTCGAGGGGTCGATAGGTCGAACCGGTGTCGGCGATATCACCGACATAGGAATTACCGCATCGCGAAGCAATTATCCCTAACTGGAAAGTTATCGTTTTTCCATGTGACAATTTTGATGGACATGGGCAGATGTGGGAAGAGCAGTTTCCGAGCGTTCATTTTAAACTGTAGGTGGCAAATGTAGAGAAAGTCGTGTAAGAAAGAAGAGGCGGATGGCTTAATGGTGGAAAAGTATACTATGCTTACCCACACCATTGTAATAATATTTGCTTACACATTTATTTTTAGGAACATTTGCAACCAACTGAAGAAAAATAGTTCCCCCCCCCCCCCCACACTTTTGCACAGTATTTGGTTTAATCAGCTATTCAATCAATATTTAACAATTGTTATGCCAAACTTTTTAAAGTGGCCTTTTCTTGAATTTTTTTGGTAGGCTATATTCTTTCCCTTTAACTATTCTTTATCTTTTTATTTTCCTCTATGAAAATGTTGGAAGAATTGTTTTCCCCACCTTCCCCCATCATTCCTTCTCTGAATCCTGTTCAGAAATCACTTCAAAATTATTGTAACTAATATTTTTAAACTTGAAAAAAAATCTTCTAATTATTATACATTTTTCTTATCTTTATAAAATTATGAATATTTGTATAAAATTACCATTTTCTGTTCTCTGTTAATCTGAAAGTAAATCAAAACTCAGATGAATAAAATGCTTAAATTAAGTATTCAAGTATTTTATAGTTTACAAGGTTCCATGCAGATATTTCGAAACATAAGGATCCCGAGAAACTTTGATCGTAAGCGCTTTTTCATATTCAATGTGACATCGCGAAGTCTAGAAATTAAGGATTTCAGATGACCTATCGAATATGAAAAACTGAGAAATGATAGAAATGTTTGAGTTGTTGCTTTAGTGGTTGAAGCCATCAGTGGTGTAGTATAAAATAAAAGTTACGTGAACACAATAGTGATTATAAAATTTTAGCAGAATATTGGAAGTTATGGATTTTTGAATTTTCTATGAAAGGAGTGCCACCTATTAGGACCCAGTGCAGTCCCTTGGTTGAAAATGTTAGTGTAACCGGAAACATGCGACTCCCCCCCCCCACCCCAGACATACACACTTTATACAATCATGTACAATCACACTTAAACTTTCTTTTTTAAATTATCGTTTTAAAAATCGGATTTTTTTTGTACTTAAAATTGCATAATTAGTAATGATGTTTACATGAATTTTTTTTTTTGATATATTCAAAAGTTAATTAACTAATTAACATTTTACTCGTTATAATTAGCGTATTTTTGAACAATTACTTGAGTTATATGGGGCCAAGAAAAGAAATTATGGTTGGAAATTGATCGTAATATCATTATTAGTGTTATGAACCTCCATCTAATTTCTAGAATACATAGTTTTTTTTCATACATTTTTTTAAACATTGAAAGTAGAAAAAATCGCAATTTTTCTAAAAACTTTTGCACTTAAAAATCTTGTAAAATTCATTTTCTTTTCCAATCAATTTGACAGAGGTTCAAAACATTAATAGTTAAGGGGTCGTAATAGTCTTCGACGAAATTTAAAAGCAGTATTTACATCCAACTTCAATGTCCTATAAATTATTTAATTTTCAATATATATGCACATTTTTTGCACAGGATTTATTGTTGAATATTTGTTAATATAGTAATTGTGTAAAAATAATCAAAAAATTAAATAATTTAATTTTATAAACATTTTTTGAACGATGAAATTTTTTAGATTTAAAAAATAGTCATTTGCCTTGGTACACTTTATAAAGAAAATAATCTATAAATATTTATTTAAAAAATACCAATGTTAAGTAAACATTTGGAATTAATTTGCTGACCTATTTTTTAAAGCAATAGTGCTTTTGAAATTTATTAAAAAAATTATTCATTTTGTATGCACTAAAAATAACTTTTTTTTCGACATAAAATCCATACTAAAATATATATATACATATTTATAGTAAATATTTTAGGTCAACAATATAAAACTCACTTCTGTATAATATGTTACACAAAAATTAATATGAAATATGAAATAGATGTTTTTTAAAGTGTACCAAGGCAAATGACTATTTTTTAAATCTAAAAAAATGTCATCGTTCAAAAAATGTTTATAAAATTAAATTATTCAATTTTTTGATTATTTTTACACAATTACTATATTAACAAATATTCAACAATAAATCATGTGCAAAAATGTGCATATATATTGAAAATTAAATCATTTATAGGACATTGAAGTTGGATGTAAATACTGCTTTTAAATTTCATCGAAGACTGTTACGTCCCCTTAATGCAGATTTGAATTCTCAAATCATTTTTCAAAAAGATTATATCAAACTTCATTTAACACTGTTTAAATGAAGTTTCACTAGCCAAAAACACGATAGTGAGTTTAAAATATTCAAATTTGTTTTCAGAACAAAATTGTACTTCTAACTAATAAAATAAGTATCTAGTCTTCAGATCATACCATTATCTTGTAAGAATTTCATCTAGAGATTATTTTAAAGCTGAAATTTTCAAGGGCAGTCCAAGTAGGAAAATCGCTGATCTGGCTGCCTCGCTACACATTACGTGGAGGGAAGGCTCTATCCTTTGGTTACCATTGCAACGTCGCAGCCGAAATGCGTTTCAGGAACACACGGCTGCAGTTCGGAGGAAGATATCACCTTGATTGGAAGTGTTTTTTCCCCCTCGTGAATTTTGAGTATTGAGGCCAGAAGTTTGCTGTTCATCGGATTTTTTCACACTTACTGTAGAAATTGGATCTTCATTTTAGAAAATTGTAAATTATATAACTTTAGTTTTGAACTTAAAAATTTAGATGCAACTCGGCTGCACTTACTGTAGTGCATGAACCGCCACTGGTTGAAGTCATCAATGGTGTAGTATAAAACAAAAGTTTTTTGAACACAATCGTGAATATAAAATTTTAGCAGAAAATTGGAAGTTATCGATTTTTTAATTTACTTTGAAAGGATAGTGGAGCGCCACTTACTAGGACCTTATCGCTAGTTTTTGATAGTCCTGGCTAAATATGAATGAAGTTGAGTCACAAAAAAGTTTTATGGAACACAGGCGCTTGTAAGAAAAGAAGTTTTCTATCTTAAATATGTACTACTTTTTAACGTGGTAAACACTTTCTGCAAAAGTTATGGACTGCAAGTAAAGGGATCATAGGGCTCTCTTTCATTAGGGAAATTATGCACTCATTCCCCTAAATTCAGATTTTACAACAATTTATTACATCATTTCAAGATTTCACTAATTTTGAAAACCAGTGTATTTAAAACTCCATGTCTGGCTTTCCAACATACCATTTGTCTCTTCTTTCTGTACCTCACTGTTTCGCCATTACGAAGGTATAGGAATTCCTTTCTAAAAGTACCATGTATGTTCATGTAAAAGTACCACGTAACCATTACCATGTACAGAGTACCATTTTAAAAGTACCATGTAGTTTCCATGTAACATGTATGTAAAGTAACGAGAAGAATTTATATATATATTTTTTTTGTTAAGTTTCCTGTGATTATTCAAATATAATATTAGGTCTCTGAAATTACCAAAAAATATCTCACCCATTTTTCTACCCGTAATTTCTAGTATTAAATTATTGTTATCTCGAAAATATATCAAACATAATTATAATTTTTTTCCCCATTTAATGGCAAAGGTGGAACTATGGAAAAAGTAGGCCCTGAAAATGACCGGAGGAAATACGTTTCTAAGAGAAAACTGGTTATATTGAAGTAGAGATATTATAAATGTTGAATAAACTTTTCATTTTCGAAGACGTGTGTTTATTATATGCGTTGTTCACATCCGTTGAATAATATTTATGGAAATGATTCAACAATTATGTTATCAACTAATCTATTTTAAATGAATCTTCTTTTCATGAACTCTTTTCAGTTGCAACATTTATTTCCTTGATTTCTTTGGCCATATAGAGACCGGATTAGTCCATTTTCGTCTTTAGGTAAATTAATGTCGGTGAAATAAATCTTGTTGGTTATTGCTAATGTCGAATCCAAAAATGTTTTTCTGGAGGTGGTATTTTCTAAATTTGGATGTATCTTTTTTTATACTCTACATCAACTTCTAAATGTCTTCGTACATAGACTATTATAATTTGTATAGCATTAGGTAATAAGTTAGTTCGTGAGAGTAATACGAAGGCTTTTGCCTTCAAACAATCTCGCAACGCAAAATCCAATTTATAGATACAATCAAAATAATCTTTGAGCGTCTTGAAATTAACGTCAATATAAATGCGTCACCATCCTTACCCCACCTTTTGCCAAGCGTAATTACGATACTAAGTTTATATAAGAACATCGGCCATTTTCAATCTTCGATGGGTCAATTACTCATACCCCCAAAAAAGAATCCATTCCGATAGGGTGTTATTAGTATTACGCGATGAGATATGTTCAAGGAAGTATTTCGTATTGTAAATTTTCGGAGTTGTAATTAAGGCGCTTCTTTTCAAAGGCAAATTCCCTGAATCAGTTGGCTGAATTTAGGTTAAAATCCATCTTCGGAGGGCGGCGGTTATCGGGTTTTCTAGGGCTGGTTTCTTCTCACCGTGAACTTTGACTTGCAATCGAAGTCCCATGTGAAACTGGAGGAAACATTAGTCATGAGATTTCAATTTGAAGTATAAGATCTCGTAGCTTTACAACTGTAGTTTCATTCTTTGTTTAAGTTGAGGGTTTTCTTCTAGTTAACATTCATTGGACAGTTAATCTTTTTCTTTGGATAAAAAAAACCCTTAAGAACGGTGACTTGAGATGCATTTATCAAGGACATCAAATTTATGTATATTTATATAGTTGAGG
Source organism: Linyphia triangularis (assembly GCA_963978545.1). Taxonomy (NCBI): domain Eukaryota; kingdom Metazoa; phylum Arthropoda; class Arachnida; order Araneae; family Linyphiidae; genus Linyphia; species Linyphia triangularis. The sequence goes on from OZ021722.1 coordinate 91,608,922, forward strand.
AAAATTTGCCTCTCTGTTGATAAAAATTGCTTGGGAAGAGTGAAATCGGGGAGAGAATTTGTTAACCCAAATGTTTCTGGAAAATTGCAGTTGAAAAATCTACTAGAAATATGTAGAATCTATAATAATAAAACAAAGAGTCTGTGTGTCTGAGCCTTTAACCTTGTGACTTTGAAATTTTAAACATAAGTAATTATGGCCTTTTAATTGTTCAGACAGAGCAGAACAAACAGAATTCTAAAATTTTAATTAGTTTATTATTATTTTTTTAATTTTTAAATTATAAAACAAGAAGTCTGTGTGTTTGAGACTTTATCCTTGTGGCTTAAATAGAAAGTGACTTTCAATATGCGTAGTACTTCAAAATTTTAAACATAAGTAGTTATGGCCTTTTAGTTGTGCAGACAAAACATATTAAACAGAAGGTTAAATTTTAATGAGTTTTTATAATTATTATTATTTTTTTAATTTTTAGTTTTTTTTTATGAAGTGATTTCAAATAGGCGTAGGGCTCTGAAATTTTCAACATAATTAGTTTTAGACTTATAATTTTGATTTTCATAAAGAGAATATAAATTTTTTTTTTTATTAATTTTTAATTTTTTTCACAATGTTATTTCTAATAGACATAGAGCTCTGAAATTTTCAATATAAGTAGTTTTTGACCTTACTATTTTGATTTTTTTAAACAAAATATTAAAATTTTAATTAATTTTTATAAAGTGTTTTTTGCATATATATATATATATATATATATATATATATATATATATATATATATATATATATATATATATATATATATATATATATATGCAAAAGTGCTATTTTATAAAATTTGAGTATGGTGGTGGAGAACCTCCGACCGTGCAGAGGTAAAAAGGAGAATAGCGGGAATGAAATACCTATTTTTATTTGACAGTGTTTTAAAATGCTCATAGATTCTCGCACAATAGTGGGACGCCACTTCTGTATTATCATTCACTTTATTGCATACTTTTCCACCAAAATATTTCACCCAACTTTCGTCATTCACTTTTCAACACTTTCTCCCTCCTATTTCGTTAACCATTTTTTTTTCTCACGATTATAAATTCCAAAACAAACACAAAATAAGCGTCGTCTTCTTTTCTATTTACAGGCGTTTCTAATGTAAATTAATGAGGGTGTCGGAAGAAATTCTGGCCTGTTGTAGCAGTGACCTCCTCCGTTGTTTTCTGTGCGATTGGGGTCATGCCCAAGTGCATTGTTGAGAGTGGTTACGCCTTCACTGTTGAGTTAGAATGTGGTTGGAAAGGGCGATTCCGTTATACGCACCAGCAGTGCAAAGATAGTGTGGGCGGATACCCAGAGCGGCTACCGTTTCTTTTTGAAGATATGTAACTCGATTACTTTCACTGAGTATTTAACCTGGATACAAAAAACGAATTGAATTGTTAATGTGCACTGTCACTGAAACCGTGACAAAGGGACATTACTTCTCCACTGTCACTGAAGTAGTGATTGAGTATTACAGAATTTGAGGAGTCGCGCTATAAGCTTTTGTACAACTTTTTTTCCCCCTAAAAAATGATAAAATAATGCAAAGAAATGAAAGTTGGAATTTGAAAATTATGAACAAAAACTTAACCTTTTTAATATGATCAAGAAAATGTGGGGGAAGGGTGGATATTTCTTAAGTTTTCAATTTTAAAAGACAGGGGTCAAAACAGTCAAAATGTAAAAAAAAAAGAAAAAAAAAGGAAAATATACAATCAGCGTTATTTTGAACTATAAAAATAGTTTGTGTACAGAACAGTGGTGTGCCAGATTTTTTTTTTTTTATGGGAGATTTTAGGCAAGTTTAGTTTGATAATATATCCTTATAAAGTCGACTAAAAATAATAAAATTGTAGAAAAAACAGAAGTTTTCAGAAAAAGCGAATTTTGCTAAAAGCGGAAGATTTTCACTCTTGAAAAGGATAAGTCAGGAATTTGTGTGGAAAAAAAACATGTATATTTAATATTGAAATAAAAAATTACTTTATAATAAAATGTAACTTTTTAATTTTTAATGAAAATTAAAAAAAAAAATCGTAATTTTTATTAATTTTTTGTATGTAATCACAAAAATTATTATTCAATTTAAAATATTTTAAACCAATTAACATTAAAATATGTTTCCAAAGGTAACTGCACTGAATTTTAATACAGAGTGCTATAAACTTGATTATACGTAATTAAATATACTATATATCTCCTAGGGTATTTCCACAAATATCAGTAAAATATATCGGAATGATTAGTAATATACATGCACTTTCATATGAGCATTCTCTGGTAAGTGAACAATTTAGGCTGGAAAATTTTGTCCGTTCATTCCCATCAGAACGACATTTTTATTTGTAAGTATTGTAAATTTTTTAAAAATATTGTAAATTTTTTGGAATAAATCAAGTGATATCGAAACATCAACTTTTTTTTTTTTTTTTACAGTACACGAATGGAAAGTAAGGAAGATCTCCACAAATAACAAGCAAGAGGTAAGAAATGAACATATGTGAATGAAGGAATAATTTATGAACTTTTTTACTTTCAATTACCCATATGTATACATAGGGTAATAAAAGTATAGCATTAGGTCCAAAAAAGGGGGAAAAAAAAATTTCGATTGTTTTATTTTTATTTTTTTTGCATTTCTCCATGTTTTGAAACATCTTGATGTCAAAAAAGTGATCTAGAAAAAATGTCTGTGTGTGTCTGTGGTCAGTATAACTCCCGAACAAATTGATTTACGATGTTTAAATTTGGTGTGCGGGTTGGTGATGGCACAAGGACCTACCATTAAAGTTTTCGTCAAAATTGCGGATGCGCATAGGGTAGCTGCCAGGGAAAAAATCAGGTTTTTCAGTAATTGCTTAAAAACGGCTCTAACGATTTTGTTCAAAATCGCTGTGGTAATGCCTCTTAAGGTGTTTTAAACATCCCCACCTCCGAAATTACAGTAAAAATGCTTTAAAGGCGTAAAAAGTTGAAAAACGAATGCCTTTAACACAGAGTACTCTTTCCTTGAGCATACCACATCAACGATCGTTTTTTCTTCGCTGCTCAGTTTTAGTTATAATTAAGGATAATATAAAAATAATCGATAAGTATATCGCCAAAATCATCATTGCTTTTTGTTGCATCATTGCATTTTGTTGCATCATTGCATTGCAGCATCATTTTTTTTTAAAAAGACCCATACAAGAATTATCTAAAAAAATATTGCCAAACTGGCCATTTTTACTAAATGAATGATGAAAATATAAATACTGTAGATGATACCAATCCACGTCAGTATTACAGTGTAATTGAAAGTTGTGCGATGTTCCACACCCCTAGTTTCTCTCTAGCCTGTTGTTTTGAATGTAAATCTATGACTGAGCGAAATTTTTATTACTTATCTACTTAAATAAAGTTGCAAAGCAGCTGGGATATAAATTGTTCACTTACTCGACAATGCCACTTATGCTGCAAAATCAACTTACAATTTTCAAAACTAAGTTCTGATAAAAATAAAGTGTGCATATGCAAAGATGCTTATCGAAGTAAAAGAATATAATGTTTTTTTAATTACAGAGTGGTCATAAAGTGTATAAATGTACAACAGGAAATTAGTGATTGAATTTTAACTCCGTGAGAACTAAATACCTAGGATTTACAGGGACATAGTATTAGAGTTTTGATATTCGGGCAAGTTTTTTTCTCCAAGTTGGTGTTTTTTAACTATAACCTGGAAAGCCATTTATAAAAGGCAGAGACGAATAGTGTTTTGTAATTTATGCTGGAATCCGATTAACATTAAGAAAGCTGTCTCGCCCGTTTCACGCAGTGGCTCTGTTCGTTCTAGAACATTTCTGCTATTTGGAACTTGTTTCCTCTCTTATCCATGACAGGTGCAAGCGATTCCATGAAGAGGACGAAAGGTGTAACAAACATTTTCGAGGCCAAAAAACGAAGATTTCATAAATCACCCTTCTTCTTCTGTTGCCCAACTGGAAGAAGCAACCCCGGAAACTACTTAAAACTAGCGCCAAGGTCGCAAATTGTGAGAAAACATTTTTCCATCTTGAATCAGTAATGGAAAAGGAAAGTAAAAGAAAAGTGACCTCCGGCATAAAAAATTGGAGCTTGGAGGGAGTCCGAGCCATTTTATTCCTGTCAGACATCATCTATATTTCTATACAACGTGCTTTGGACACGTTCAGGGGACGGACAAAAATATTAAAACTCTGGGAGAAAATATTATGTAGATAATAGAGTGAGCATCTTTGGTATTATAAAAATGCCTATGTCCTATATATATATATATATATATATATATATATATATATACTAGCTGAATACCCGTGCTGCGCTACGAAATTTTACCATTAGCATTTTAGCGATCAAAAGACATTCATGTATTCTACACTTCAGACGTTTGCTTCCATTTCGATCCCGACAAATTGATTTATCAAAATAGGAACTTTCCTTTGTTGATATTTTAAACGAAATTTATAATTGTGAATAGTAAACTGGAATAGTTTATTGTGTTTATGTTTGCTCTTAGTTCTAAATTTCAAAGTAGTAGCTGTATTGGAATTAAGTTAATTAGACATTAAGTTAATCCTCGTATAGTTTCAATGTTGCGTCGTCTTTTCATCCCTTAAAAATTCGTTAATCGATATTGGAATGACTTATTTTTTTAACATTTGCAAAAAAATATCAGAAAAATGACTACATTGGAAGAGGAACATTCGGATATCCCTCGTTTGGAACATTTAACCCCTTTTCGACCCCATAAAGTTGGCTAATCGAGAACAGAATAGCTTACTTTTTCTATGTTTAATCTTTTTTGACATTTGTACCAAATTTCCGAGTTGTGACCATATGGGAAGTGGTACATTCGAATATTCCTCGTTTGGAACGTTTAACCCCTTTTCCACCCCTTGATCCACCCGAGATCGGAATAGTTTACTTTTTCTGCGTTTGTCTTTATTGATATTCACACCAGTTTTCAGAATTGTGAAAATATGAGAAGTAGGACATTCGAATATATCGCTCGTTTGGAACGTTTAACCCCTTTTTGACCTCTTACAGTGGGTAAATAGAGATCGGAATAGCTTACTTTTTATACGTTTGTTTTTGTTGATACTTGCACCAGATTTCAGAGTTGTGACGAAAGGGGAAGTAGGACATTCGAATATTCCTCGTTTGGAACGTTTAACCCCTTTTCGAGCCCTTAAAGTGGGTTAATCGAGATCGGAATAGCTTACTTTTTCTATGTTTACTATTGTTAATATTTGTACCAATTTTTAGAGTTGTGACCAAATGAGAAGTAGGATATTCGAATGTCCCCCGTTTGGAACGTTTAACCCCTTTTCGACCCCTTAAAGTGTGTTAATCGAGATCGGAATAGTTTACTTTTTCTATTTTTACCATTGTTGATATTTGTGCCGATTTTCAGCGTTGTGACTATGTGGGAAGTAGGATTTTCGAATGCCCCCGTTTGGAACGTTTGACCCCTTTTCGACCCCTTAAAGTGTGTTAATCGAGATCGGAATAGTTTACTTTTTCTATTTTTACCATTGTTGATATTTGTGCCGATTTTCAGAGTTGTGACTATGTGGGAAGTAGGATTTTCGAATGTCCCCCGTTTGGAACGTTTGACCCCTTTTCGACCCCTTAAAGTGTGTTAATCGAGATCGGAATAGTTTACTTTTTCTATTTTTACCATTGTTGATATTTGTGCCGATTTTTAGAGTTGTGACCAAATGAGAAGTAGGATATTCGAATGTCCCCCGTTTGGAACGTTTAACCCCTTTTCGACCCCTTAAAGTGTGTTAATCGAGATCGGAATAGTTTACTTTTTCTATTTTTACCATTGTTGATATTTGTGCCGATTTTCAGCGTTGTGACTATGTGGGAAGTAGGATTTTCGAATGCCCCCGTTTGGAACGTTTGACCCCTTTTCGACCCCTTAAAGTGTGTTAATCGAGATCGGAATAGTTTACTTTTTCTATTTTTACCATTGTTGATATTTGTGCCGATTTTCAGAGTTGTGACTATGTGGGAAGTAGGATTTTCGAATGTCCCCCGTTTGGAACGTTTGACCCCTTTTCGACCCCTTAAAGTGTGTTAATCGAGATCGGAATAGTTTACTTTTTCTATTTTTACCATTGTTGATATTTGTGCCGATTTTTAGAGTTGTGACTATGTGGGAAGTAGGATTTTCGAATGTCCCCCGTTTGGAACGTTTGACCCCTTTTCGACCCCTTAAAGTGTGTTAATCGAGATCGGAATAGTTTACTTTTTCTATTTTTACCATTGTTGATATTTGTGCCGATTTTCAGAGTTGTGACTATGTGGGAAGTAGGATTTTCGAATGTCCCCCGTTTGGAACGTTTGACCCCTTTTCGACCCCTTAAAGTGTGTTAATCGAGATCGGAATAGTTTACTTTTTCTATTTTTACCATTGTTGATATTTGTGCCGATTTTCAGAGTTGTGACTATGTGGGAAGTAGGATTTTCGAATGTCCCCCGTTTGGAACGTTTGACCCCTTTTCGACCCCTTAAAGTGTGTTAATCGAGATCGGAATAGTTTACTTTTTCTATTTTTACCATTGTTGATATTTGTGCCGATTTTCAGAGTTGTGACTATGTGGGAAGTAGGATTTTCGAATGTCCCCCGTTTGGAACGTTTGACCCCTTTTCGACCCCTTAAAGTGTGTTAATCGAGATCGGAATAGTTTACTTTTTCTATTTTTACCATTGTTGATATTTGTGCCGATTTTCAGAGTTGTGACTATGTGGGAAGTAGGATTTTCGAATGTCCCCCGTTTGGAACGTTTGACCCCTTTTCGACCCCTTAAAGTGTGTTAATCGAGATCGGAATAGTTTACTTTTTCTATTTTTACCATTGTTGATATTTGTGCCGATTTTCAGAGTTGTGACTATGTGGGAAGTGGGAGAATTAGTGATGAGTGAGTCAGTGAGTCAGTGAGTGAGTGAGTGAGTGAGTGAGTGAGTGAGTGAGGGCTTTGCCTTATATATATAGATATATATATATATATATATATATATATATATATATATATATATATATATATATATATATATATATATATATATATATATATATATATATATATATATATCTCAATGAGATTTTAACGAGCGGATCGAACTACGATATTCAACTTTTGTAAATGATCCAATGGTGGTCATGGTACTTGCCATTAAGGTATTCGTCAAAATATAGCAAACGTATAAGGCAAATGCTATTGAAACATAATGGTTTTTCAGCAATTGTAAAAAATGGCTCTAACTATCCTTAGATACGAATACGTAGATAAATTTAGATAGATTATTTTGTTTATTATAGTGAATACTTTTCTTATTTCGAGGACAAGAGTATGTTAAAAATAGAAACTAATTAGACAACTGAATTTTATCGAAACCCTAAACACTGCGAGTTCTGTTAGTTGCAAACTAATAAGATAATTCATGTTTGGAAATATTTTGCTTTTTTCTTCGGATGTTAAAGGTATGGTAATTGTTAAGAATATTGACCCCGATTTTTTGACGTCTATCGATACAACAAAATAAGTTGATTCTAAATATATCGAATGATATTTATTCGATCAAGTTCGAATTAAGCTTGAAGAAAACGAGATTTTTGAAGATTTCTTAAATTAACTGTTGCTTCTTTAACTGGTTACAACGAAGAATAATTGCCATTAAAATGATTGTCGAAAACAATTAACAGCAATGGCAATAGAATGTTTAGTCTGAAGTTTCCAATTTTATTTTCCGTTACCAAAGAATGTTTTAATTCCCAATAAAGTTTAATTAGTATGAAATGACTTTTTTTAGTTTGGGTTTATATGGTAATATAATGATAAGCTGCACTTTAATAACGTGGGAAATAGTTTTGACTGTTGAAATGAAATTTATGCGTACATAAATTCCATATATACGAATAGACAAATTGATTTTCTTTAAAATTTTTTTTTCATTTCTTTTCAAGTATGAATGTTTTTCCTTGAATAACATTGAGTTTTGTACTAATTGAAGTTTACAGTTGAGATGATAAATATATTCACGAAGTAATACGAAACGTTCTAGCATACCTGGCTAGGAAATAGCTGCCTTAGGTTCGAATTTCACCCGGGACTGTTCACTTTTAATAACAAATATTATTTACAATAATCCTATATTTGTAAGTAAATTATTATTAATAGTTAATAGGAAATATGCAAATACTCTTTGATTCTAACTATTGTAAGTTAAACTACGCATATAAGCTGTGGTACTCCTAAAAGGAGCATCTATGTGCAATATACTATATCGCCACTATTATATGGTGGAAAAATGACACAGCTGAAAAATTTGTCAAAACGTAGTTAAGCTCTCTCTTGTGTAAAGGAATACATAGCTCATCGAGGAGAAGAAAGGTGAAACTGTCACACATATTACCCTGGGCCTTAAGTCCAAGTGCATAGTTTTCAATTGATCAAAAGTGTGATCCGGTGTCCATCCCCACTTAATGTTTGGGCCTGCGTTGGAAAGGCATTGTGTGGGCATGTGTTAGCTCCACCTGGATGTACAGAAATAGATGTATGATGATGTTGTTCAGTTGTATTGACGTATTGATGTTTTATAAAACTCAAATAAAGAAAACTTTGTAATGGGCTTGGGCTTAGGCCCAGGGTAAACTATTCATTGGCCCTAAGCCGATTATTATTATTATTTTTTTTCTTTTTCAAATTTGTGTTTTTAATCGTTTGATTTTAATAGATCATTTACATTATTAACTAATTGTATCAATATTGTGCCAGTTTTAAGTAGATTGGCGTTCCTAATTTAATAGTGAAAACGGGATTTTCGCCTCGTTTCCTGCAAAATTCCAATTTTCGCAGTTGTATTATTGTTCCACCATAGCTTCGATATATAAACATTGGCAAATGTTTTTCCTGACTTTCTAATAAAAGCATTAAATTGCAAACTGATCTGTTTGACATACTACGCTTGTGGTTTATTATAAACCATGAGTTGTTTGAATGAAATTAATTGAGTTGTTTGAATGAAATGTTTAATATTCCAGCTTGTAAGCTGAAGCTGGTTTTGAATCATGCTCTACGTATAGCTTTAAATAGGTTACTAAAACAATATGAAGAAATAAATATCCAATGGATATAGAGACGTTATTTAATAATTTCAATGTAAATAATCAATGCTACATGAATTTTCATTCATACATCCTCGGGGCTGAAACAACTTTAAAAATAGCTTGATCACTTATTTCTCGTGTAAATGTAATGTTACGTTCTGGGAGAAGGTCGTGCGATAAGTGTTTCAACAACCGTTTACAAAACATTCGGCTTGAATAATTCACACTTGAACAGTTTTTTTTTATTGAAGTGAATAGAGAAACATTGAAAATTGTTGCACCAAAAACAGCCTCATCCAAAATAAGAAATAGTTTGAAAAAAATAGTTTGGTTCAACGGAAGGACAACATTTTTGATGGATCATGATGCATCTTTTGTCCTAAATAAGCTTATTAGACGGATGTGAATAAGGTTAACCCATGGTTGTTTACATTGCTTGACTTTGAAGCGAAGGAAACTCTTCCTCAAGCTTGCGAGCTTTTGTTTAATTTCCGTTCGGAACTGTGTCACTTGCAAAGATCCCCTACTGGGCAAACAAAAAGACGTCTTACAAAATATAAATTAATTTAAACAAACTTGCACCTGTAGGAGAAACATTGAATAAAAGGATTGACTCGACTTATGCAATGTTTTTGCTGGATGTTCTGCATTCGTTTTCTTAGTCCAGTTTGGACTTGATGAAGACGAACAATCGAGGTTAACTTAGAAGCATTTGAGGGCGGTTTGGGCTGATTGTAGGGAAATTACGAACAGTACGTTGACTGAATGTTTTAGTAAATGTTGATATATTGTTAATAGATAGTTGCTCGCTTAGGAAAAATATTGTGGGTGCCTGTTGAACTGTGAAACGGTGAATCGAACGGTGGAAGAATATCGTTAAGATGATTTAGAACACGAAGGAGATCGTTTCAGAAACAATAAAAATAGCAATATTATTTTAACCCTTTGCACTCGAGAGGTGACCCTCACTCACCACATGATTGGATGCAGTAACTCGAGAGGTGACTCTCGCTCACCATTAGGTTTGATGAAAACCTACCAACCTCACCATTAGGTGACCATAAAATTCGATGCAAGGCCTGTTTATGTTTAGTTTCTCTGAAGCGGATCTGAAGCCAAAAACCGAACTAAAATCGCTGCGAAACGTCTCGAGTTGCTGGTGCCTACGTGCGAAAAAGGCTTCGAGTGCAAAGGGTTAATACAATTAATACATATATATAAGATTTTATATTTTCGGAATTTTCTTTTATAACACCATTAGGGCAAGAAGTAAAAACTTTTAATTAGCTTATCTATTTAACCGCCTGATGAAGATTTTCGTATTGTCCTCCCCCATCCAAAACGCAGAATTTGTAAAATATATATTTTTTTTCTAGTGGCGGGCCCAAATGCTTACAGTCACTTACAATGTGCTCGCAGTCACTTGGCCACTACAAAGACGGTAGCGATGGTCAACTGTGAAGATGCGAGTGGGAGAGACATCGTTGCCCTAACCCCCTAACTTAGGGCATCCACGTCTTACATCCATGTCTTACCCGGATTCGAACCGAGACCCACCAGTGTGGTAGTCTGATGCGCTAACCACTATACTGAATGGGCGCGAATTTGTAAAATATGTCTCATGGGATTGACCTTGCTTTTTTACAAGGCTGAAATAGAACTTAAGTTCATAAATAAAGATGATTTCCACCCATTTCTACTGTGAATGTTTCATGAAGTTGATCTTGGAGGAATTGCTTTGTAAAGATATTACCCTTATATCAAACGAGGCTCTAATCTAAGAGAGGAATGACAAATTCACTGTTACTTTGTTTTCACTGTTACCTTACATTGTTTTGTATTGCTACAGCATTAGTAGTACACAAACTGTATTACTATTGCTCAAGTTATCAATATACCAGGAATTATGTTCTCTGTCGATCATAAGAATGGTTCCTCCGTCTGTTATTATTTTGTTGTTATTATTATTTCGTCTGTTACCGTCGAAATAAGATTAGCCCCATTTTTCCCCTAGGGGGGGGGGGGGAGGGGGAATTTCAAGAGGAATACATCTACTTTAGACTCTTCTCTCCAACTTCATGTAAGCATCACCCTTAGTCTAAAACAACGAGTCTTGTTTCTATAGCGACCGCCATCATTTAGACTATCTGACTGGAGATATTCTCCTAATAGGTAGTATGGAAAACTATCCTTCACGAGCCCATTTTGGTCTCTGATGGGTGCCCGGATTTGCTAATAGTAGAGGAGAGGAAAAACCACAAAATTTAGATGATATTTCCATCCCAAAAAAACCCCTTTGAGATAGGTCTATTTAAATTTGAATCTGTGAAAAACTTCACCTATTTGGGCTCCGAGATTAACTATAAAAACGACATTAATTCTGAAATCAGATAGAAGATCATTGCTGCAATTCGTTGTTTCTTTGGTTTAAGAACTCTTCTGAAATCCCATGTAGAGAAGTTAAAAAATTATGCTCTACAAAATATTGATGAAATCAGTTTTAACTATGCCTCAGAGATATGGACCTTGGCGATGAAGAAAGAGCCTTGGTGGTCATGAGAGCTATTTTTGGTGCTGTTCTGGAGAATAACACCTGGCGAAAAAAAGTATAAATTTGAAATATATAAAATCTATAAAGACGAGGACATTATCAAATCCATAAAATTGATTAGAATGAGATGGGCAGGCGAACTTCTGAGAATGAATGAACACATATTGAGATCTTTTTGAGGAAGTTAGAGACAAAGACCCAATAAAAAAAGGGATCGAACGACTGCCTGGATGTAGATTTCACTTTACTAAAAATTCAAAAATTGGAGGTCAATTTCTGGTGAGATGGCGTAATGGGTTCTACTTCTGAAGAAGGCCAAGACCCCTGAAGTCAACGCCATCTAAAAATGTAAGGTGGTAACTGCCTCTTTCCTCTTCCAAACACCGTTACTGTATGGTCCTGGAAAAATACACTTGCATTTCAAACGATGTGTCTCAATTCGATATTCGTAAAGAAGAATAAATTCGCTCCACTTGATCCTCCGCTTCAAATGACAATATCACAGGGTTCAGGTTATCATGTTTAACAAACTTAAAGAAATAAAATTCACTACGACTGTATTGTGAATGTTAAAAAAAAAAAAAAAAAAAAAAAAAAAAAAATAAAGAAAAGAAAACTGCTATAACACTCTCTTAGCGATCTGTCATGATCATGCGGTGTTTAAATTAGAACACGAAAATCATCGAGGGAAAGTGTAACAGCACGCAGTAACCTATCACCTTGCACCGTAATTTGCGGGGCAGCCAATTCCACGAAGCAACCATGTTTCAATCAATTATTTCTAAGTAATTGATTGAAGTAAAGAGGGCATTACGTTTATAAACCACACAAAAGGTATCAATGGATATGAATGGACGATGTTAACAACTCTTTACATCACGATGCGATATCATTCAGTAGGATATCAATTACATATTGATTAATGTGGATTAACTGCTGTTTTAATGACAGTATACACTAATAATTATAATACGTTAGTAAGGTATATCACGATGGTTTATATATATTCAGGTGTAAAAAATATTGTAATGGGTTTTGTTTCATTAACTAATTAACTATTAGATATATAGAGTTTTTGTGAATTGCAAATATTCTTAAATTAAGCGAAGGAATCATGAAAAGATAGTGTTGTTTTCATGGGTAATATATTAAAAAAAATATAGTTTCATAATTTATACAATCAGTGTAGCAGTAAAAAGTTACTGGTAAAAGTGTTAGTGAGGTCAAAGCATATTAATACAAAGGAAAGGCAACTCTGTATGATTAAAATTTATCGAAGTATAACGCATTCAGAAACTTTAATTTATCACAATTTCAGAAGAGGGTAATTCGATCAATTTTTTTTCTCGATATTTTTTCATTCCTACATGTTTTGGAACGTGCTGAGTTAAAAAAAGTGGACTAAAAAATGTCTGTGTGTCTGTGGTCAGTAAGATTCCCGAACGGTTTGACCTACGATTTTCAATTTTGGCATACGAGTGGCTTTGGGACCTGTCATTAAGGTTTACGTCAACATTGCGCATGCACATAAGGTAGCTGCCATTGAAAATTTATGTTTTTGAGAAACTACAAAAAAAAATGGCTCGATCGATTTAGATAAAAATCGCTGTGGAAATGCCTTTTAATGTGCTTTAAACATCCCCAACTCCGAAATTTCCGTAACAACGCGATGAAAAATGAATGTGTTTAACACAGAGTTGTCTTCTGTTGAGCATCGTCTATCAATGATTGATTTTTCATAGGTTTTACTTTACAACAATGACAAATGTAATATTTATCGAAAAGTATATTGCAAATTTTGTCATTTTTACGTTTTTTAAAGGGGAGATAGGGGGTGGTGGGTAGGGGGGGGGGGGGTTTATGAAATAATGATCGCCAAAAATATATCGCCAAACTTGCCATTTTTAAAATTACTTAATGAAAATATGATTTAATTAATGAAAATATGAAAACAGTAAATTACAACAATCCTAGGCAAATTTAAGTGCAGTGTCTAATAATAAGTGAAATTGAAAGTTGTGTGATGTTCCACACCCCTAGTTCCTCTACCAGAGCTCCATTAAAATTAAATTCTGTAACTTTTTAAATAAATAATCCATCCCAATTCCACTTTTTTTTTTTTTTAATCATTTAACCTTATTTTGAAATAAACACAGTATCAACCTTTTTTAGAGATCTCGTCTATACAAGCAAGTTACATCGCAGTGTTTTATAGCCAGTGGCTCTCAAAAGTGTATGTACGCTTGGAAATTCAAATGAAATACTGCTCTATTTATTAATAATAACTTTTATTTCAGAATATTAATTTTTTTATAATATCTATAACATGTTCTTAACTGGTTAAATACATTAAATATTTTTAAAAACGTTGTAGTGTGTTTGGAAAATCAATAAGAAAAAAGTAACAAAAATGTTACTGCACAAAAGTCTACGTAAACTTTAAAATATTGCTGCAGATTTAGTATTTTTTTTGTGTGTGTGTGTGTGTGCAATTTAAGCATTCATGTTCCTCCATTCCTCATTCATTAATATTTGCAGTTCGCTGTTCATTTTAATGTTGTTTCTTCATACTCCAACCTCCAGTTTTCTCCAAATTTATGCTATTGTGTTTAAATATAGCGATTGAGGTGGTGAATTCACAACTAGTGGACAATTATAGAGTTACCAAAAGGCAAACATTAAAAGTTGCGATCTGAGAATTGTCCTCTTGGTTGAAGAAAAAATGCTAAGTTTTTCTAAATTTTAGGGTGATAATTTTAAATTATTTAAAATATTTAAGTAAAGAACAAAACACTTTGCACCATTAATAAATAAATTAGATAGTTTTGATGTCGACATGCACCTTTTAGGATACGTCCATGGTTCAAAGTTCCATTCTAGCTAAATTTTTGAGATTAACCATTATCAGAATGGCCATGTAATCCATCTGATATGAGCAATCGTCGAACAGTTTCAAGTAAAATTTGAGTGCAAAATTTGTTAACAAATTGTGAAGAAATGTTTACAGCCCTCAAACATGTTTTAAACAAAGTGTCTAACAATAAATCTGCTTATGTTGAGTTGATTGACGAAAAACCTATTCTTACCTTGTTTTAACCCATTTTTCTTAAAGATTTCTATTTCATACAGAGCTAGCAAACGGGATGAACTTTGTTATTTAGCCATATTCCAAATTGTTTTATTACTACTAGGATGAGCTGAATGCGGTTCATTGTATTATTACTACTCCGACGAATTTTACATAATAAAACAATTATTACGAAGTTAGCAAGCAAATACTAAAGACAATACATGTTTTAAATGTCACCACGATGCAAATAATAATAATAATAATAATAATAAAAAAAAAAAAAACTGCAACAGATAATTTCATTTATGAATTTATTAGAAAATTACTTGGTTTATGAATTCGTATGCGACTTAAAATATAGTGGTTTCATAATTCGAATCCAATCGATTCAATTCCAGGCAAAAACTCTTTTTCAACAAATTTTTAAATTGTACGAACTTTTTTCGGAGTCACTGTTTTTAAAAACTCAAAAGGTGTGTATGGCGATAAGTCAACCATAAAGTAAACGTTAAATAATTTATGACATTTTTATAATTTCTTTTTATTGTGATGCTGAGCAGAGTTTTCCATTTTCAAAATTGTTCTTAATTAATTCAAAATGATTTTTTTTCTCTTTCATGGGCATCTACTTCGTAGACATTTATCCTTACCTTCGAACTGATATACGACAATTCTACATTATACAGGGTTATTCAAAATAAAGGAGCAGATGTTTTTTTGTATTAAATAGAGTAAGGAATCAACATTCGTTGCGTAACAAATGGTGCATACGTTGAATACATAAAATAACTTTAAACTTTCTTATATCCATTGATGTGAAGTAGGCGGCGTCATTTATTGCCGTTCATTGGAAGTACGTATTTAAAATATTCTCCTTCATTTTGAATAACCCACTATTTATATATAATATGATATAACGTGAAATCCAAACGTCTGTAGCATTTGTAGTTTACACTTTTCGATTTGCAAACTTACCTCCAGTCACCATTTCCGTTACAATTGCAAAATTGTACCTAATTAATTCAATTTTTTTTTCTCGACTTCATGGGCATACATATTGGCATGAGGGTATGAGATTTCTTCACGATCTTCCATTTGACAAATCGCATGTATTTAGCATTTGTAGTTTTGTTTGGAAACGTGAACTTCATAGACTGAGAGGCGACTAATTTAGATAATTTAGGCTTTTACTAGTGAACTAAGTTGGTGATAAATATTACTTCACTGATGACGTAATATGTAACACTAATTTTGGCTCACTTTTCAAAGTTGCAAACCATAGATCTGGAATCGTCTGCACTCCTTCCTTATTGAAAATTAAGCGGTGGATTATCAATTTAAAATAGAATGCTCATTATTTAGCAAGTTATGATATATCTAGCAATCGTATTTAGTTCAACTCATTAAATTTCGATTTTTGAACAGTTTCGGCAATTTTTTATCCGGCAGATCAGTACATTCATAATCTACTAAGATATCTCTACATTCTTTACAAATTTGAGAATGATGTTCAATGGCATACCTCAACTTAATTTAACTAACCATAACGGACTATTAGGTGGATTTGTTCTTTTAATAGCATCTCTCTTCTGGGTGAATGGGAAACAGTGACTATTGTTATGTAAATGAAAGAAATTAAAGTAAATTCATTCAAATTCATTTAATTAAAAAAACCACCATTAAATGAAAGAAAGTAAAGTAACACGATCTCTTTGTTAAATTATTTTAAATAGAGCGACATCCATCAACAATTTGCGAAAGCTGGAATAATAAGAATATAAGAAAAATTGTAGCTTACACAGAAGTGAAAATTATTGTTACTTATCTATTTGAAATAACTCTTTCCTTCTCCCAATTATCGTAATTACCTTACCTTTTACGTTGAATACGGATAGACAGACTTTGGGGCGATATTAGGTTTCTATGTAGAGTTGGGATGTTTTAAAACTTTTAGAGGCAATTTTAATTTTACTTGGATTTACAATTTCCTTATTTACATTGTCAACCCAAAGCGAATCTTTTATACAAAGTTAAAACTTATTAGAACAGTTAATTTTTGTTGTAATTTTTTTACTCAAAAATCCTCACATACAGATAGTTGGGTTTTGGGGACATGAAATGAATGAAACAATGGCTTTTCTCGAAAATCAACGTAAATTCTAATGGTTGTATAAACACTAATTACTCCATTTTAACCAGAAGTTAAAAAGTAGACTGTCTCCAACTTTCTTCAATTACTTTGATCTATTTTCCTAAATAATTATAAAAAGTTGTAAAAAGTAAATTCTATATTCCTCAAAAGTAAAAAGTAAACCTATATTCCTCAACTTTGGAGTTTGAATGCTTGTTTAAGAAAGAAACATGTTTCGGCTACTCAAAAATTAATGTAATCAGGTTCCCTGTTTATTTTACGCCCAATATCAATGTAAGTTGTTAGGAAATTTAACACACACGAGCGGTTTAAATAATTTTGTAATTCATGAAATTAATTTAATTTTTTACATTGGAACTATTTAAAATTTTAAAGACTTTACTATTTTACAAGAAATATCATTTTCGAGGCTCTATAAGGGTTATTCTCCGTAAAACGCACAAAATCTTGTCGCAGCTATATTTTTCACTATTAGGTAAGTAGGACTTAAGATCGGTCAGTATAATATACACTTTCATGTCTACCACTTTGACATCGGACTTGGACATAGATATTTCTGTTAACCATGGAATATATTTTAATGCAATCAAAATTCTTCAAAACAAATAATACAAGGTGAGACCGAAAAGTAAGATGACTGATGTCATAATAATCGCTGTATTATATGTTTGCAGATAAATACATCACTGTCCTTCAAAGTACTTCCCACCGTCTACAATACACATCTGACAACGTTCATACAAGTTCTTGAAACTTCTGAAAAAATCCTTCTTTGAGACTGTCTTAAGTTCCTTGGTAACAGCTGCTTGAATGTCTGAGATGCTTGAAAATCGGTTTCCCTTCAGTGCCAATTTCAGTTGTGGACAGAGGGGGAATAAGGAGAGTGTAATACTGTAATACTAGTATTACACCCTCCTTATTCCCCATACCTAGCGCCAGCCGATTTTTTCCTCTTTCCGCGACTGAAATTGGCACTGAAGAGGAACCAATTTTCAAGCATCTCAGACATTCAAGCTGCTGTTACCAAGGAACTTAAGACAGTCTCAACGAAGGATTTTTTTAGAATTTTCAAGAGCTTGTATGAACGTTGTCAGAAGTGTATTGTAGACGTTGGGAACTACTTTGAAGGACAGTGATGTATTTATCTGCAAATATATAATACAGTGATTATTATGACATCAGTCACCTTACTTTTCGGTCTCACCTTGTATAACTTTAAAAATATTTTTGTACTAAAAAAAATACGGCCACGGACATGATTTGACTTGTCCGTGGACTATTGCGACCTCAGCGTTGCTCGCTTTATCAGTATTTTAATATCACTTCATATTTCCTAGATATCTATATTTATTTATTTTTAGCTGTAAGTTATATTAAGCAATGTTATGCACGAATATAAAGCTTTTATGAGCAGTAATTTCATTACAATTAATGTAATATCTCTTATCGCAAGACTGACGAGTCATGTCCGTGGACAGCATTTTTTAGTTGTTTAACAGCCCACCAAGTGACCCCACAAGTTAACTGTAATATTGGAAAGAAGTCAAATGTAACCATTTTGGTTCCAATACACTTTGTGTATTCTATTTTTCAATACAAGAATCGTATTTTTATTATTTACATGTGAAATAAGTGCAACTGTTAAGATCATACCGTCATTTTCATGGTCAAGACAAAATTTGTTACGAATGATTAAATATTCATTATTAATTACTTATTTGATGGTATTAGTTGTACAGATATCAATTTAGTAATCTCCATGTTTATAAACCTACAGTTTTATTCGGAATTAAACAATAACAAGGAAATTGTCAACTCCATGGGCATCAACCAATGGAATAACTATGGGCCATCTCTATATATTATCAGATGATCTCTGTTCATGTCATGATGGGATTGTAATTGATAAGTTCTATATGGGAGAAAAAAAAATTCTAAGCATTTAATGATTTCAATTTTTTTTTATTTCCTGCTGCAGAAATAATGCGTTTTGTGAAGAATGATCCATACAATGTATGTCATATTCTTTAAATTTCAAAAATTATGCAAATTTTTCTAATTTTGAGTGTTTGTATTCGATTTTAATATTGCACTGGTAAAACTTTTATGGTAGGGTTTCAGATACTGAAATTATACCACTTGTAGACATGTGCAAAATCTGTATTATTCTAGACAGTAAGGCAGTACCGGAATTTAAGATTCCCGGCAGGGATAGAAATTTTAAACATCTAGATTCAAGTGCATGATTTTTTTTCTTCTTTATGATGCAACTAGAGGTCATCTAACTGGTGTTTATTACAAAAGTATATCAATGAAACTATTTTTTTAGGTATAAATAATCTTAGTATGACTGATATAAATAATTGTAATTTCAAATTGCAATAAAATAGATGAATTATTACTCACATTTTACTCCCTAGTTATATTGCATATATGCTACCCTATATGCACTAGAAATGTATTAAAAAAAGTAAATGAGGAACATAGATGCGTATAGTAGTTACAAAATTGCAGTCCACAAATAGTACTGATAGATAGTAATTGAAAGAAACAAATGATACTACAAAAATATAGTAAATACAAACGATACAATTTGAATTGGCCCGAGCTATAGACTAAAACACATTGCTAGAAAGGGTATGCAAATGAGAAAGTTTAAAAACCAAATATCCCATCTATGAATAATTCACAACCGCGGATTACAAATACAGAAATCAGTACGTTTTAAATAGTATCTCTCGTGACATTTTAGAAACTTCAATTAAAGAACTTAAAAAAATTGAGTATGTTAGTAGAAAGGCAAACTTTTACGTTTATGGTAACTGTAATATACCATTTCCTGAAATAACATTAGGCAACCACAACCTCAATCCTATCTTATCTTGCGCAGTTTTAAATGAATAGTTTAAATCAATAATCGCAATATTACAGTATCAATCGTATAATTACCATAACGTCAGTTAAAATAAAGAAAACTCTCATTTAAAAACGCCCCAAATAAAATGACCGATCTGCGCGTGCCGAAAGTAGACCCTGTTAATATTCTTCCAAAACGGAGAGTAGTTGGTGATGAGGGAAGGCAAATGAGATGAGTAATCACATGCGGATGGCTTTCAACTTTCGATGTATCGCAGTGATGTATCGTTTGTTTGATTTGGATTCATTTCGATTAGAGATGAAGGTGAAGCTGTAAAATTTACATTATTAAACATCGTTAAGAACTGTTCGAAAATCGACTTTGAATAAACTGATATGTTATAACTTGCTAAATTAGAACGTAATCTTTTTTGGTAATTTATCTCTTATTAATTTTCAATGAGGAACTTAGCAGACGATTTTCTTCTTTCTTTAATCTAAAGCTGACCCAAGTTGACAAAGTTAATATTCGCTAATTTACAACATTGCTGACGTAATATCCATTCTCAGCATTAAGGTGCTCAGTTTTAAAAGAAAAAAACTTTTGAGAGCTCGAGAAATAAAACCGTTTGCTACCGTATTCATAGAAAGTTAATGAGAGGTAAGATACCAGACAAAAAAAAATTCTCATAATTTGTCGAGTTATGATATGGTGATCAGATTTATTTAAACTCATTTGAATTCAATTTTTAAACATTTTCTGCACGAGACAGACCATTATATTCTTAACCTACAAGTAGTTACTTACAAGTCTATATTCTATAAAAACTTCACAACGGTGTTAGATGTGGTATCAAAACTCTTTGGTGCGTCTCAGTTAATATCAATATTTTTGAATAAAAAGAAAGAAATACTTTTGGGAAATCAGTGTTATAATGGGAAGAGCAAATTATCTAAGTAATAAACCCTTGATGATTAGAAAAGAGGGTATCTAAACAAATTCTGATACTTTAAAATTACCTTTTGGGACAAAAACATCGCATAAAAAATATGTTCACTTCTTTGAGTTTCGGCATCATGAATAAATTGATTACGTGGAGGAAATTTATGAATGCATAGATATAGAAAATTATGCACAAGCACACCTTCACCCAGTAGGCTTTTCGTCTAGAATTGGTGAGTACTAATCAAATGAAGGGGATGATAATTACTCTATAAGGATATTTTAATGGTCAGGGTGGAATTGGATCCTTAATGTTACAGTCCGTTTTTATTTAAAAATAAGAAGAAGAAAAAAAAAAAAAAAAAAAAAAAAAAAAACCCCTAAAGAAGAGGGACACTATGTCATTGCTAATTCTTATTGAATAATTTATTTTAGTTGATATTTTTTCCCATTGACGTTCCAGTATTTAATACATTTCTCAAACGTAAGAAATCTTGATTAATCTAAAAAATTATCTGGTTTGAAATATCGGTGGAGGCCAGGTTTTTTAAGTTTTTTATTTTAATATTTTGTTTCGTAAACTTTAAGTCCCACATGGTTTCGCATCGACATCGTTTTAAAATCCCTTGATCAGTGAAATTCTACGCTACAAACACACTGTTATTAAAAATAAATCAGTCAGTTGAAAAATACATAAATGCTTTTAAAAACGCAATTAAAAAAACTGTTGCTTAGAAGTACAGAGAAAATTGCAATGAAGAAGAAGACATTACTTACTTTGCGCGGATGCTGCTGCGGCGATGAGGAGAAGGATGAAATGCCGCATTGTTGTGATGCGATGGAGAGAAATGAGGAGACTGAGGAAGAAATCACTCGCGACTGGTTTCATGAGAAAGGGAGGTCAGATGGGATTGGACATTTCTTGCTGCAAGAGCTTGCTACTCAGAGCCGGAACATCGTCAGATCAACGTTAAGACTACTGAAAGTACTACGAGTGTCAAGGGGAAAACGCCTTCTGGGAGACATTTAAAAAAAAAAAAAAAAAAAAAAAAAAAAAAATGCTCTGTACTGGTTTTGATCTGGAGAAAATCTGAAGAACTCCCTGAATGAATCCCGGAAATCGACATTAACCATGAAATCCGAGTTGAGTCCGAGTCAGAAATTTGGATGAGATGCGAAATAGGAGATCTGATAACGTATGGTCAAGTCTTAGATCGTAAATGTATAGGAGTGTATTTTTAGGACTGGTAAATAAGTTTATGTATGGATGTACATCACATCAATTGCTATATTTGCGGGAAAATAAAATGAGTATTGGGATTTGCCAATGGAATGTGAATGTATGAATGTGGTTTTAAAGGTGTATTTTGATTGGTCACAAATTTTGCTAAATAAAGGAACCTTGAAATTATTCATTGCATTCTGCCCATGCTAACAGCTTGATAATTTCTCATGAAATTGCATTAGAGGTATTTTAAGAAAAAGTAAGGATGTCATGTTGATATAGGATAATATTTTAACTTTTTACCCTATATGTAAAATATAAGGTACTGAAAGTATTGCATTCTGCAATTTTTTTTTTCCATTTCTATACGTTTTGGAACGTGCTGAGTAAAAAAAATTGGTATCGAAAAAATGTCTGTAGGTGTGTTTGTCTGTTTACAGTTTAGCTCCGTAACGGATTGGCCTATATGAAGCTCAAATTTTGTACACGAGATAATCATACCCATGGGACCTGTCATTAAGGCAAAATTGCGCCTGCGCTAAAGGTAGCTGTCATTGAAAAATTTATGTTTTTCAGAAACTTCCGAAAAACGGCTCTAACGATTTAGATCGAAATCGCTGTGGAAATGCTTTTTTGGTATTTAAAGTATTAAAACCTTCAACATTCTCCTAGAAATTCAATAAATGCGTAAAAAGTTTCTTCCCTTAAGAACTGCCCATCAATGACTGTTCCTCCTCTATTTCACAAGTGTGCAAGAAAGGATAATGTGACAATTATCGAAAAACATATAGTTTTATTTCGACATTTTGTTGTTTTTTTCTTCTTTTTTTGGTTAACAGCTAACTATCGCCAAAAATTTCACTAAACTGGCATTTAAAAAAAAAATTTAATATGAATATGCAAATGAAAATGGTAAATTACACCAATCCATGTCACCTTTAAATGTAGTGACCAGTATTAAAATGTAATTGAAAGCTGTGCGATGTTCACATTCCTTGTTTTGAAGTTACCTGAAGTGAGTTTGTCACGGAATTTAAGGTACAATTCCTGTTTTAGAAAAAAAAGCCCCCTTCCCTCCCATTACAAAATGGTTGTGAAGCTAAGACATGGTTAAGCTAATGGTTGTATGCTATACAAAAAAAAAAAAAAAAAAAAAAAATTGCACTTCGTGAAACAATTCTGTAATTTACCATATTGATAGAGAATGTTATTTTGATCATTTTGAGATGGATAGCCATTCGGATTTCACTTCCCGTTGAGGTTTTAGACAATTTCAAAGAACCAAAAATTGGGTGTCATCAATAAAAATAGTTATACGTGAAGTCACAGCCAAAAACAGGAATTCTATTTATATGTTAAATTATTAAGCTTGAATGAAAAATTAAAAATGGCAAAACATTTCAACCGGTAGCCATGTAAATTTCGATGGACTCCAATAGCCTGAACAACATATATACAAATATTTTAGATATAAAAAGACCATTCTGTGATTAAAAAGTAAGTTTTAGAGATTTCGATAACCGAATAGCTTATCTAAATACTCCTTAGTAAAGTGCAATTTAAATTGGAATCGCGTTTTCACGGCTGATGCCGTTATTCATATTTGTGCGTTTCAACTACTACAAATTATTGTATATTTTATTATTCTTTATCTGATACTACTTACAAATACTTACAAATGTTGTTTACTGCTTTTTAGTTTTCATGTTTTGGGAGAGGGGGTAGAGAAGCAACTAATTAAGAATATGAACTTATTTTCATTAGTAATATTTCCAACAATTAAGTTCTGTTTTAGAATTTGCTTCAGCTTTTTTCAAGACTGTTTAGAAATATATTTTATCATTTCACTTGCATAAGTCATTCTAAATTGGAACCCATTCCTGCTTTGCATACGTAGAGGTGATGCATTATTGGCTTAAATTCTTTAGAAGTTCGCGTCTGCGTGTGTGAAAGGTTAGTATAGGCATTTTATTTTGGTGGTTTAAGAGATAAATTCTATAATTATTTCATTTTGGTATAGATAATGTTTTTTTTTCTAGTTAAGAGGAAGTTCTAGTAATGATCATTTTCTATACTCACTACGTTAATATCGTCTAGTCCAGTGCATTTAGAAACTACTTTGCTTATAATCTTGCCAATTGGTGAGTTGGAACGAAAATGATCACCTTAATGAAATGACATAAATTAAAAACTCGAAAATGACATCGAATATATTTTATTTTTCATTTGAAATCCTTGCGTCAATGCCAGTGGCTCACCTGGTTTTGTCTTTTGCTATTTTAATTTTAATTTATAATAGATATACTTTAAATGAAAATAATTTATGCTATTTCATTAAGTGATCTTTTTCGTTCCATTCACCAAATTTCAAGATTTTGTGCAAGGTATTTTCTAAATGCACTGGGCTAGAAGATTGTAACATAGCGAGTATAGAAAATTATCCTTACTAGTACTTCTTATTAAATATATTTAAATTTTCTAGTACTGTTGATATACCTAAAACAGTACTGTTGGTATACCCGGTGAATGCTACACTAATTGACTGGTCCAAATGAGCATGGTGTCAGAAGGTAATCGATGACGAACTGATGTTTTCTGCTATGAATACAAATGCAACGTGTTCAATGTATGGTTATGAATTTTTAGCTAGCGAGGACTGCTTAGATACCGTGAATAAATTTCGAAATTAAATCAGTGGCTGTCAGTGAGAAGAAACGCATTTTGTGACTTTTTCTGAATGGAATCTTCTAGCCATTTGAGAAGATGTCACTTTATTATTTTTATATTTTGGTCGTATCCGAATTGCATTGGAAAGTATTCAGTTCCTTATGAATGGATTACGGTCAACATTTCATTCACTTCCGGTTAAATTTTTGCCATTTTATATTCAGAATAATCATTCTTTATTTTTCTGATATACCTTTTATTTGATACAATGTATATTGGTATATGTGCAGTATAAGTTCTTTTAAGCAGTTTTCTGGTCCCAATTTTAATCACTGTTTAAATCTAAAAATCTATATTCAGCATAGCCATCTTTCAATTTGACGCATAAAACAGACATGTGGTATTAGTAACATAAGTAGTATTAAAAATGTTTAATTATGACCTTTTATATGAAGGTGGAATTATTAAAAAGGCACATATATAAGTCCAACTGGGAAGAAATTTAAAACCTCGACCGAAAGTGATATCCGAGTGACTACTAATCTTAAAATCATCAGAATGAAATTTTATTTTGATGTGCCTAATTACATAATTGTTTTATGATTTGTAGTTTTTATTGAACCCGTCGATTTTGGGTGTGACTAGATATGCCGATGGTGGGCAAATCCGCGGAGGCTTAATTAAATCTGTGGTGGCCCTTGCCGTCATCCAATTGGGCTAAAACTTGGCAGATAGATTCGACGTCAATGGTATAGCATTCTATCAAATTTTGGGGGTTATAACTGTCACTAAAAGTTCTCTTTTACGGAATACAATAAACAAACTTGCTGTCATTCAGTCGCGCTAAAATAGCATTTGAACAAACTCTTTCCTGTTGCCAAGATTGTTGTAATAAATAAAGAATAAAATTGTTTTAATCAGAATAAATAAAAGATATTTGGATGGGAGTGCATAAATTGAATTTTTAATGAATAAATTTTGAAACATAATTCACCGCATATTTTGCTAATAGAGATGTGTTTAATATTTAAAATTAGATGCCAACCCCAAGCACACGCTGGTAACAGAAACGTCGCTTTAGTAAAGAGTATAAAAATTGGCAATGCATATATTTGATTTATATTTAGAACTTTTTTTATGGGTTATGTTATTATTCTCTCTAGTCTCACTTCTACAAAATGCTACCATGCGAAACAAATTACGTTGCTATAGTAACAAATGCAATACATCAATTATATGCTGTTAAAGATATGAATTTTTTTATATGATTTACATTCGGCAACTTTAAAGTTTACAATTTGTAATAGATCCTTGAATTATTATATTATAGTTCTATGCAGATTTTCGTGAATTCTATTGTTAACCAGATTCTATTTTCAAGAAACACATGATTTCAATTTCGATGAAGATTTTTCTTGTGCTACTAAATTGGGAAAAAAATATTCTTAACATTATACAAAATATAAGGATGCATATTAAATTCGTTACTCTATAAACACATATGGAAACCCTATTTTAATTAATTGTGCTAGGCAGAGTAGATAGTAATGGTTGGGATTCAAATAAGAAATTAAAAATTTAATAAACTAGGATTCAATTTCTCATTTTTGTTTATGGAGAAATATTCCTATTTTTATTGATATAAACATATTTAGTATATAAAGTAGTATTTTTAATGTATTCTAATAAAACATTTAGATAGAAATTTAGAATGCGATGTATATAGTGTTTTCAATAAGAACATATATAGATATATATTAACACGTATAGACATTTATTTTATGAAATGCGTTATTTTAAATACTTTGATATGGTTTTTCCATTTCGGTGCATTTTTGTTGAGTGCTAATGAAGAAATTAAAAAACAGATGGCGACACTACAATAACAGACACAGACGTTTATATTGAATCCAATAGATGGCGACACTACAATAACAGACACAGACGTTTATATTGAATCTAATAGATGGCGACACGAACGAAAGTGTTCAGTGGGCTGAGCATTTTATATTTTGTCTAATAATTGTTAAAAAATTGCTTTCAATGTGCATTTCACTATGCGTGAAACTAGTTCACAACTTTTCATTTTTAACATGAAAACTTGTTGTTCACTTGCGACAAAAGATATAAATCATCAAAGAATATAATTTTCATCACTCTCGAATTACAGGTTTAGGCATCTTAACATTTTTATTAAATAATAACTGCATCAAATATTATTTGTATCGTGTTTGATGAATATAAAAACGTGCTTTCAACTTTTTGTACCAGATTAATTTTCTCCTACATTCTAAGCTTCGTGTTTAGATTCAATCATTAGTAACTTAATAACCTCTCTCCCCCCTCCCCCCCCATGCCCTGCATATGAGGGGATAGCAATATCTTTTTTCAATTCCATCTTCAATTAAACTCAAAGAAATTTTGGCTCTTTTACCTACTTATAAACAGATTAGAATTGCTAAATTAGGATGAATCTAGTAGTTTATATATATTTTTTTAATGTTAGATTAGTTGGTGGAAATGTTTTTTGAGAAAATAATTATTTGAACTATATCAAATTCACATTTGCAAAGTTTTGACACACGGGTCAAGTATTGCCCCACGGGCGGATTTTTTTAAACAGGCCAAAATGAGAATTTATAATTTATAATATAAAAATTAGAAGAATTATTTATATGATTATGAAAGCTCTAACATGGATAAACCTAAAATAATATTTCACTAGATTTGGAGCTGTATTGCTATAATAATATATTTTATTAATACATTTTTTTAGAAGGCAACTACAAACAATTATTGACACTATTCGATTTAGTGTTTAAATACCTTATTATAATTGAATAATTTGGGATCTCAGATTAAGAAAATTGATATATAATAAAGTCCATGTGTAATAAAGCAAATATGTGCAAAAAGTCAAGTGTCCAGGAGAAATTTTTAAGAATCGAATTTTAGCCAACACACACACACACACACACACACACACACACACACACACACACACACACACACACACACACACACACACACACACACACACACACACACACACACACACACACACACACACACACACACACACACACACACACACACACACACACACACACACACACACACACACACACACACACAGAGAGAGAGAGAGAGAGAGAGAGAGAGAGAGATAAATACAACTTAAATAATTTTTTTCACCCAATTTTGTTTTGAATGTATTTAAAACTACGCACTTTTTATAAAAATGTAAAGATAAAAAAATATTATTGCATTAGATTCAAGTAGATTTTCCGCTCTGCATTATCCACATTAAACTACTTTAAAAAAATTAATTCTTTGATTCAAACTGAATTTATCCCTTGTTATAAAAGTGTCATACACTGAAGAGAGAGAGAGAGAGAGAGAGAGAGAGAGAGAGAGAGAGAGAGAGAGAGAGAGAGAGAGAGAGAGAGAGAGAGAGAGAGAGAGAGAGAGAGAGAGAGAGAGAGAGAGAGAGAGAGAGAGAGAGAGAGAGAGACTTTATTATCTGTCTTTATAAAAGAATGCTTTTATAATTTAAAAAAGAATAAAAAAACACCAGTATGTACACACTAATCAAGGTACACAAATGCTTAATAAACTTTCAATTTTTATTGTCTTTAAATCGTTATATATATTGTAATAACGATCGCAGATATATTGTAATATGTGACATTAATCAATAGTTTAGTTTTAAAATAAATGTTCTTTTTTATATAAGAATCTATCTTTCAATTGTATAAACAGTTAAAGTCTAAACGTTTAATCAAGCGTCATTTCTTTCCTTTACTTTCACAGCATACTTTAATAATTATCAAGTATTAGATTAATCCTATATTTTTCTTTAGCCTCAGACTCAGCGAAATAGTTCCAGCTGTAAAATAAAAGAAAATACCAATGAAAATTGAGCAATAATTAATTGAGCTTCTATACCGTGCGGTACAGTACATGAACAACAATATTTGTAAAAATTGAAAAATAGCGAGCATTATACAATTAAGAAGATATGAAAGTAACATTAAAAAGATCTTCAATTTTAATCCCACCGCTGCACAATGGTTTCTAGAGCCTGTTTTTTGGCCAAAAGTCATAAATCAATTTTATGGTGAAAAATTGCTGACATATATGTTTTGAATGATAACAGATAATAAAAAGGACTAAATACGGGAAATTAAATAGTAAAAGTTAATTAATACTTTTTTTTTATATAGTTTTTTTACTCTTATGAATTGAAATTTCATTTCTCTGTAGCATAATAATAATTTCATATCACAATTCTTGAGTAAATCTCAATAGCTAAATTAAACATTTAAACATGTTTCTGGATTTTTTTCTTCTGTTTGACGGTTACAAGAAGAAATAATAATAATAATAATAAACTTAAGAATATATGACATATAAGTTACTGATACAAGTAAGGACAAAAGATGTTAAATTTTAAAAATAAGTCTGTTTCAAATATTTTCTGAAAGCGCATAGAAACCTTAATACTTTATAATTCAGTACAATCGACATAACTGGATTCCACTAATTGTTCTTGAGTCAACTCTTCTTCTTCATCTGTTTCTTCATCTGCAATTTCTTCAACTATATATATATTTTTTCATACGGTGTATTATCGGATACCAATTCATGGGGAAAGATTGAGACAAAGATTACTGATTTTTAAGAGGAATCATTGGTCATAGAGTAAAATACTGTCCATATTTTGAAAGGAGAAGATTAACTTCACACAAGGCCATAGTCTCGGCAACCTAGCTTAATACAAGTTGGCCATAAAATACCTTTCCTTGTTTGGTGGCATCAATAACTAAAACTAATGAAAGAAATGAAACCACATTTTATGTACTAAAGTACCTATATGAAGTATTCTTCTTCCCTTACTATGGGGAGACAAATTCTGCTGGAATAAGATAGTTTAAAAGAGTCACCGATATGGAAGATTTGGGATTTTTGAAATCTTCATATCCTGCTTAATGGTCCAAAGTATGCTGTAGTACTAAGAGCAATGATTAAAAAATTTGAGGAAACTGGATAGCTAGGACTTAGTGTTGCGACTCTTTTTAAGTTATTAACTTCCTTTTCGAATATTAATTGTTATTATATTTAGTTTCTGTAATTTGGCAAATTATATACAGGATTATTTGTTTTATGTTACTTTATGTAATATGACAACGACTTATGATGTATATTTCGTTATTGGATTTGATACTTATGTGACTGCATAAAATCACGTTAATTTTTAATAAATAAATTTTGAAACGTAGTTTGCCGCACATTTTGCTGATAGAAATGTTTTAGATATCTATTCTTTTTGAGAGCTTAGAGAGATTGGTCGTCAAGGCGAATGAATGAGAGAGTTGCATTGCCACCCCATTGAGCTACACCACCTTTTTAACCTTTATTTTTTGTAAATACGTAATTTTTCATCCCTGGAAGCTTACGATAGGCCAATTGTATTTTCTGACCATTTTTTCAGTATATTTAAAATGAAAATTTAGATATACTCTAAATTAATACGTGTTTTCTAGCCCTTAACTTTAAGAATGATCTTAAAAGAACGCTTAAAGAGAATTTTTTTACAATATTAATTTTACACAAATTCAAATCAATAAATTCTTAAAAATCTCCAAATGGTTAAATTACTTAATTTAGTTAATTTGTGACTAAAATCATTACAATCGCAAATCAAATTTCTTAATATTTCTTTTCAATATTTCAATGCAATAATCATCCCAGTGTTATTTTACTAGTAACTTTCAGAACTAGGCAAATAATTATGCAATTGCTTTTTGATTCAGAGGCCACGAATCGATTTCAGGATGGCCATCAAAAAATTTAACACTTACAACTAAACTTACAACTAAAATTACCGGGCTTTTATCCCAGTGTCACTAAAATAGTAGAGAGTAAATAGTACTAGTCATAATACATGATTCAATTCGTCTCCCCTTTCTGTACTGGAGGGCGCTGCCAAGTTAGTGAGCCATATTCCTGTATCTATATCCAATACAAACTTGTAGCAGCTGCCGGTAACCTGCCTTTAGTGGTGGGCGTTGCACGATCCCACTAGTAAATTAGTTTGCTACAAATTCAGTTGTATAAAAGTCGAGTAATCTGTCTTTAAGTAGAGGATCTTTTAGGTAGACATTGGTTACAACGAACTACATTGGTGACCTGCGGACGATGAAATGAAACACAAATTAATTCTACGATGGATGGTATACAATTAATAGTTTACTTGATAATTGTTAAAAAATATATCGCCACTCAAGCAAAAAAAAATAAAAAAAATCGGCGAACTTAATAAAACTTTCCCGATCACGCAAAGGCAACTATCAACTGGTGGTATCATCTATCGAATTCCATCTCTGATAAAATTCTGGAGGGAGAATAATATAGCAACTGTCAACAAATGGCATTGCACGTTCCCACCAGTAAACTAGTTTACAACAAATTCAGTAGTATAAAAGCCAAGTAACTTGTCTTTACCTAGAAAATGCTTTTGGTAGACATTGGTTACAAAGTGCCACAAACTCACCAAATCGGCCAAACCTGTCTATAGACGCAGAGTTGTGTGTGCGGTTGGTAGACGAGTCCATATTTGCAATAACGAAGTCTCGGCCTCCTAGTTCCGTTCTCAGTGAGAATGCATTCGTAGTAGTATTCGCAGTGACCACCAGGATACGAGATCCTGGGATTCTCCAAATCCAGGATAGTCTCCTGGAGTAGATGACCCGTATCAGTATATCTGCCTCCCTTCACATATGTCGGTGACCACCGGCCAGGGTTTATGTGGAAGTGTTGGGGACACTTAATTCCAAGAATAGCTGAAAAGAAAATAGGGACAAGTAATTTAGGCTTTTGTTCTATTGTTTCCTCGTATTTGAAGCGCTTTTTGACGTACACGCAAAGCTTTGGCTTAATCAAAAATATGGCAGCAAAAAGAGGTCAATTTTTTTATTCCGATCGAATCGTTTATTGTTGAAAGAGTTCATGGCCAATTTCTGAAATTGTTAAAATTCACACAGCATCACAAATTTCTTGTATTTTTTTTTATCCTAATTATTTGCACGTTGGTGCACCCTGATGCCCACTGGTAAATTTCATCAAGTCGACAGCCATTTCGGTCCGTTTCAACTACTATACGTTTAAAAAACAATTTCGTCTGTTTTACCGTAATCACTATTCCACTCATAGCAGTCTTAGAAATATGACAATTTTATACTATGGTAAGACCGCTTCTATCTTACACGATTCATTAAATGTAAAATGTTGAAAAATGCTTTAAATGATTTTTTCTAAAAAATCTACTCATAATCTTTGGTTATCAACACGGAAAGTTTACTTCCAGGTAATATAAAGATACGGAAATTAGCACATGTGTGATATTTATCCACTAAACCAAAGATAAATAGTAACATAAAGATAAGGTGATTAGTATGAGAGTTCCACACGAATTCACTTTTTGGCAAATCCGAACTATATGTACACCTAGCTACCATATAATATAGAAACTTTCAGCTATGTTCTACAAACATGGAAAAAAAGTATAAGTCTATCTTTTTACATTAATTGCGAAGTGTTACTCGAAATCACATAATTTTTTTATTATGACATCAATTTCAATTTTAGACAACAATGTAAACAAACATTATTACATTCAACAGCCAGTAAATATTAACAAGCAGCTAATGCAAAATATGCGTCTTCTTGGAATGAGTAGTATTCTATTTATCGAGAATATATACACTCGATTTCTGTTAATTTGACCGAAATCATAAATCGTATAGTTTTTTCTTTCGAAAATGCAAGAAGTAGTGAACTTAGCCAAAAACAAAGTTTAAGCATACAATTTTAATAGAACAGTGCGAGAGACAAGGTTACAAAAGCTGTTAAGTTTTCAACATGCGAAAATCAGTATACTATCAAACGTCTTGAGATAATGAGTTCACATTTAAACCGTAAAATAACGGGGAAAAGAAGGATCCCCACACTCAGAGAGGGCCGAGATCATCGTTATAGACAAACAACTGGATAGACTGCTCCATTGTCAATGCAAAGAGAAAAACGCGCCGGGGATTGCGAAGCTGGTGGGATGATTAACCAATCACAGTTCACTTTTATAATTGGATGGGAATGTGAGAAACCTTGTAATGGGTTAAAGTACATATTTTTTTGCACATTATTACTAATTAAGGTCTACTATTGACATTTTTGCTGTGTACAACCGAAATTTTTTTTTTTTCAATCCTCAGCAATCCATATTTATTATCCCCCGAATTGCATCTGGCAACAGCTTTATTTTCCCAGCGTTAAGCAGTCTATCCAGTTGTTTATCTACATCGATGGCCGAGATTGGTAAAAGAGGTCTGCTTTGATAGATCGCATAATGAAATTTTTTTTACAATTTGTAAGAAAAATTACGTGGCACCTTTGGGTTCAAATTTCAAATTCAGAAACAAGAAATCTGCATCTATGCAAGAAGTAATGATATATCATCAAAGACACTGAGAAAAAAGAGCCAATTTCTATTTCTTGCTTTGATCAATCACAGAAAAGTGAGATCCAAAAAGCATTAAGTTCAACGGAGAAAAATTAGCTAAGTCTTTCATTTTCTACAATAAAAATATCTTTTTGATAGATTTAAGAATTAAATTAATTAAAAAAAAAAAAAAAAAAAAAGTATAACATATTTAAATAAATACTTCATTCTCTACTTAGCTGTATTTTTCTCTTTATGAAGACATAAAATTCCAACAAGTTATTTAACCGTTTCACATTCAAACATTCTCTGAGATTTTGAGAAACGCACAAAAAAATAATTCAGAAATGCAGTACATACATTCTAAGTCGCAAGTCAAATCTGTACGGTTGACCAAGTCGGCATAGTCGCATATGGAGGAATGCCCAGAGTAGACCTTTCCATCACCGCACAACTGGACACTAGCTTTCTTATAATAGCAATGCCAGAGCGCCCTGCAATCGTTCGTGTCATTGAAATAATAATCCTTCTTCTTCCGAGGGCAGGATATATCTTTTCTATCTGCAACAAACATACAGGGTGATACATTTATATCCAAATTACCACAGTAATTAACTTGTACAAATTCCAAAAATAACTTCTGATTAGAACTGATTGATATTTTGGTTAATATTTTCAAATGCTATGTGTTATTTTAACCAAAAACTGGACATAAAAATAGTAGTTTGGTGTGATGTAATAGTAGTTATTATATAAATACTAGTTTGGTGTGATGTAATAGTAGTTATTATATAAATACTAGTTTGGTGTGATGTAATAGTAGTTATTATATAAATACTAGTTTGGTGTGATGTAATAGTAGTTATTATATAAATAGTAGTTACGTGGAAACTCTATAAATGAATTAAACAAGTAGTATATTAACTGGGAAGTGTAAAATCTCATGCTGAGGTTTCATAAATTAGTTACAAATATCTTGTACGCTATAGTAATAACACCAGATGCCCTGCAGCATGGTTTGGCTGTCGAAGATGAATAGTAGAAATTTGAACAATCCTTTCAAACTTAGTCAATATAACATTGGCTAAGACATTTTTTTTAGAGATTCAAATTGTGTCTATAGCGTGCATGGCACAACCTATTAACAATATTTGTATATTTACATTTGAAAATTGTGGACGGATTTCCTAATAAACATAACACTTGTTTCATATTTCTATCGTTCTCAAATTTCGAGTTCTGTCCTATATAACCTAAGGAATCCTTTTCAAAAGATCCTCTGCTATTGTACGAACGTTATATTGGACTTACTATTTAATGGTCTGTAAGAGCAGTCGATGCGAGAAGAATCATAAACAATTCTGCAACTCAGCTCTTCCGGCTTCACCCTGTCGTCGAAATCAGCAGCACCCGGACACTGTCCCAGTTCTTCTGTACCATTCTCACACTTGTAGTATAGGTTGCAGTAGTTTTCGTGTGCGTAGTATCTGGTTGGCTGCCCTTTTTTGCACTCTGGTCGCTGCTTTCCCACAAAAGCTTTTAAACTTGTGTCTGCGTTAAATCACAGAAAAAAAAAATAATAATAAAGTGACATAAACATAAATAAATATAGCAATAATCGGCTTATGGCTGATGTACAGTTTAACCCGGGCCTTAAATCCAAGCACATTACAAAGTTTTTATTTGTTTGTTTATAAAACATCGATACATCAATACGACTGAACAACATTACCATACATCTATTTTTATGTAAGCAGTTTTGGATTTCATGCCTAGAGTAAAAATCATTTATAGTATATCCATTGATACCTTTTACGGAAACTCACCCTTAATGCGGTTGGTTGTATTTGATACTTTCTGGCAAAAGAGCTATACAAAGGTAAACTGCAACACGATATCATCAAGAATGGAACTGCTAAAAATAATCTGAACGGATCCGAATGATCAGTTCAGTATAATGTAGATCATGCGGCCAAGATTTCCTTCAGGAAAGTAATTCAAAATGTTGCCGATTGAGGCAGCTGTAGAGATATAAAAAGCAAGATAACTGTTCAAAAATCAATTTCTTCATTAAATCGCTTGTTGCTAACATTTTTAATCCTGTAATATCCTATTTAATCCTGTTTAAGAAAATAGAACTGCTGGTGGAAATAATAACTCAAGATCCAGTCTTTAAAAACTAACGTTAATTTCCAGCCAAACAAGAAGTAAAAAAAAGAATGCATCACTAATAATATATACAGGGTGGTCATAAAGAAACTTTGCCGATATATGGACCTCTAGCTTCCGTTCCGCTCAACCGATCGAAATGAGATTTCAGGTATTGTTATTCAGCGGTATGAGTTCGGGATTCTGTGAATGGCAACAAAATGACGCTCACGATTACGGTTATAGTTACGGATACTCGAAATTTTCGAATAGCAACACCTACTTTTTCCTGTCGTAAAATGATCTGCGCATGCGAAAACCCTAAAGAGCCTAAGAACGGTACGTGTATCACAAAAAAACAACGGAAACGTTTTGCATGCACAAAAAAACAGCTTTGCAAACGGCCCACAAAAACACGATCGGGACCCGCGGAGGAAATTTGCATTTGACAGAGGCCAAAGTTCACATGGGTGCCAACACAGCCAATTTTATCGGTTTCTACACTGAATATCTGGCGAACGGGCTCCGTGTAGCGAGTGTGTTTCTTTTGGCCGTTCTCAGAGCTGTTTTTTTGGTGCGGGCATAAAGTGTCCATTTTTTGTGAAACACGTACCGTTCCAACGCTCAATAGGGTTTTCACATGCGCTGAGCATTTTGCGATAGAAAAAAAAAGTATGTGTTGCCATTCGAAAATTCCGAGTTTCTGCAACTATAGCCGTAACTGTGAGTGCCATTTTGTTGCCATTCACAGAATCCCGAGCTCATACCTCTGAGTAACTATACCTGAAATCTCGTCTCGATCAGTAGAACGGAACGGAAGCAAGAGGTCCATATCGGCAAAGTTATTTTATGACCACCCTGTATATATACACACACAAGAAGAAAAAATTTGCATAGACATTGTTATCCAACTTTTTCAAGCTTGTAATATGGCTGTTGATCAATAAATTTAAGAAAATAGAACCTTTGGGGGAAATAATAAATCAAGATCCAGTCTTTAAAAACTATAATTTATTTCCAGTTAAATAAGAAGAGCAAAAAAGAACACATCACTAAAAATATATATACACACACACTAGAAGAAATAGTTAAAAAAAAATTGCAGTTAACAGTTAACTAAATATTAACAGTTAAATATAAAAAAGAAATGTTTACGTTATTTATGCAGAAAAATTGCGCCACAGTATATTTGCATGTACTTACTAGTATACGGTCTGTTAGAGCAGTCGTGAACGCTGATAGGGGTCTTGCATATCCTGTCTTTCGGCTTTTTCGCGTGGGCGTCAAACAACCAGCGGCCGAAACATTTTTTCATATGTTTTGTGCCATTCTCACACTGGTAGTACCTATCGCAGTACTTTTCGTGAGCATAATTCTGCCCCTCGGTACATGTCTCTGAGGAACCTATTTAAACAGGGGATAAAACATTTTGCATAGTATACAGTTTTATGTAGACCGTAGGATGTGTTAGACACACAGACATATATTTTCTCTTGACCACTTCTTTGAAGTCAGGATGTTCCAAAATGTGGGAAAATTTTAAATAAAAGTAAATCGAATTTTTTTTTTTGGAAAGAAAACAATACTTTTATTATACCCTATGTAAACATACGGGGAATTGAAAGTAAAAATTTGAATTGATTGCAGACGGATGTATTTTTTAAGGAAGTTTTGCAGCCATTTAGTGATGTAATTTAGTAAAAAAAAAAAAAAAAAAAAATAATAATTTTTGCCTCGCGTTTTGTTTTTGAAGATGAAAAATTCTTTTTTTATTATGAGCTCAGCCATTTCAAGTTTGCATTCTGCATTCTTTTTTGGATTTAGATTGGATGTATATTTATATATTTTGGAATTCTCATTTAAAGCCGAAAGAAAGTTCTGTCTTAAAGTTGAAGTTTTAAAGTTCGCACTAATTTTACATTCCGATTGTGTATGCAAAGTTTTCCCACCACTTAATGTTGCTAGATATTTAAAAAAAAATCGTTTATTTTGCTTCTTGTTTTCCCGGTTACGAAAACTTTGAATTGCTAACTTAGTAAAAGTTTTCTAATCTGAAACCTTATGAGTTTCTACATAGTTTCTAAGCTACCAAAATCAAAAATTTGAGCAGACAATCACATTTGGCAAATAATCCAATCTTCATTTTGCTTAAAGCTTTTAGTGCACATCCACCCTACCTGGATTTTGAAAATTAAAAATAATGTGGAGAAATGTGGTATTATTCAAGGGAAATAGAAGTATGATACAGGTTTTAAAATACAGTATCTATAAATTGATTGGGTAATGGAGTTCAACTAGATCTATATAGCTCATAATAACTAGGTATAATCAACATTTTTTTTGCATACAGAATGGCAGGATGAACATAAATTCGTTGGAGAAAAAGATTGATTAATAATGCTTAGTTATTAAGAGTTATACAGATCTGTTTGAACTCTATTGCTAAACTAATTTCTAGTCACCCTGTATTTAATAGACGAGAAATTTAAAACATAATTATTCATTAAAATTTCATTAAGATTAGCCAGTTGAAAAATGAAGGTTAAAACAAAAATATTAATCACCTCGCATTCCTTTGGGCATTTTCTGCACCCCCCCCCCTGAAAATATTTCTGCCGGCGCCCATGACTGCATAGGTTCGGCATTGCGGAGACCTCTTTACGTCGCTCTAAAGAGTTTCTTGCTACGTAAATCGACATGGGGATTGGTGAGTACTAGTAGGATCGTTACAAAATGTCTACGGAAAGTTCTAGAGCCGAATTCGCTGAACGAGTTCGACTAAAATTTATCATACAATAAAGTACCCAAATTCTTATACAGTATTTCATTAAAAAAAATCTCTGTAATAATACTCCTCAGGCACAAATACATGAAAGTAAATTTTTAATACAATCTTTAATTGTTGAGGATTTTGAAGAAATCTCAGTCTCTTGGTGTATGTTTTCCATGTTAAATCTATGAAAAAAGCATTAGAATCGCTTGAGGCGGTCGAATTTGGTTATCAGCTGCTCTCGCATTTCACCAAACTACAGCAGCTTGATATAAGAATCTAGCTGTGAGGGTGGAGATTGAAGCAATTGTAGTTGCACCTCGGAGTTGCTCATCTGAGATGAAAGTGGTTATATGGAACACTTAAAGAAAGGACTCCGGTTTAACAGTGAAATTTTTAAGTGCCGGATCCTGCCGTTTTAACAGAGGTTAAAAAAAAAAAATCTCTGGAAGAGAAGTGTAATGTGAAGATTTTCAGTTAAACAAATACTTAATAAAATGAAAAATCGCCAAACTTAAACTGTCGAATCGACTTCTCCCTATGTAATTCTTGAATAAATATTTATTACATTACTTATTCACTAAATTACTTATTAATATTTACTAAAATGGAATCGAATCCATTTTAATGTTTTACCAGTATTCAAGTAACACAATCTTAAAGTGACTTTTTAGAAAATGTAAGAGAAACTGGTATCGAAATCTTGGCCGTTTTCTAAAGTCAGAATATGAAGTATAGCGGAGCGTAGTAAAAGACGAAATGAAGGAAATGACTTACTGTCAGTGGTAGAAAAAACAATGAGGGATGCTGCAGTCAAGAGGAGTAGGAAGAAAGGAGCACGCCTCATTGTTGCGGTGCGACTGAGGAGAAAGAGTTCTTTTATATAGCGAAGGAAGAGTATTGCGACATTACATCAGTGTTGTTTATAAGAGAGATATATTACTTCCAAATCAAGTCGTGATTGGCCAGTTTCTTAAGAGGAAGAGCTAGTAAGGATCATTCCTTACACTCTCTATCTAACAATCTTTTAGCCCAATGCATTTGAAAACTATTTTGCATAAAATGGTGTAATTGGGGGAGAAGGTACGAAAACTATCACTTAATGAAATGACATAAAATAAAAACTCGAAAATAGCATCTGATATTTTTTATCTTTTACGTTGATGCCTTTGCAGGGTCCCACCTGGTTTTGTCTTTTGCTATTTCAATTTTTACTTGTAATAGATAGACATTAAATGAAAACAATTTACGTCATTTCATTAAGTTATATTTTCGTACCTACTCACAAAATCTCAAGGTTTTGTACTAAATAGTTTTAAATGCAGTGGTCTAGAAGTTTGTAACATAGCGAGTATAGGGAACTATCTTTACTAGGAATTCATGTTAATGAACATCTATTGGATTTAAGCAAGAATACTGCGAACGAAAAATGTTTTTTCCCTTCCCACACTTTTATTTTATTAATTTATTTAGTTTATATATTCTTATAGTATTTTATTATTGCATATATCCCCTTCTTTTCGACTACTTCGCTCTTATTTAAATATTTTCTCCAACCAGTGAAAGAATCAAACTCTGGTAACATATTGGATGAAATAATCAGTAAATGAAGTTCTTTCTCAAAAATTAGTTTTAAATTCCGACAGAATAAATTAACTGCGTTTTATTAAATAATAAATAATGTATGGTCCATACTTCAGAATGCTTTGATTTGTCCCTACTTCAAAAGACAGTACAAATATTAAGTTAATGCGGTAGTTTCTGGATGCAGTAATTAGATTTTTAGATTTAGTTGGCTGAACACTCGTACTTCGTTCAAAACTTTAAAAAAATTCAGTGTTCTGGCCTATTAGATTATAAGATATTAGAAGTTTTAGAAGTATACCAGTTGTACCCTTTCCCGTTGATTAAGGATGGTTAATTGAAATCGTAATAACTTACTTTTACTTCACACATAGAAACATGTGTGTGGTTATTAATTTAAACATTTTGACTTAATGGGAAATAGGACATTGGATAATTCCACATCTGTACATTTTATTCTTTTCTGACCCTTCATGGAAGGTTAGTTGAAGTTGTCATAGCTCAAACTTAATATATGTAGTAAAACTAATTTGAACGGATAAGATGGTTGACTTATAACGCCATAGCCCAGTTAAAATTACAACTCTGTGGGGGGATTTCCTTAAAGAAAGTAAGGGAGTTGATCAAATCCCTTAACTGTTTTAGTGAAAAGATGAAATAATATTGTTTAGATATTAAAAGTACCGTAAAATGGGGTGACTAGGAACAACGGGGTGAATCGGAACGAAACTTTATGAAATTACAAAGAAATTATTATTTTACACAAATAAAGCAGTTTTATTAATTATATATATATTTTTCATTTGGTTAACATGTTTTTAATCTTGGAACATGTTTTGTGGAGTTTTCAACACTGTCCTTTTTTTAAAAAAAAATTCCGAAACAGCGTGCATACAATCCAATGAGTTTTAACCTCTCCAAAACTCATCCCGTAATTAATAACATGTACCAGTTATAGACTTAACTAATATATTTTTAGATAAGTATAAACATCCACAACAGCATGCCATACTTAATTTAACTTGGTTTTAAAAACTTTTTATTTTACGAATTTTTATGTTTTGCCTCGTCTCGATTTTGAGATTTGCGGGGTGAATCGGAACACTTGAAAAGTGATATTAAAAAGCTGTTTTTGGCAAGATTATGTTCCATACAAGATTCAACGACTGAATAAGAGTCTAATTACTCTCTTCAAGACAGTAATCAAGATTGCAGGTTAGAATAAATGTCAGAAGAGGAGCATAGTTTCCGCATGGCTGAAAACCCGATTGTTCCAGTGTTTTTTTTCTCTAAATGACTTCGTTATCTTTAAGTTATATGGGAAAATGTATGAAGACTCTATGTGAGCAAAGTTTTACATCCACAAGATTATTGCTATGTAAGTGTGTTTTACAAAAAGCGCTTATGAACGAAGAGATTTTCTGAAACCAAATGAGGATGCTTTTCTCCTTTCTCAAGATATTTTAAAGAATTTGCAGTCATACGACACGCAAACATAAAGTAGATTAAAAAGTATTTTTAATTTTAAAGACTATTTTGATGAGTTATAGGAGAGTTACATAAGAGTTGATACGCTTTCAAACATATGATTTGTTTTGACAATAATTGACAAACACAAATTTTATCCGTCATATTAAATGAGTTTTTTATGATAATTTTGTGTTCCTATTCACCACAGTGCATTATAATATGATTTTTGCCACCCAGTAAACATTTAAATAAGATCAGACATAAATTGTAACGAGTGTTCCGATTCACCCCTTTCTGTGGGGTGAATCGGAACACCATGAAAAAATTCAAAATAAATTAAAGTCCTAGTTTTTACAAAAATTTTTGGGTTGATTCTCAAAGAAGAAGGTAAGACCCAAGTTTCTATGTCAAAAATATGTTCCTTAACGATCTTATTACAACCGATTATTACTTAGAAAGTTGAAAAGTGTTCCGATTCACCCCATTTTACGGTATTTATCTTGCAAACCATGCATTATTAAATGTAGGGTAGGTAATACAACAATATTCATTGAAACACAAAATTATTTACTCGAAACTAATTAACAAAAGAAGTAGGTACTTAAACTGATATTTGTAAAAACAAAAAGGATATTTTTGGGGAAATTTTAAGCATTTTTAGTTAATGCAATTAATAAATAATGGTGTTCATTCATTTTTATTCAAATACGTTGTTGATTTGTGGCATCTCGAGTTACAAATTACGTTACTTTTTTAACAGGCGCATCTTTTTGTTTTACATTGTATTTTGGATTGTTCACAGCAACACTTCTTAAATCTTTGCCCTTCAAATAAGGATAATTTTTCAGCAATCTCACACAGACTTAGGTTAGTTTGTGGATGTGTTT
Organism: Linyphia triangularis; assembly: GCA_963978545.1. NCBI lineage: Eukaryota > Metazoa > Arthropoda > Arachnida > Araneae > Linyphiidae > Linyphia > Linyphia triangularis. The sequence goes on from OZ021722.1 coordinate 91,650,920, forward strand.
CGAAAAATACCATTTTTAGTAGTGTAGTAGCTATTCGAAGAGCGTTTCTAAGTAACCAAAACTTTATAATTCCAATTGAGGTTTTAATATGGTAAAAATTATTTTTTACATCTAATATGATCCCCACAATTTCATTTCATTCCACGGACGCCGGATGGGATCGGAGAAGTAAAAGGGAGTGGTAACAAACGAAACATGGGTTTGTGTAAGTCCTGATTTGTTACGTGTATTTGTTATCGTGGCAGGTTTTTTTACAATTGCATATAGTTTTTTTTTGTCATGAGGGTTCATCTACATATTAAAACAGAACCAAACTTTAAAAAGTTCGATGGCAACTTCATGATAGATAGGTAGATAGATATATAGATAGATAGAGAGAGAGAGAGTTGGTTCTTTTCAGATTATCTGACGCCGTCAGCAACACGAGGGCTATATGAGTCGAAACATTCGTCATTAGACAAGTCAACATACATTTACAAACACCCATGCCTGTCACGGGACTTGAACCCACAACCTCGAGGTCTAGAAGCTAGCACGCTAACCACTATACCATTGAAAGAGAGAGAGAGAGAGAGAACTATAGCTGAACATAAAACACATACACACACGCATACGGTAGAGAGGAGAGGGAGAGAGAGATTTATATTTGAATTTTATTTTTTATTTTTATTTTTGGTGTACACGAAAGAGCAGTTAGTCTGCCTCATTTGTTTTTTACTTGTCATTCACCAAAATTAAACCTGATATTAAAAACATTATTATCACTTATTACTATCATTTCAATTTCCATGACAAATATTTATAATTTCTAGCCTCGCATGAGATTATAAGTGTGATTATTTATCGAATTTAAGTATATTGGAAAGTCATTTCAGAAATACACAATTGCTCAATTGTGCCGCTACGTGGGACGTATGCATGCCGACTTGCATTTTTAATATATTTAAAGTTTTATTAATATAAAAACATGACAGGAGTATTTTGAGAAGGCGCATCAACATGCATCTGTTTTGAACACAAGATATCCCTGTTTTTACCAAATACGCTGACATTTTAAATTTCAAATATTTTACTTAATTTTATTCAACGTAATGTCGTGTGCTGCACTTACCTAATGGATCCCAGGTCGAGTTCAGTACAAAACGGACCTGAAATCTTTTATTAGAATGCACCTGAGAAAATTCACTAGACACAAACAATGATTCTCAATTTGGCATCTACCATATTAAAGATATACCGTCAATTATAAAGCGTGTCCCCGTATAACATGGCCGACCTTGTTCTTCGACACCGTTGGTCCTAGATGCATAGTCCCAATTGAAGAAATGTTTTATATCGTTAAAATATTTTTACTGAATAGTTTTTAAGTTAGAAAAGGGGTTGGTATAAAAATTACGGATTGTAAATTTTTATATGGTCCCCAGTTCCCCCAACTCATATTTAGAAAAATGTTGCCCATGAAAAAAAAAAAAAAAAAAAAAAAAAAAAATTACAAAAAAAAAAAAAAAAAAAAAAAAAATCGAAATTTGTACGACCAATATTCATGGAGATATGAAAAATGGAATTTAGTGACTTATACCACTTTACACCCGTGATCATTAACATATTTTAAGGGCATGTACACAAATTGAAATACAGAGAAAAGCAATTGCGCTCGGAAAATTATTCTGAAATCAATTGCATGAATACGATCTATCAATATCTGTAGTGAATTCTGGATGCTGAACTCGCTTAAAGGGAGACAGGAGTATACGTGAGTCAGAGAGTATAGGTGCTATACTCCCTGAAACTAAAAAAAATCTTTCAATTACGTACGATCAAAGCAAAAGTAGAATCTGTCGAGGCAGAACAAATTCACACCCTTGTGTTGTGCAGGAGTCGCATTCGCCCTAAAATTTCTATAATTCCTTAAATTTTAATTTCTCCCTAAAATTTCTAAAATTGTACTTAAATTTTTCATCTATCCCTAAAATTTTAGAATTCTCTGAAAAAATTTCTTTTAGTGGTAAAAAAAAAAAAAAAAAAAAAAAAAATCTAGAAAGGAAAAAAATTTCCCGATTCTTATGTGTAAATTAGCATGCAGTACTGCGGGATTTGCAGGTTCCTATGCAAATTTTAGTAGCAGATTAGTGATTGGTAGGTAGAAAACCAATAATGCATGTTCCCTTCAGAATAAAAGTAGCTCATACCAATACCAGATACCAGATGTTTTTAACTATTTCGTCAGTCCTCGTTGTTAAAATGTACACTGCGGAACAGTACGCAGAAATGTTACTTCTGTTCTGCCAATGTAATCGAAATGGGCGAGAGGCTGCAAGACAGTATGCAATTAAATTATTTCTAAATGGTATACATTAATCTGAAGATACGATTTTAAATGTTATAAAGCGTTTACGAGAAACGGATTAGCATAGGAAGACGTCTTCGATCCGGAAATTCAAGATTGGTTGTCTCTGACGAAGAAATTTTGGGCTATCCTCTTGCTTTCCCTCAGTCTATTGTCAGGGACATTAATGAAGCATGTGGATACTCAAAAACCCACGTGTGGAAAGTATTAAACTGACACGGTGCACATCCTTATCCCCCGCGATTGGTGCAGGAGTTTTTGCCCGGGGATAAAAATAGACGATTTGATTTCTGCAATTTCATCATGAACAAGCTAGAATTGGATTCGTTAATTTGTGAATAACACTCTATTTGCTGATGAGTGTACGTTTTCAAGAACTGGGATAGGTAAATAGGCAATACACACTTTTAGTCGCTGCAAATTCCTCATGTAATCCGACCAAACAAGCATCAAGTGCGATGGTCCGTTAACGTTTGGTGTGGCCTATGGAAGGGAGCGTTAGTAAGACCTTTATTTTTTGCTGATACAGGTAACAGGTAAAAAGTATGCGAACCTGTTACAGGGACCCTTTATCTGACTTTCTGGATGACTATGTCGTGTTAGAAGACCTTAAAAAGATGTGGTTTCAACAGGATGGTGCACCACCCTACAAGGCTGCCTTGTGGGGTGGGTTTCAAGACAACATTATAGGCAGTGGAGGTTCGGTAAAATGGCTTCCTAACTCTCCAGATCTAAATCCATTAGATTTCTTTCTTTGGGGATTTTTGAAAAGCTAGGTCTATGAAAAAGAATCGAAGAGTCTGGAGAATGATTTGGAGAATCGAATTTTATCCGCTGCCAGGTATGTTAGGCCTGTAATGCTGAACATTTTTGAAGATGAATTTGAATTACGAGCGCGCTTAGGTATTTTAGTCGAAGGAAAACACTTCGAGCATATGTAATTATCCTTTTCACTTTGTTCATTTCTATCACCTTTTATTTTTATTTGTGTTAACAAAAAGCGCTGCATTCTGATTATGTCATTATTTAAAATTACTTAATTAAAATTGTTTATAAGTTTATTTACAGTTTATTATGTGTTGTACAATTTGTAACTTTTTTTTTCAAAGTAGTTTCTAGTCAAAATTATATGTTTTAGGCAATGAACAACAACTTGTTTGCCATAGTCAAACCTAGTCTAGAACCTTATGTTATTCTGATAAGACTATATTTTATCATTTCAATTTATGTACGGGCTCTCCAAATAACGTTAAAACTTTAAACTCCTATAACACTGTGGCCTATTGGTTGAAGAAATTAATTTTTTTTTTATTTGAAATTTTTTTTCATGGGCAACGTTTTTCTAAATATGAGTTGGGGGAAATGGGGACTGTATAAAAATTTACAATCCTTAATATTTTTATACCAACCCCTTTGCTAACTTAAAAACTATTCAGTAAAACTATTTTAACTATTTAAAATATTTCTTAAATTGGGACTGTGCATCTAGGACCAACGGTGTCGAAAATAAAGGTCGGCCAGGTTATACGGGAACACGTATATATATATATATATATATATATATATATATATATATATATATATATATATATATATATATATATATATATATATATATATATATATTAGGGTGGGTTCAAAAAATATATGGGGAATTTTTTTTTTTACCTAGAGACCAGGACACCCCCTCATTTTTGTACATCTACCCATACAAATGTTCTAGCAAAATTTCAGAATCCTACTCCAATTAAAAGATGGCGCTCAATAAACAGTAAAATTTCGCATTTTGTGCTTTTTTGGGTATTTGTATTGGATTTGCTAATAAGTATAATTGAAAGCAATTTTCTTAAAGAAAGTTTTTATTTATACCAATATTAAATTTTTTTAAATAAATTAGTAAAACTTTATGAAATAATTATACACTAAAGGGCTCCACCTCTGCTCACAAACACTCGTTAATCCCTCGTGCTACTCCATTATGTTTTGAAATTCTGATAAAATTGCCCCTATAAATAAGGCTGTGCAAAATCCTGAAAAGCATTCAAAATAAGCTATTGTTACACCTAAATACGAAATGAATAATTAGTGTGGTGTTATTTAGATCAGTAGTGTTGTTTATTTCATCATTTAACCAAGATTTACAGTACCACTTGGCTACATTTTTTGTAAGCTGAAAACGGTCGATCGGAAATTATATAAATAAAAAAAAATATCATTTAAAATCATAAAATTCTCACTCAATAAAGAGTGGACTAGCGAGTATAAATAGTGTGTAAGTTTCAGCTCTATTCAAAGTTTCTAAATGTACAGCTGTACTTAATGAACATTTTCAAACGACATTCAATCTCCTACCAAGAACAACACCTAATTGAAATCAATCGAATGAATAGTTAATAACATCTAAAAAAATATGGGTTAGGTATGGAAATTGTAAGCAACATAAATCCTGTAGATATTGCCATTCAAATTATCGAAAACCACTGTCATTATAGAGACATGTTCGATAACGTACTAATGAAAAATTACCATATCAAGAGTTCCTTTTGTCACAAATTCTGCAAGACTGGCATTATTTTTCAACATTTTTAATCGCTGTGTGATCTGTGGCTAATATGTGGCTCTGTGGATCTATAGAAACCTACTTAAAATTGGAGTAGAGCTCTGAAATTTTCAGCATAAGTAGTTTTAACCTTTTAATTTTATGCATCACAAACAGAATTTTAAAATTTTAATTGCTTCTTTTTTAATTAATTTTTTTAATTAATTAATAAATATGTTACAAAACGATATCTAATAGGGCTACAGCTCTGAAATTTTCAACATAAGTAGTTTTGGCCTTTTAATCGGACTTTTAAAAATTTAAAATTACAGAATTTTAAATTTTTATTTTGTTCTTTTTCAATTACTTTTTTTAATTAATTAATAAACATTTTATAAAACGATTACTAATAAAGTTACAGCTCTGAAATTTTGAACATAAGTAGTTTTGGCCTTTTAATTGGACTTTTAAGAAACAGAATTTAAAATTTTTGTTTAGTTCGTTATTAATTAATTTTGTAATTAATTAATATATATATTACAAAACTATTTCAAATAGGGCTACAGCTTTGAAATTTTCAACATAAATAGTTGTGGCTTTCTAATTGGATTTTTGAAAAACAGAATTTTAAAATTTTATTTTTAAAATTTTTTAAAAAATTAATTAGCAAATATTTTATAAAACGATTTGTAATTGGGCTACATTTCTGAAATTTTCAATTCAAGTAGTTTTGGCCTTCTAATTGGACTGACAAAAAGAATGTTAAAATTTTATCATGTTTTTATTTAGTTTTTTAATTAATTTTTTCACAAAAAGCGACTTCGAATAAGTCTAGAGCTCTGAAAGTTTTAACATAATTAGTTTTAGCCTCTAATTTTGTTTTCCTCAAACACGTGTTAAAATAATCTTAAAGGGGTGTTGTATTATTGTATTAACGGGGAATTTTTTTTCTAGACAAGGGAGAGGCTTCCAATATCAAGGCAATCGTAGCAATTAAATTTTAGTGAGTGAAGCGAGGTTATGCTTACGTGGCAATGAACCTTTCAGAGAGCGAAGGGAGCTTATGCTTGCATAGCAATGAACCTTTTAAAGAGTGAAGTAAGCCTGTGTTTATGTGTCCATGAGCTTTCCAGCGAACGAAGCGAGCTCGATTTTGCTTAGCGATGAACCTTTCTATGAGCGAAGCGCCAAAAACTGGGTCCTATACACGAATGAAATTTTTTCGCAACGCGAGGCCTCACAGCTAGCTAAAATATTGCACATGTTAAAATTTCGTAGCGAAGCACGGGTATTTAGCTAGTATATGTATATATATATATAATAATATTAATTTTCCATAGCTTGGATTTGTACGGGTAAAGAAACTATTTTCTTAAAGAATTTTTATTGTTTCCACAAAATTATTCCTTAGTAACTAGAAAAGTGCCAGGGTCTTGGGGAAATTAAAAGTAAATCAATCTAATTCTCTCTTTTTATTTTAACTGATTTTGTAATGCCAAGGTAAAATAATGCTTCGATTTATTAAAATAAATGCTTTTCTTTATATACATAAACACATTTTAATAATGGAAATCTTAATAAAAATGGAATCTTAAAAACGGAAAATGATAAAAGAACTTACAGATTTTAAAATGCAACATACTACGGGAACTACAGTAGGCTTCACAGAGGTATGCTCTGGCTGGTTCCAAGAATCTTTCTTGTAGACAGCTGAAGGTTCTACTCCATGCCATTTTAATGAAAGCCCAATAAACGAATTTGGGAAAATATTATGTCGAAGCCGTGAGTTTCCGTCCCTGTATTATCCGCGTGCTATGCAAATGTGTTCTCTGTTATCCAATAAACGTTTACTCGCGAGAGATATATTGGAAGGAATTATTTCCGAGGGGAAGTTATTTAAGGCAATTAGTCAAACAGTCGCATTTTGATCTCATGTTAAGATGATAATAAACATGTATTGTGTGTAAATGAATATTTTAATGAATGAAATAAATCCTTGGGAATTTTGGACATATTAAAATTCCTTTTCATAGGCCTCAATATCCAGTTACAAAAATGTTTGTGACACTTAGCCATTACGTATTCTGGATCACTTGTTGGCTATGTTTGTTCTGCGGCGTCTAAATGCTCAAGTCGAACAAGCATTTTTGTAGCTGAAAATTTGAAGAATAATATGAAGAGGGAATTTTAACTTTCTCCCCAAAAAATTCATTCCAATCATGGCTACAATTTTCGAAATAATTGGATATTTCACATTTTACTTTATCTTCCGTTAATTTTGGGGATCTTAGGAAACCACGAGAAATTTATTTTTGTCTTCTTAAACAATAAGTTTCAAAGTAAAAATTTTATTCAATTCGTCGCTCAATTTACAGGATTTCCTTCATTTCCGCCCAATATATTTAGTAATGGGTCCTTGTTTAAACATTTCTGAGCGTTTTGTAAAGCCAATAATAACTACAAAGTCAAAATTTTCTCGAGAATATTTCTGAACATTTATGTCTTATACATTTCAAAATCTCTTTTATTAATTTTAATGTAACTTTTTATACGATTATTTATTCATTACATATTTCAAAAGATCTAATGTTTGACCGAAATTTTTGAGTTGACGTTTTTTTCTCTCAAGGATTTCGTATATAGAGCTTTAAAACAAAATGCAGTACACACACTGAGAAAACTATTATTGCCACATGTTACTGGTGAGTATAAGGAAACCTCATTTAGCTCATGCAATTCCAAAGGGACCAATGCCATCAGAATATTCATAGCAGAAATCTATATATATAATTCTCTTGTGTGTCTCCCAAATTCGGCTGTATTTCTGTTTGCAGAATAATAACGACTTCAAACATCCAATCGGAAATCTTCTAAATGTATTTTATGCAATAATTTCCAAATTCTGCCAGTCACAATATATCTTTCGAAATTTGACTAATACAACTGGCAACAGAAAGCAACGTGGATTTTCTATATTTTGTTTTTCTTATTACAGTCTACAGAAACAAATTATTGCCTATTTTAAACATATTGATTTAATATTTACAATGATGCAAGATCTTTTGGATTAGAATGCCAGGAACACTCTTTCTTATACAATTCAAACAATGCAGATTTGTTTGGATTCGGCAAATAACCACAACGTATTTATTATGAACGTAAAGCGTATGCAGCTTTCGTTGCGGGCGACGGGCCTCGATCGCGAGACCATTGGATCTCGAGACAGATACTTTACCGCTGAGCAAAAGAGTACTCCAGTGCACAGAAGCTTTATCTGTTATTTGAGGTCGCCACAAACGTTTTCCGGATATATGGCTATAAACACTGAGCTCGGAATTTCCTTTAAGAATATTAAAGTTTCCATGCTCACATTCACACCGATTGAATAAATACTTCATCATTGCGGATAAACAATTTGACTGTGTTATTTTTTAAGTATCGCTAAAAGGATTATTCAAATCATATGATTGCTAATATTGCTTGGTTAAGATATTTCGATGTGCAACTTTAATTATTTTGGAGCTTCATACAAAACCAGTCCATAAATTTAAATTGCTTTCCGAAATAACTTTTCTTTTTTAAATATATGTACCAGAGTGTTTATTTTTTATTAATTTCCAAAAACGTTCTGTTACGTTGCCAAACTGTCCCTGCTTACCGCGTCTCGACATAAGCAAAAGATAATGATATCCTAAGTATCGTAGCTCATCATAAATAATCCAACGTTTTCAGTTTCATGGCACAATATAACTTTTCAAGGATTTTATTGATTATGCAGCTGAAATAGCTTTTTCTAGACTATATTTTAAATGCCACATTTTGAAGTGAGCGGAGCGAGCCTGGTTTGCGTCGCGAACCAAGGGGATTGCATAGCAATCCAGGGGGTTGGCGAGCGTTACCAACCAGGGGCGAGGCTCCCTAGTAGCTACATAATATTTAATTTCTTCAGGCATTTCAATATTGTTGATACTATTTTTATTTTTTCTTATTATTATGCACATGGTTTAATAATTTCCCGTTATTTCCATTAAGTATCATTTGCCATGAATATTGAAACAGCGCCATTGAATTCTAAACAAATACAAAAATATTTCTACATTATTTCGTTTTTGAACCATAGTGAACTTCAGTTTTAAATCTATTCCCAAATGTTCTCTGATTAGGATGATAGTGTTTAAAGATAGAAACTAGGGACGTGGAACATCTCACAACTTTCAATTACACATAATACTGATCATTGCATTGAAATTTGACATGGTGTTATTTACAGTTTTCATATTTTAAAAAATAGTGGAAACCTTAAAAGAAAGTGGCTAGTTTGGCTATAATTTTTACATGAAAAAAATAATATATATATACTTTCATTACTCTATGTTAACGTATGGGTAATTGAAAGCAATAAGATTGAAGTGAACAGGCCAAATGTCCAAACACTAATCAAAAGCATTTTATTGACAATTTTTATGCAATTTTTTTTTTTTTTAGTTTGATCTGTAAATTGAAATGTGCTCAAAACTTTCAAACAATAAGAAATGGTCGAAAACCACCTTCTCTCGCAAGGAACACTTTGCGACAAACAGGACAATTTCTTCGTTCCCTTTTCCACTTGCTTATGCAACGCAGACAGAAGAAATGGCCACAGATCGTTTTGACGACAGCGTGCTTTCCTCTTTTAAGCTCCAGCGCAGTGCCCAGACAAACGGCACACACAGATTCAGCAAACTCTGTTTCTGGCATTACCATCCTGGGTAGTCCTATACGACCAAATCTTCGCTTTTTGTTGTTTCTGCGAAGACTATTCTCATTTTGAAAATTAACGAATCGAAAGTCTTGTTGATAGGGGATGGCCAAGTGTTGCGGATGTCTTTCATTTTGCACTAGTGGATCTTGCTGTCTTCGAATATAAGGAGTTTGCATATGGCTTTCATTTTGCACTATTGGATATTGCTGTCTTCGAATATAAGGAGTTTGCATATGGCTTTCATTTTCTGAACGTTGGTACTGTCCATTTTGCGTATTCTGTGGTTGAGGATGTCCATTTTGCGTATTCTGTTGTTGAGGATGCTCTCTATGAAGGTTATTTTGCGTGTGAAAATATTGCCAATATTGATGTCGCAATGTTTGCGCGGCGTCTTGTATATAGTATCTATTTTCCATATTTTTAAGCAGCAGTAATCACTCAACAATAAGTAGTGTATAACTTCAAATTGGTTTATTCTACAAAAAAAAATTAGGCATTAATTTCAATTTAACAAACTTTTATTATTCTTATTTTTCATTTTTAAAATTTTTTTGGAAATAAATTTTTCTACATGGTTGACCCTACAGAAAAATGGAGATTGTGCATTAGAAAAAAGTATTTTCGATATTTTTTTTCTCACCTTCACTGATGCAATGGGCAATTCCAGCATTTTTTTTTTTTTCAGTTCTAAATGTTTCGAAAAGGTCATAACCACAAAAATTTCTGATCAATGCTCTTTTTCTTTTTTTAATTTGCAACCAAAGTACCACAGTTAGACGTTGGCGAGAAAAAGATTCATTCGGTTCAAATTGAATGTGACGTCAAGAGACCCAAACATCTTGGCTTGAAATGCAGAAGCGGAAACCAGTTTTGCAAGTATCTTGCAAATCGCGCCAACCTTCACAGGATATGGCAATGGTTTACCAAATCAACACCAACTATTTGGCAGAAATCTCACGATAATCATAGATACGGAAGGATCTCTTGACGTCATAGATTTTGTTGAGCGTTTTGATTGGACTGGTTTTGGGGATTTTCTTTTCTTAATATTTAAATAAATAATTTTTTAACAGAACTTTTGTTAAAATATTTGGAATCAGAAAGAAATTCTTTATAAATGTAAACTAATTTCAATCGTTTTTTATAAATGCGGGAATTGTTCATTGATAGAGAAAACATTCGACCTTACTAGAATTAGGCATGTCTGATTCATTCTCTACTAACAAGAAATATATTTTACATTATTTTTTTTTTCTTAAAATAATTAAAGATTTTAAATTATCGACATCTTGCACGTGCCTTGCATTTGTAATTTTGTTTTAGGATGTTAATTTCTGGCAGACTTAGAGATACAGGCTTTGTATAAGCTTCCCTCTATATTAGTATAATAATATCTATAATAATAAAACAAGCTGTGTGTCTGTCTGTTGCTCTGTGGGTCTATAGAAATTAGAGTAGAGCTCTGAAATTTTCAAAATAGGAAGTTTTGGCTTTCTAGTTTTATGTATGTCAAACAGAATGTTAAAAATTTAATTAGTTCTTTTTTAATTAATTTTTTTAATTAATTTATTTTTTACAAAGTGACTTCAAATAGAGATACAGCTCTGAAATTTTCAACATAAGTAGTTTTAGCCTTCTAATTGGACTTTTGACAAAAGGAAGTTAAAATTTTAATTTGTTATTTAATGAATTTTTAATTAATATTTCCACAAAAAGCTACTTCTAATAAGCCTAGAGCTCTGAAAGTTTCAACATAAGTAGTTTTGACCTTCTAATTTTGCTTTTTACAAACATCACGTGTTAAAATATTCTTAAAGGGGTGTTGTATTATAGTTATTAACGGGGAATTTTTGTATTGTTTCTCGACAAGGGAGGGGCTTCTAATATTAAGGCTTTACGTAGCAATTAGTTTTTAGTCTGTGAGTCGACCTTACGCTTACGCAGCAATGAACCTTTCATCGAGCAAAGTGAGCTCATGTTTGCATAGCAATGAACCTTTCAACGAGTTAAGTAAGCCTGTGCTTATGTGTCAATGACTTTTTCATCGAGCGAAGTGAGCTTGATTTTGCGTTGCAATGAACCTTCCTGCGAGCGAAGCGCCAAAAATTGGGGTTTATACACCAATGACGGATTTCCGCAACGCAGGGCTTCACAGCTGGCTAAAATAATGCACAGGGTAAAATTTCGTGGCGAAGCACGGGTATTTAGCTAGTAGTGTTAACAAAAATGTGTATCAGTCAAAAAAAATTCCTTTGACGTTTATTTTTATTTACAATTACATTCAGTCAATAAAAATTTCGATTTCTTTGCACTTCTTCACATGCTCATGCGCATTAAGAAATAGGATAAACTTCCTGAAAAACTTGGAACTTCCCGAGTTCAGAAAAAAATTATCTAGAAAAAATGTCTGTCTGGATGTCTGTACTCAGCATACCTCCAGAATGGTTTGACATACAGTGTTCGAATTTTGCTTACGGAGTAGTGGTGGTCATGAGAACTGTTATTAAGGTTTTTGTCAACATTCCACATGGGCATAAGGTAGCTGCCATTGAAAAAAAATTTATATTTTTCAGTAATTGGCTAAACAAAGGTTTAAATGATTTTGATAAAAATCTCTGTGCCTCTTAAGGTATTCTAAACATCCTCATTCCCGTAGAAATTCGATAAAGGCACAAACAGTTGTAAAACGAATGTTTTTAACTCAGAGTTCTCTTCCCTTGAGTATCACCCATTAATGTCAGGTTCTCCTCTACTTCATTTACAAGAAAGGACAGAGTTGGAATTATAAGAAAGTTCATTGACAAATTCTCCATTTTGGTGGGTTTTATTTAAGGAGGGGAGGGCAATGTAAGAATTATTTGTAAAAATATTGACGAATTTAACAACTATTAATAAAACCATAACTAGGAGAGTGGAGCATGATACAACTTTCAATTACAATTAATACTGATCACTGCCTTTAAATTTATCATGGATTGTTGTAATATACCATTTTAATCTTCATATTTTCATTTTTTAAAAAATTTGGCAAGAATTATTACAATAAAATGGCGAAACTTGGGATAATATGATCAATATTACATTATCCTTTATTGTTAGGAGACAGAGGAAAAACAGTCGTCGTTGATGGGTGATGCTCAATGCAAGAGGTATATGGGTTAAAGACATATGTGAGCGCTTTTTCTATGGGAATTTTTTGTTTTTAGTTTCTTTTAGGTTTCTTGGCCACCACTAATCCATGTACAAAAATTGAACATATCGCAGGGCAGTCCGTTTGGAGTTATGCTGACCGCAGACAGAAACAAACACTTCTAAATATTTTTTCTGTCTATGTATCTCTTTTTTAAACTCATCAACGTGTTGCAACCCTATGTAAATGCTATGCCTATGTTGCAAACGTATGCAACCCTATGTTAACATGTGGGTAATTGAAAGTAAAAATATGCAGTTAGTTTTAGAAAAGTAAACTAGGTGAGCCACGGTCCTTTGGATTTCTAAATAAATTGCATTTAATAATTATGCATTTAGTAATAAATCTTTTTTCTATTCAGAAGCTATTTCAGAATGCTTCCAGGGAAAAAATTGAATAATCAAAATTACAACTATATCATTCGAAAAAAAAATCCCTTGCAATATATTTTGATATTGGGAAAAATTTGGCAAAGAATCTGCAAATTGAGATAAGAAGGAGCAATATGTTATTTCAATTTGATTTTCTACTTAAGTCTATGGTACATAATTGGCGAAATAAAAATTTCAAATCTTATTTCGTAAATTCTTAGAGTTATAATATACCAAAATATACCAAGAGGGTAGATGTATTCCTAGAGAACATCCCTTCGAAACAACTGAAGATGGGTCGCATAACATGCGTTTTCAGGATGTTATATTGGCTTTCGTCTTCTTTAAAATAGTGATTTATCGTTGGTTTGGTTTTTGCTATTGATTTTATTTGCTATAAATTGTTACCTTTGGCGACTAAAGCCTCTACAACAGAATTGCACCAAGTTTATTCACTCGGATATTAAGTTAATGGAAAATAATATCTATTGCAAAGCCTTTCATTGAATAGATGATAGGGTACTCTTTTTAGACGGGTACCAGATAAAAATCGCCACAGTTCTGTGATATCTCGTTCAAACTAATAACATTCAAATTCTTTAAAATTTGTATAATAAATCGCAAATACTTAGGCTTGGCTATGCATTTATCTTTTTGAAAGTTGGCAATTCGGCACCGAATGCGGCAACCAGTTGCCAAGGTTTTCAGATAGCCCTAGTGACCGTTTGGATTTGACAGCAAGGCGTGTTTTGACGCCATTTTGGATTTGGTGACACACCCTTTTGACGTCATTTTCAATTTGTCGATTTTTTATAAAGTCGCCAAGGGGAACCGTACAGTAAATCTTAACTTATCATTTAAACACTTAAACATTTAGGCTTGGGGACAATTGCGCCAACTAGTATCCGTCTAACGAGAAAGTACCGATGATAGAATATTTTAATAGATGATAGACTGGTAGAATAATGAGTAAAAATTCCAAGTACGGTACAGATTCTGTGCCAAGAAGATTTTCGCCAACAAATGGTAGCCGCCGGCATTTTAAAAAACAAACAAACAAGTGAACTGTTTATGGTTGACATAACTGCTTAATCCTAGTATACGTTACACGATGAATTTGGCGACATTGGTGATGATGCATATGCTTTTTTTCATGGTATGTTTTATGTATTTGCCATCTTCAGGTTACGATTTTCTATGTTTTTGCCTACGCAAATTCTTGGCGACAATCTTAAAAACGTTACTTCGGCGTTGGCAACAGTTTGGCGATAAAAGCATCAAATCATTTCGGCGGTTGCGATATTTTTCAAAATTGCGCCAAGCATGTAACGTATACTAGGATTTTACCAACATAACTTGGTGAGGTTTTATGAAAACAATCATTAGAACAGAATCCGACCGTACTTGGAAGTTTTACCGAATAATGAATGCTACATCATATCTGTCACTTAATTTACTGTATACAAGTACAATTTATAGAGGGACGAAGCATAGAGCTATTTGTTATTCATAAACTGCCAAAAATATGTTTTTAAAGCGGGGGCAAAAAAAAGGGGGATTTGGCTTTAATCTTCAAAATTTTTCCGGTAACACTTCTGGTTCTTTGCCATTTGGCAACTAAAATATTTTGCCTTGTTTCCTTGGGCTTTTTTAAAAAAGATATATCCTGGTTAAGATTTACTGTATGGTCCACCTTGGTGACTTTTTAAAAAAAATCGCCAAATTGAAAATGACGTCAAAAGGCTGTGTCACCAAATCCAAAATGGCGTCAAAACACGCCGTGTTGTTAAATCTAAGCGATCACTAGAGTTATCGGGAAACCTTGGCGATTTATTTCCACATTTGAAGCCGTACTGTAAATCTTAACCAATATCTGGCTTAAATTGACTTGAGGTAAATTCCTATTTTACGTGAATGGGTTGGCGTGATTTTGAAAATTTGGCGACGATGCCAAAACGTTACGGCGGTACACTGTTAGCCGAGAGAAAATTTCAAAATGACCACCAAAAATTCTCCTCTCCTCCTATGCATTCCAATCAGTGTTACCATAAAATCGCTGTCACATGTTTTTAAGTTAAACATTTCTTATCTGCTATCTTTCATTCAATTGTAATAATTATAACTTAATACTAAACAATCACTAACAACGTATGCATTATTAATTTATTTAAAACCAAACTTACTCATATGTGTATTGTAATAATTATAACTTAATACTAAACAATCACTAACAACGTATGCATTATTAATTTATTTAAAACCAAACTTACTCATATGTGTTTAGTAGATGACGTCTTATTTTATTAACACTTCCAAGATGAAAATTATAATTCAACTTGTCAGTCTATTAAGTGCTTATTTTTTTTATGTAGGATAATTTAAGTTATTAAAAGGCCATTTCATAACATCCTACTTTTACGTCGAATGTCAAGCAGTTTGCAGGTTAAATGGATTTTGATTGGGATTTTTGGAGAACTAATTTCAATTTAAAATCCGTTTCATATGCACGGGATTTACATATGTATAGATGCATCGGTTTACCGTATTATTTAGAAAATGAAATAAAAAAAAACTAAAAAAAAAACTAAAAAAAAAAAAAAAAAAACTTTGCATATGACGTAATAATCTTTAGCCGTGGGAATATTCGCGTTTGTACAAATTGCCACGTATCGATTTTTTTTTATTTATTATTTTTTCAATTTTTATATTTTATTTGAGTGTGTGTGTGTGATCAATGGACGTTGAATAAATCAGAACACCAACAAAAGCATTTCTGTAAAATGGCGCCGCCAAGTTTTTCCTGCAATAGCTATGATCGGGATATATATAGAGATCTAAAGTAGATCCAAGTTTAACGTTGTTGTAAATTACGGGTAATAAAAATTTGTAAGATGTCCTTTTCAAAGTCAAAATTTCCCTTCTTAGCTCTAAATATCTAGCTACAAAAATACTTGCTACACTTGGCCATCACGTATTCTGTATCACTTATTTGCTGCGTTGGTGCTGTAACGCGTAATGGCCAAGTCGTACAAGCATTTTGTGTCTGGATATTTGTTGTTGTTGTTGCTTATCTCACGCCTTAGCACGCCACGTTGCTTAGTCAGACCAGGTCCATGAATCCGTTGACAAGAAGGAAGTCAATGACCAGAAGAGGGGTAGAATAGATGTTTTCCCTAACCAGTCCCGAACAATCCAGGATATGCTGAGTTGAGGCCTGATGAGTCTGGATATTTAGACCAATGAAGGAAATTTTGACTTTCAAAAAAAAAAAAAAAAAAAAAAAAAAAAATCTTACTAATTTTTATTGCCCGTAATTTAATACAGCTTGTCTCTACTTTAGTACTCAATACTTTTCATCGCCATAGCTTTTGCATTAAGAATTTGACACTTTTTAAAATCTTTTTGTATTAAATTCGATTTTGTGTGTGTGTCGGTGTGTAAGTCGATGGGATGCAAATCTGCGGACGCCTAATTAACCACCTTGCCAACATCCAATCGGGCAGAAACTTAGTAGATAGATTTGATGTCGATGACAATGCATTCTATCAAATTTTGGGGCTGTCACTGTCACTAGAAGGTGTCTTTTACGGAATACTAATAAACCAACTTGTCGTCATCTGATTGCATTAAAATATTATTGAACCGCGACCATCTTTGAAACTCTTTCCTGTTGCCAAAGTTTTTTTTTTAATTATTTTTTTAAATAAATAGATAATAAAATTACATTAATCAGAATTAATAAATGATATTTGAATGTGAGAGCATAAATTCACGTTTATTTTCATTAAATAAATTTTGAAATTTAGTTACCGCACATTTTGTTGATAGAAATGTTTTCGATATCGTCTCTAAGTTAATGAATATGACAATACATATAAAGGATTTTTTAAAAACTCTGCTTTCATGGGTTATATTATTTACAGAGATGTTTTTGTTAGGATTTGTATTTCTGAAAAGTGAAATTTTTCATTGGTATTTTCTTTTATTTTTCAGCCAGAACTTTTTCGTTGAGTTTGAGGCAAAAGAAAAGAATAGGATTAATATAACACTTGATTATTATTAAAGTATGCTTTGAAAGTGAAGCAAAGAAATAATGCTTGATTAAACGTTTAGGCTTAGACTGTTTCTACAATTAAAAAATAGATCGTTAAATTAAAAAAAAAAAAAAAAAAAAAAATCGAAACTAAACTATTGACTCATGATACATATTACTACATGTATATCTATATTTCATATAATAAACGTATTTAAAGCAAATAAAATTTTAAAGTATACTTACTAAATATTTGTCTATGCATTTTTTGTATGAACGTATTGGTGTTGTTATATTATTTTTAAATTATAAAAGCCTTTTTATACACGACAGATACTAATTTGGTTGCTTTCACGTTTGTTCATCTCTGATATTCTGAATATTTCTTTTTTAAGACTTAAAGTCCTAGTAATATAGCAATAGGAGTTTATATTCTATGGCCGTATTCACCACCAGTTTTTACTAGTACTACTAGATATCACCTCCCAAACAAATCGGTCTCAACATGAGGACAAGCGGAAATGGTATTCACCAACTTCTTTTTTTATCTTCGAGCTATCTTACCCTAGAGTTGATGTATCCCGATATCTAACCACTCCTAGAAAGTTGGAATGAAACTGAAGCTATGATAGACCGCTCATGCGCAGATGAGAGTGTAGAGCATTTGGATTACATTTTTGCAAACCTTATAATTTTATATTCTAATCATGAATGAACTGATTTTTTTTAGATGATAGAATTTTTACTAGTATAAAAACAACCGAAGTGTAATTTCCAAAACCAAACAATCAGATAACTTATTCTTCAAAAAGAAGTCTAAACAGGCTTTTTTCCTTTCTGAATCAATGTGAATATCCTTTGTTTATTAAATGATTATATTATTCAACAGAAATAAATACCCTTAATTTTTCGTATTTTGATTACATAAGATGGGATGAAACCAATGGTTGCTTAATTGGTGCTTAATTTTTTTTCTTATTACCGTCCCATTCTAGAAACTAATTGAAATTACTTTAAATGAAACCAATGCTTTTTTTTTTATTTACTATTATCATCAAACCATTTGATATTGGATTATAATTCACTTTCCAATTTATTGGAGAGGGATCGATGATATAAAATCATTTTATGTAGACACATTCTTTCCTCCAGGATGTCTGCTCGTTTGCCTCCTCTCTATGCAAGCGTTCTCGTGTACCATCACTCGGTCGGGATTGAACGTCCTCTTGCAGAATTCGCACGGGACCAGATTTCGGAGGTGGCTCTGGTAGGCGGCCTCCGCCTCCGCATTCAGATCTGGAAGTTGGTGATCGTAACCCTTGGATCCGGGAAGCTTCTCTCCGGAATCAGACACTGAGAATGAAAACAATAACATGCACTTCGTTAACTTATCTGATGTTAAGGAAATAATAAAATATTTAGCTTTTACCAAACAATGTAGTGATAAGCTAATAGAAAAGCTTTATCCGTATTTTCAAACCTCGAACAAATTTACAACTGCTGCAGAAGTTTAATATGTCAAATAAAAGGTCCGACTGAGACGAGTACTAGTGTAAAAATTCAACTAGAAATAATGAATGGGAGCAAAATGAAATGGTTATCGGAAGTTAATTTGCAAAGCCTAAACTATCAGTGTTAAAGACATGTGTCATACATAAATTTGAGGATTTTGTAAGACATATTAATGGACCAGCAATGTGTCTTACAAGATCATCAGGATCAAATCAAATTTATGTTAAAGCTTGGAGTCCACTATCGTTGAGCAGAGCAGAGCAGAGCAGAGCAGAGTGGACTAGAGCCAATTACAAGGCTGCCAACGTCTACTGTAGCACGAGCCTCGTGCTACAATGGACGTTGACAGCCTTGTAATTGGCTCTAATCCACTCCGCTCTGCTCTGCTCTACTCTGCTCAACGATAGTGGAGGCCAAGCTTAACTATGTAGAAATACATGTGCTGTTTCTACACAGTTAGCCACATAAAGTGAAGTGAAATAGTTACTATGGAAGCATCTTCTGATCGAAAAATTAGGTTAAAAACTTTAATACTATATAATACTTCTAATCCTACAAAGGCTTTTAACTGATATAAAGCCAATGCTTGTGGTATTTGTAGTTAACGCTTTACGAATTCAAATAGACTTCTGTCAATATTTATGGTGATTGCGATCGTTACAGTTTAACTTTGGAATGTGAACTCGTCTTGAGGAGATCTATTATATGATATATTGCACGAGTCTGAAGCATTTATAATTTTGCCCGTTGTTGTTGACTTCAGACGAACGAACTAATCTTATATAAATTCCTACTACATTGAAGTTTAGAAGATAAAAGTATAAGATAGAAGTATTCGTATATGTTTTGGATAGGAACGAAATATAATCTTTTGTTTGGTTTTTGTCTAACATATTACTAAACTTTTTTTGTAATGTATTATTTATTTTGTGATGGTGAATTACTGATGTCGTGATTTGGAATTCTACTTCTTTTTTTTTTACTGGAAATCTACTTGAAATTGTTAATTGTCTACAGTTGAGTTAGGCATTTAAAAAAATTGCGTCTAATTTAAAATACTGATCGTATAATGATTTTGGGTAGGTCAATCAAAACTTTGATAAGATGATGATGAACCAGTGCTCTGGAGTGCCTGCTAACTCAAATATCTTTCAGCAAACTTAATGAAATTCAAGATATTCGAAATGTACTTAAAATATTTTGGTCCTTCTTATCCACCCGTTCCTCTAACAGAATCGTGACAGATGTTGCAATCCATTATCAGTGATGTGTTAGACGGGTATTATTAAACCGAAAATATTCTAACTGAAATGACGTGAGTATTTCTTCTCGATGACACTTTTGCTAGGAGGTACCTTTAACAGGTTCGGGTTTACTGGGTTCCGGCATTCTTTTATGCTTCGGCAGCTTATCGTTCTCTATCTTCCACTTCTTCAGACACTGCGGCTCGTGGATCTTCAACGATTGGCTTCCATACTGTCTGCCACAGATGTAACAGATCTTCATCTGCCTAGGCATTCCTCCGGCTTTCTTCTTTTTCTTCATATGCCTTTTTTGCACATGCGTTAGATGCTCATCGTCACCATCCTGCCTTTCTTCAGCTTGAATTTTCCCTTTTCCTCTCATAGATGGTGCCAAATGCTCGTCAGGGTGACGTTCCTGGATATGCTTCATCAAGGGACCGGGTTGAAATTTCTGGTTGCAGAACTCGCATGAGACGGGATAGTGCCTGTATTTCCTTATATGTTTCGGAATCTCCACCCTTCCACTCACCCTGCGATGGAGATTGGCATTCCAAGCTTGCTTCGGTTCGTCTTTCAGCAGGGCATTGACAGGGAGAGAAGCTTTTCTGTCTTGCTTCTCTTGGGAGCTGTCCACTTCCAGAAATGTGGATGAACTTTCATTCTCTTTCTTTTCTTTTTCCCTCTCTTGATCTGGCAGTGTCGATTTGTCCTCAGCTGAAATATCTAGATTTGTCTGTTCCTGTTCTTCTTTTGACGAGGAACTGGCGAGCCTTTCGGGAGAATTTTCTATTACAGTTTTGTTGCCAATTTGCGTTACTTTGAGCTCATTTGTATAAGCAACTGTTCCTTGCCTTTTCTTCGGTAAATTTTTGCTTTTTTCTTCGTCACTACATTCATGACTTTCTATCTCTTTTCTTCTTAAGCGTTTTCCACAATCGATACAGTGTATGAAATTTGATGCATCGGACATGCCTTGTAAGGAAATCCTACAATTTTGACTACCAAATATGTAAAGTTAAAAAAACTTACATTTCAAAATAATTACGGGGATAACTCAACCAATCTAAACGGCTGACGGACTTAAATGACAGCATATTATATCAGAAGAATAGAGTGCAAACGGGATTTTACTTTCAGCCTAATTTTGAATCTAACTGCTAAGTAGTAACATCACAATTTTAAAAGTATTTGTTTACTGCGATAATTAGTTTAGACAAAAATGCTGTTGCCAAAATATTTGTAAACGATATGCATCGAATGATACGATCCATGTATATCTATTGCACAATTACTCATTTTGCCTATTTAAAAAATATTTCCCCAGACTACTTAAAAAAAAAAAAAAAAAACCTTTGTGAGTTTGTGTATGAACTTTTGGTTAACTTATAGCAATGGGATGCAAAAATCTTTCAATACAAATAAAGAAGCTTAGATTTTCTGTACACGATCTTCTTGGCGATAAAAAGCATCGTAGAAGTTTGAAATGTTATCTGGATATTGGTATTGAACCATACTTGGCATGCTGGTAATATAATTATTAAAATTACGGAAACTCTTCCGTTAGATGGTTACCAGTTGGCGTAGTTGTCCCCAAGTCTATATTTTTACATGTTTAGATTAGGTTTAGATGGCTAGTAAATGTATCACCATGCCTAAATGCTTATGGTTTGTTATAGGGTTGCTGTAGAAACAATATAAGGATTTATTATAGGAATTTTAGATGAAGGAATTCATTTGAAGGTTGTTAGTTTGGATGAGTTGTCGCTGCATTTGGCAATTATTATCTGAAACCCGTCTGAAAAGTACCAAATTATGTGTGCAGTTATTTCAATATTTATAATTTTTAAAATATTATGGTACATGATTTGAAAGATTTAAAAAAAAAAATATTATTAAAAATGTATTAAAAATAAGTGTGAAATCCTTAATATACTTCATTGAAGCAAAAGATAAAATCTTTAGTGGAGGCTGGAAGTCGGATAGTTGAATCGCGAACCCCCAGCTCCGAAGAGTGACGTTCTAACCACTAGGCAAAAGTAATTAATAGTGCGTAGGTGTTGTGTCTGTCTTTTGTACACGAGACCGCCACATAGTCTCTTCCCAGTGAGTCGCGAAGGGACGAACGATTGAGCAGTGAGTTTGGCATTGCATCGCCAAAGATGCCATGATGATTGTGAGGTACTCTTGTTGTATTTTTCAGAAGGTGCCGATAGATGGTAGCATAATTCAGTTGTCCGGGTAAACCCCTTTAACGGAGGCTGGGAAGTCGGGAAGTTCCACCATTGACCCAAAACTCCGAAGAGCGACGATCTAACCACTAGGCAAAAGTAATTACTAGTGCCTAGGTGTTGTATCTGTCTTTTGTACACGAGACCGCCATAAATACCACAAGATAAATTCTCTAAAAGTTTCCAAAGCTACTGCGGATCTAAATAAGATAAAAAGATCTTCTACAAGTCCATGCAAAATAAAGAGAATCATCACATGAATTTTCAGTTTGTCTCACCATAGGTTACATTGCAGGTCGTCATGGTTCGTAACGTCACCATTGCTAATAAAATCCAAAATTCCTACTTTCAACTCCGGTGCGGATTCTGCGCAAAGAGTTGTTTATAAAAAAGAAACAGCGCCAAGTTATTCCAACCCTAAACATATCACGCGCTTGTAAAATATGAAGACTGTTACCAAATGTTAGCATTAATTGTTTTGGCACTGAATACTCGACTACGCCTAAGAGACATGAACCATGACCATGAGGGAGGAGAGATATTTAGGAACTTTCGTGAGAAAGATACTGAGAAGTATTTACGAAAGAACTTTTTTGGAATTATACTCTCTGGAAAAATCAAAGATATCGGAGGAGTGGAAAACACCCCCAACCCATAATTGGTACAAGGGCTCAAAACCGGGTTTGTACCTTGACCTCCCGTGTGACAGACTTACTCGGACTGTTCTATCAAGGCTTGCTAGCGGTCACATCAAGTGCCTCACTTTCAACGAGGGCAGGAAAACCTTCGCCACCTGCACCAAGTGCCAAAAACCTCAGGCTTCTCCTGAGCACCTCTTGGATTGCATGGGACTCTCTAAAGAGGATCTCTTTAGCAATCCTCTCCTAGTCTTCGACTTCCTTTTAGTCAACGAACTCGTGGATCTTGTCTGACTCCGTCAGACAGTGAGGATTAGCAACAACAACAACATTTACGAAAGAATTCAGGAAAAGAAGATTCAACTTCGAATTATATCCTGAATGTATGAAGAGCCAGATGTTGTTCATTACATGAAAATAAGCAGTCTTAACTGGATCGGACATGCCATACGTATGAACAACTATAATGCTTTACAGGAAATTTTTTCAGTATGGCCTGTCATCACAAGAAGAAGAGGAATATCCAAGCTTCGATGAGTGGATGCTGTTGAGGAGAACTGTTTAACCCTCAAATCTAGAAATTGGAGGAGTTTGACTGCAAACGGGGGCTGCTGGAAATGTCTCGTTCAGAAGACCTTGGTCCACCCTGGGCTGTTGCGCCATGGGTGATGATGATTATGACAGAATCCGCACCAGGGTCCACAAATCAAAAAATTATTGCTCTCCCTCCACCCTCCCTCCCAAAAATAAAAAAAATGAGGGTGCTAAACATCTGAAAGTTTTGAAAAATGCTGATGAACTATTTAAAGTGTAAAATTCAAAATTACTTACTTATAATTATATTTCGTGGAATCTTTGTAATTTAGTAATAACATTTTTAGCACTAATATTTTCATACCAATTATCCAAATATTCAATTCGTAAAATGAGGAAATGTGGAATGTCTCTGGAAACTGCTGGAAATGTCTCGTTCAAAAGACCTTGGTCCACCTTGGGCTGTTGCGCCATGGGTGATGATGATTATGACAGAATCCGCACCAGGGTCCACCCATCAAAAAATTACTGCTCTCCCTCCACCCTACTTCCCCCCCCCCCAAAAAAAAAAATGAGGGTGCTAAACATCTGAAAGTTTTGAAAAATGCTGATGAACTATTTAAAGTGTAAAATTCAAAATTACTTACTTATAATTATATTTCGTGGAATCTTTGTAATTTATAAATAAAATTTTTAGCACTAATATTTTCATACCAATTATCCAAATATTCAATTCGTAAATGAAAGACTAAGAATACAATCAGAACATTTCAATTATTTTTTTGATATCGGAATCCTAGGATGTAACTTGGCGAGCTTTATTATTATACGACTAAACAATAAAGAAATCGCTTTAGTCTAATTACCAATAGAAGAAACCCAATACTGTACGACCTATACCATCCCGTACCATGAATATCTATGGGAACCCAAAACTTCTTGGTCATTTTCTGAAGAGTTATCATGATAGCCGTTGATCTGAATGTGTTCTCACCCATCCATATGCTCTCGTATTTGTTTAAAATTGTTGAAAATTTGCGAGGGTGTTGTTTTTCCTATTTTAAGACCGTTTACTCACCAGCGTCAATGATTATTTCTGGATACACTTCAAATGCATTTACACTTATATCAGCTTCAGATGATACGGCACATTCCAGTTCCACTTTCTTTGGTTGTTTGCACTGAGGGATATTTGAAACTTGTAGTATGATGGAGCATATTTCCCGAGAGCCATCACAACTGTATCTGGAATCGTTCAAGACAGCTATGTGGCAGTCCGTACAAGGTGAATCAGATCTATCGGTTATTATCTCGAACTGACTGCCCATTTCTCCATGTGAAACCATTTTTGGCGTAAACAGTATCCGGTGTTTAAGGGAGTATGTCTCTCTATCTGCGTTGTCAATTGAATCGCCGCCTGATTGGGAACCACGTATATCATTATCCGACAAAATGTCATCACTTATCATGTCAGTGGAGTTGTCATCATCTGATTCATCATGGCAGGATCTCGAAGTATGATGTGCATCTTCTAAAAGGAAAGGGACTTGGGATAATGGAAAGGATCCTGGATCAAGTTTGGCTTCATTCATCAATGATTTATTGCCGTTAGCTGAAGAGTCACTCAAATAGCGGTGTATACAACTGATGAAGGTTTCGCTGCCATCAGTGGACGTAGAGCTTGAATTATGGCCGATGCATCTAAGTAAGGTGTTATCATTGACTTCATCCGGTGAATTACTATCAGACGAATAACAGCTCAAGTCACTTAGTTTTTCGTCATTGCACCTCCTTAATGAATGGCTGTTATTGCAATCATGGTTGGTGCAACTACTTCTTTTCTCATCATCCTTATTTGGTGAATTGCTTTCAAGATGGAATGAGCTGGGAAGACTACTTTTACTGGAAACGGATCCCACTGCAGACTTGCTACCACTTTTATAAGATTTTGGCTGGAGGATTGGATAGATGGTTATGAAAACTGAGGGAAGGTCGCCCATTTCATTGCTACATCTGATACAGTGAACGCCGTGGCTGCTGGTATTACGTATCGATTCGGAGGCCTCATTTCCCAAAGCATTCGATGAAGTGATGTAGATTTTAAACGATGACTCATTTTCTTTGTTACGGTTGTGAAGGCTTGAGTCACCTATCTCCATCTTTATTCTATTTCTTAAAGAATAGGCAAATATTCAAAATGATAGTTGGAAACTGGAAACTTTATTATTATTAACTCTGATTCATTTTGTGCAGAAAATAAGTCCAGGTTTATTTTAAAGATATATTTGAAGCGGAAAAACTCAAGTAAAAATGTTAAGTATTATGGGTCTGTTTTTATTTATTTTGCAAAAATGCTCATTCACGCGTGGATCGTTTGCACTCGTATACAGATTTCTATAAAGCTCATGTACTTGACGTCAGTCTTCTCGGCTGTGATACAATATTCGCCGACGATTTTGAAACTGGTTACTAATAAACCACAGAATGAACATTTTTATTTTTATTTCCCTGCTAGGAAAAGTCCAGATAATATCTAGGTCATATTCTATGGAGTATATGCACTCTATTACTTTCTGTGAATGCTTTATTTGTACTCATCATTACTCAAAACTTGTGGCCAATAAGAACACAGCCTAAAAAATTAAGAATTTTCAAATTCAATTAGCAAATGACTAATCGTGTTTATAAGAGCTTTGGTATGGATCAATAGCAAACAAAGTAACATCACGTATTTACTCCTTATAACACAATCTAGTTATTATCCAGATTTCTAGTAATTAATAATATAAGTGGAACTGGGGAGACTAATAATCAGTGTTACGAACTCAACTGGCCTTTAGGGTAATGACAAAAATACAGAGTACTGCATCAAACGTGTCTCCGTTCAATTGGCGACTAAAAATCAGAAATATCACGTTTTTAAATATAAAGTTGCTGAACTTATTAAATATGTTATCATTGTTTTAGTAAAAAATAAAAAATGATGTTACGCTAGAAGAAGGTGTAGATTATTGTGGAATGCTGAAAAGAATCAGTAAGTGCAATGAATATTCTAATATATGCACAAAATAAACCCACATTATACTAAGAGCTTTAGAAGTGGCACACAACATTTCTCGAGACTTCGCTGGACTATGTGGTTGAACAGTCATTGATGGTTGCCTAACTGATAATTAAAGGAAATAACACTAAGTTTTCTTGTCAAGTATAACACATAGCATTTGCTAATAATAAGTGACACACAGTTTTCTAAACACTTCTACTCTGCACTATTGCAGCGCGAAGCTTATACAAAGACTCTACCCATCTGTATTTAAGTCCTATATCAGAGTCGTCTGTCAGATGTTAAAGAGTTACTGTGGAAGCACTTTTACGATCAAACTTTAAACCACTTGCAGTTGAATTTTATGTAATTTTTCTAATCTTCATCTTACCTTCAGATTATTATATGACATACTCACGTATCATTTATAATTGTGTTTAATGAAACATAGAGGATGATAAGTCATAAGCAATATCTTCTTATTTTTTACTAGGGGGTCGCTAAAGCTCGCCAAATCCTGATCTCGCTATGCTTACAGATTGCTATGAAAATATATAATAACTGAAAATCATTTGTCAGTGAAAGCTTTGCAACGTGATCCTGGAAAACAATAAATTAAGAATTAATATTCTTAAAACATCAAGCATACGTTTTTTTTTCAAACAATACTATTCAAATCAAACTCGACTATTACTGAAGACGCATTTTCAAATCCAAGGTTGCTAGATTTTCAGTCAGTATTTCTTACTACTATCTAATGAAAAAATTATTTCGTATATTTAACAAAATATATTGTAAAAATTTTGGAATTATAAAAAATACCATAAATATACAACTCTTATGAAAACTACTAGTTAAAAAATTCACGTGAAAATATGGTAATATGGGTATGACTGGAAAGTATGGCGAAACTAGCAACTCTAGAGAAATTTTGACCCATTAAAGCACACCTTTTGAAACATCTTGTAATTTTGTGATTGTTCACAAAAATTATTTCTGTCGCGATTTTAACAATCCAAGTTCTGATTTTTTCACTGAATCTTGATAATATTGTTTATGTCGTGGCATAGTTTTTTTCCTTTACTTTTTTCCGCTGTTTATATAAAAACAAACATTATTCGTGCAATTTTAAAATCGAATTTTTTGAAAATTAGATATTTAATAATTTAAAAACTACATCAAAATTTTGAAAAAAGACAGCAAGAACGTTTTAGTAAAACATATAACTCTATGCCTGCAAAATATTAGATTTCTACAGTGGTTAGTTTTTTCTGAATTTTAATTCAAAATTGTGTTGCGTAATAAGGCTCTAAGTGAAAGAATGTCAAACGATCATTGTTGAAACTCTATCTTTTCAAAACTGTTTTAATCAGATTGAGTAAAAGATATTTAGACGTAAATGTTAAAATTCACGTTAATTTTTAATAAATAAAATTGAAATCTACTTTGCCACACATTTAGCTGTTAGGGATGTTTTTAATTAGATGCAAAACCAAGCACAAGCTGATAACAGAATCATCCCTATTTAAATGAATAGGAAGATAATCGATTTAATTGATGGTAATTTTCAAATCTATTGCAGCTCCGATTCTATTGTCAGAGAAGATCCAAATGATGCATTCAATTTCCCTGTTTCATTCTCGCGCAGTGTAGTTTTTTAATAGGTTTTTCATTAAAAACAATTTTTTGTCAAAATTTTCTTTAACATTTTATCTATATATATCTATCTATCAAAAATAATATTCATTTGCATAACATTAAAAGAAAAATTTAAATTTTAATAAGTTCTTCGGGTATATTAAATTAAAATAGTTGTTATACTCATTATTTTTCAACAGGTGCCAAACACTTTACAATTTTCTAGTCTATAAATAAATTAGAGAGTTTCAACACATTTCTGTGGAATATATTGTAGAGTATTTATTTAAGCAAACTCAATGGTGCCTTAACCACGATAGTCAATTGCTTTGCGATGAACAGGTGTCCAGGTGCCCCACAACGAAATATTTATGTGTTTACTCGCTTCTGTTTAACATTTCATTCTGGATAGCATTTCGACATATCATATATTTATTCCGCTTTAAATTTATTTTCGGTGAAGATGAAATACTTTTTGTTGAGGGTTCATACCATCAAAATTTCCTACTTGTTCACTTGTGCTTTTTTCCACTTTTCTTTAGCTTTTTGCTACTTTTCCACTTGTGTGTTCACACACACACACACACACACACACACACACACACACACACACACACACACACACACACACACACACACACACACACACACACACACACACACACACACACACACACACACACACACACACACACACACACACACACACACACACACACACACACACACACACACACACACACACACACACACACACACACACACACACACACACACACACACACACACACACACACACACTTCTTTTAAATCAAATCTATAATGAATCGTTTTAATTTTTTGTATATTTTTTATACTTATAATTTTTTTACAATTTTTATAATACAATTTTTTATATTTATAATTAGATAAAGTTTAAATAGCTGAAAATTTCTTAGTCTAATATTTAAATTGAATTCTTAATGATTGTATGATAATCAAATATAAGTTTCAAGTAATTTATATATGCAGCTGCATTTTAATAGCAGTATAAATTTTGGAAAAAAAAAAAATTTCGAATATTTTGCATACATTTTTAAAAAATAAATTTATAAACCTCAAACGAGGTAGCATATTAGTTTTTTGAATTTAAAAATTTTAGTGCAAAACTGTTTATGATAACATAAACCATAAAACAAAGTTTTTAATATAAATCTTGAATGTACACCTCGATACATATTTTTATATATTTTATTATTTTTAAACCAATGAAAATATTTTGAAACCAATTTAAAAAACCAATGAATAAGCCGAAGCTGTCTAACTTTTATTTTATCAATATTACATGTAAAAGTTAAGTAGAATAAAATGTATAGCTAATAGTGAAATATCAGTTTTTAAATCATGTTTATTGATACTTATGCCATATTTTATCCACCTTTGCTTTGGGTAAACGATTATAAAATATGAATATCGCCTAGATACGCAATCCAGATCACTCTTCTAATCCAAATTTCATCAAGTATGTGTGGACGCTTCTACGATATTCATTGTGGAAAGATTTAATGTATTGGGAACTTTTTATCACTAACGAACAGTTCAAAAGGTGGGACGAAAAATTTAACGTCTAGAATTTATCAAGAAAATAACAATTGCATTTCATACTACATACTTAAAAGTTGTTAAATTTCACTTTGCACTGTTAAAAAATAATAAACTTTGTAATTGATACTTAAAGTATGCATTATACACATTTAATTTGAAGCAATTATCTATATGAAAGTGCAGTGTAATAATTTCCTTTAGGGCTCATCTGCAATAAGGTTGTTCTGGACGTATTTAAGTGTGTTTGCTTAAATAAACAAAATACACCATATATTATGAATAATTTTCTGTAAATAGTGATAAAATTATTATCGTCAAGCTAAAATGTACACGAAAATAATATTTTTACCTCGTAGACTTTTATTTTTATTACATTTAATTTGGTTTTTTAAATATATTTATCGCGGCTTCTTATAGGGTTCCTATAAGTGATCAGAATGTTATTAGTTGGAATAACTTTTCGCTGCAATTTGTCGATTTTTATCTGGTACCCGTCTAACGGAAGAGTACCGAAAATTGTCATTACAGGGCCATTGCTCTCACAGAAGGAAGTGGTAGTTGTAATTTTTCATGATAAAAAGTGTCATCAAACGAGTAGACATGCAATACTTTTAAAAATGTAACAGCATATAGGTTTGAAACATATACTTGAAAACTTTTATGGAAAATGACCTCTCTTTCCTTTAAGGAATTCGTTGAGACTTTCTTGACATAATAATGACACAAATTACAGATATTTAAAACAATCTGACGAATCACAAACAAATAATTGACTTTTTATAATTTTTTGTCACTTTAACGGAGAATGATCCTATTTCTTCCAGGAAAGTGTTGAACCTCTTGATGAGAAGTTTCAAATATTAGTGATATCATGATGACACAAATTATTGATTTCAATCAATTCAATTGGGTAATTTTTTTCACTTTTACCGCTTGATTTCCAATTGATTAAAACTTTTTGAAATTCATTCCACCTTACTATTATGTTTGAATTCAGCTCAAACACCTGTTACAATTTTCAACCAAGTACAAATGAATCAGTTGATAGCAAAGTATGAGCATGCTCCAACCAACTTAGAAAAAAAAAAAAAAAAAAAAAGATCAAAATGTAATAGTGTTTTCGATACTCTGAACTTGTCAAGATAAGTTTAGGTCTTTTTCGTACTATTAGGTTTAGTTGATTCAACTAAGTTGTTTGGTTGACTGCCGCGTGAAGACTCTTTCTTGGCTGTTTCCCGCAAGACAACTTGTGGAATCAAATACTCTTCCCAACGGGAGGTCAGTACGATGTTAGACCCCGATGATAGGATAGAATATAATTGAAGAAGTTCAACGATTTAATTTGTAATGTTTGTTGTCTAATAATGAACTTCAGTTCGTACCTAATATGTTTAATGTAGAAATCTCCTTCGTATAAGAACTACTCCTGAAGGCATGATACGATGTTGACATTTGCGAATCTAGATAAGTCTCTCAAGTAATGGATATAATTTTGTAATATAGTGCTTCACGTGTTTTTAAATATAACAGTCATAACTTGTACTAATTAATGCAATGATGTTTGATGGGTAATGTAAAGAGAGTGACGTAAGTCACCATAGCATAATCAAATAAAAACAACAACGATAAAGAATATATTTCGTAGAGATGACCAAAATAAAAAAAACTCTGTTCCTTTTTTTAATGATAATGCGGCTTGTAAACATATATATATATTAAACTCTAAAAAAATAAAATTTTGTTTTAATTTTGGAGTTTTTAACCATTATTACTTATCCATTAACAAAATAACAAATGAACTTTTAAATTTGAGTGGAGCCGACTACTTTATTGACTACTACTCTTCGATAAACTGTTTTACATTGCAATTTCCAATTGAAATGCTTTAATCTAACATAAACCCATTAATCAAAAGTGCAAAACCATGTTTTTTATTGTCGAAGACTTAGTTAATTTTTTAATTGTCAAATATAAAAATAATAATAATAATTAAGTTATCTAAAATGATTCAAAATGTAATATATTACTTCTGGACTTTGTCTTTTTTCACTTGATACTAAACCAAAATTCATAAATGATGTATCAATTTAATTAAGTCCTTTGATGCTTTGTTCATTTAGTATCGCACAATGTAATGTTTCATTGAAAATTGATGTTAAAAAAAACTCAGAAATAGTTTTTTAAAAATTGGGAATTTGTGGCAATATACAGTGGTGGCATCACTACAGAAAAAAGAAAATTGCAATTTAAGCATGCTGAGGAAGCATAAGGAATCTTAAAATCTCTTATCAATGGAAAAGAATATCTTAACTTTTATGAACTTCCAAAATAGTAATTCCCCTGAGCAACCTGAAATTTACATTCTGGTTTAAAGATAAAGAATTTTAATAATATGTAATTTTTAGAGTGGCATACTAAAGTAAGAGAATTAAAAAAAAAAAAAAAAAAAAAAAAAACACTTAAGAAAAATGTTCAAAAGTGTAACAGTTTCCCCTACTAATATATTTATGTATTTAAATAAATATTACTTATGCTTACATTATATTCCTCAGTCATCTATAGTATAGAGTCATGGCAGGATAGTTAGTTTAATTGAAAAAGCAGAACTCTTGAACTTATGATGAGAAATTATATAGGATGATATGCCCCCAACCTTTTGCAATGTAAACTATGATGTTTCTGACAAAATCTTTTATTGTTGCTAAACATATCCATTATTAATATAAAATATTATTGTCAACAATTGAAATTTTCACTTTGTTTCCTATGTTATAGTTGGATTTATACAATCCAAAATACATTTTTATAAAAAATAAGAAAGGTGAATTTGACGGTTTGATTATTTCCGAAAAGGTATTGTTGAATTTATATAGCTTTAAAATCTAGGCATTATGAATATACCTGAATGGTTACAGTTATGTCTCATGCATTTATACATTTTGGATGGAATTGATATTGAATTCTTTGGTTAATTTGAATTTAATTCAATTGATCTAAAAATTAATTTGATTTACGCAATTTGCATTTAATCATATAGTGATCAAAAATAAAATACAAACAACCCATCTAAATAATCATGATCTTTACATTGTATCCACTTACCTTTGATTACCTTCCATATTTATGAAATGAGGAATTTGTTTTGAGTCATGTTTCCTACATAAAAAGAGTGTTCCTTCATTACACTGAAACTTTAGAATTAAAACAGGAATTAATCCCGAGTTAGAATCGACACAATAGGCATTTATATTAATAGACACGCGGTTCATGCATAATTTTATTTGGATGCTGATAATAATGTTGGATCAAGAACTAGGAACTCATATGTTTTTGCAAAAGTATGTTTCATAAAATTGTAGACAATGAATCGGCATTACTGCAGACTTTTTATAACATAGAGATTGATAGTTTTGATTAGAGATTTGATAGATCAAAATTTCTCACCATAAACCTATATTTTAAATTCCTAAAATGTGATCGTAAACATCAATTTCTGAAAAGTCTAGTAATAGGTTGAAAAAAGATAAACAGTAGTTTAAATCTAATATGAAGGAAAGCACCTCTACAATATACCCATGAACTGTATTATGAGATAGATACTTAAAAAAAAAAAAAAAAAAAAAAAAAAAAAATACATGACCTGCAAAAAATACCCCAACAACAATTTTTTTTTAAAAATTTTTTCTACATCTTAAATAGCAAATAATTTATTTTACATTTTATCAAGAACTGTGTCAGTTTAAATAGTCTGCTATGACATCATAGTTCCTTATTTATACTTTTATACACTTCTATGTTCAGCTTAGCGTCTACTTTTGCCGAGAACTGATATTGTTGCACAAATTGTCTGTATATAGTGTAAATAGTGACGTATTATTTTAAAATTCTATTGTAATTTGTTTTATCTTATTTCATTTATTAACAGCAATAATACAAGTTAGAAAAGGTGGCAACAACTAAAGCAATCGAGAAATTTCGAGATGATATTTATTTGTCGAGTTGGCTGGATGTTTCGAGAATGTCCTCTCGCGCCAAGTATGAATAAGACTGGAGATCGGGAAAGTTGGAGATTGACTTCGGATTTCGATGATAGCTGAACGCTTTGTTTACCTATTATAGTGAGCTTGTATTATCGCTGTATTCGGAGTTGCTTTTATTGGAGC
This sequence comes from Linyphia triangularis, assembly GCA_963978545.1. Taxonomy (NCBI): domain Eukaryota; kingdom Metazoa; phylum Arthropoda; class Arachnida; order Araneae; family Linyphiidae; genus Linyphia; species Linyphia triangularis. The sequence continues at coordinate 91,684,725 of OZ021722.1, forward strand.
TTGTGTTGAAGTCTGATAGTAATTGTACTGTTCTTCAAATAGCTTTTGTGATATCTTGAAGAGAAAATAAATAGTTTTTTTCTAGTAAAAACTGCGCCATCATTGCCTCTGTGGAAAATTCTTAACAATATATACTAGCGATTAATCATATAGCATATATATGTCATATTTGAATAAGTAACTTTATATTTCTTTGAAATATGTTACCAGTCTTTTAGGTTTAAAGTTATCTATATATGCATATGTTTTTAGGTATCAACTATAATCTAAGAGTACAGGGAGTTTCTTTGATCTCTCCTTCTACGAATAAACCCTGATGCACTAGCAATTGAATGGGAAGAATATATCCAATTTATATGATAGTTGACCAAGTAAAATGTCACAACTATTTTGGAATTACTCCTCGGCACGGCATTTTATACTGCCCATTATTCTATAACAATGTCTTGTAGCTCACGTAAATATGGCTGGGAACTAGTAATGAGGTTTTAGATGGGGAACATCCACACTAGACTAGATTATACATTTTATATTACGCATACACAATGAAATCCTTATGTTTATTCCCATTGATAGGGATCTTTATTTGATATTAATGAAACTCGTCATTTTTCACGTAGGTTCTATTCTGCTCGTGCAGCAGAGTAATGGTCCAAGCAGAGTAATGGCCGACATTTTGGTGGCTACCAGCGAGAGTGTGACTGGGAAGCGAGTCATATCTCGGTCGGCCATCAGAAAGGCGTCCGCAGTCCGCTGTCTCTTGCTGAAGTAGATGCCTATCAACACGGATACTAACATGGTGGTGGATATCACCAGATAATCACAGATCCCTAATGCATAGTCGACAGGCATTGCTGTTTTGTAGCTAAAGTGGATGCTGTTGAACTGAGCTGCCAGCAACTACAAGCAGAACATAATGCAGTTGGGAATATAACAAAAGCTAATAGTTTTTTATACTTCACACACGCCACAGAGATATATGTATATATTATTATTGACAAAATAATGTAAATGTGATAAATAGTATATACTATGTGCAATGTAACAAAACCACCTGATATCTACAATTCTCTTAAAACTAAATTAGTTTCAGGATCCATTCCTAAAGAAAATTTAAAAGCTGTTTCTCGCATGATTCATTTTCATTAAACGACCATTCTGTGAAATATGCTTAGGTCAAAAGCTAACCACACTTTAATCTAAAGAATACCACTTAATTCCTATTAGACGAGAGCCGAAATCACAACGAGCATTTGATTTACAAATGCTCAAATCCAAACATCCCTTCGCCCCGATTCATAAATTTCTTTAAATCTCCTAATACAATTTAATCTTGTCACTAAAACTTTTATTTTCGCTGCTAAATCGATTTTTTATTACAAAAAAAAAAAAAAAAAAAAAAAAAACTTAAAAAATAAGTTAATTTCAAAAAAAAATATTTAGAAAATACAATTTAATAAGTATCTAATAAATAAACTAAAAATCAATCGTAGCAATAAAGATGCACAAAATTTGGTAGGAGTGGCAAAAATCAAAAATGCAAAACACCCCCAAACTGCAGTTAATTTAAGTTAACGCAATTAGACGTAACTACACTTTCACAGTTATTTGTGCAACTAGTTGCAAGAGTAATTAATACTTTTTCAAACGAGGGGAAACGTTTATTTGACGAGTGCTTTAGCACATTTTTTATAATTTTACAGTTTTTTTATAATTTCGTGCAAAAAATATATTTTACATATTTTATTTTTAATACATATATAAGTTAAATATGCTATTTCTATATTAAGACCACATTTTCCATTACTTTCGATTAAAAAATTTCCGATTAAAAAGTTTAATTTTTTGCACACGTTTCTGTAAAAAATGAATTAAATATAAACCCACTAAAAATACTCACATAACTTGCTAAATTAGGCAAGTAGCAACTTCACCAATTCTCTATTTTACTTAGTTCTTGAGTTAAAACCAGAAATGATCGAATGCGCTAGGGTTAAAATAATGGACATGAAGAAATTAAACGGAAAGCTATGCTTGCAAGCGACATTTCATCAAAACACACATTCGACATTAAACTAGTGTTTATATAGCTAACGTAATATTTCAGTCTGTCATTAAAAGTTTGATATCGAAGGGTTATGGTTTTTAAGTTAGCAAAGGGGTTGGTATAAAAATTACGGATTGTAAATTTTTATACTGTCCCCAGTTCCCCCAACTCATATTTAGAAAAATGTTGCCCATGAAAAAACATTTCAAAAAAAAAAAAAAAAAAAAAAATTGAAATTTGAACGACCAATATTCATGGAGATATGAAAAATGGAATTTAGTGACTATACCACTTTACACCCGTGGTCATTAACATATTTTAAGGGCATGTACACAAAATGAAATACAGAGAAAAAGCAATTGCGCTCGGAAAATTATTCTGTAATCAAATGCATGAATACGATTTATCAATGTCTATAGTGAATTGTGGATGCTGAACTCGTTTGCAAGAGATAATAGGTGCTATACTCCCTAAAACTAACAAAAATATTTTGACCACGTACGATAAAAAAAAGAAAAAAAAAAAAAAAAAAAAGAATGAAATTTGTCGAGGCAGAAGAAATTCACACTCTTGTGTTGTGTAGGGGTCGCATTCGCCCTAAAATTCCTATAATTCCTTAAATTTTCGTTTCTCCTTAAAATTGTGCTTAAATTTTTCGTCTATCCCTACAATTTTAAAAATAACGGAAAATTTTTCCGTTAGTGGTAAAAAAAAAAAAAAAAAAATCCCTATCCTTGTGTAAATTAGCATGTAGTACTGCGGGATTCGCAGGTTCCTATGAAAATTTTAGTGGCAGATATGTATAATTTTAGTGACCAATAATGTATGTTCATCACTTCAGAATACAAGTAGGTCATACTAATACCAGATACCAGATGTATTTAGCTATTTCGTCCATCCTCGTTGTTAAAATGTACACTGCGGAACTGTACGCAGAAATGCTACTTCTGTACGGCCCATGTAATCGAAATGGGCGAGAATATGCAAGACAATATGCAATTAAATTATTTCCAAATGGCATACATCCATCTAAAAAAGCTACGATTTTAAGTATTGTAAAGCGTTTGCGAGAAATGGGTAGCATATTAGGAAGACGTCCACGATCTGGAAATTCAAGAGTGGTTGTCTCTGACGAAGACATTTTTTTGCCTTGCTCTTGCTTTCCCTCAGTCTAGTGTCAGGGACATTAGTGAAGTATGTGGATACTCAAAAGCCCATATGTGGAGAGTCTTAAACCGACACGGTGCACATCTTTATCGCCCTTGATTGGTGCAAGAGATTTTGCCCGGGGATGAAGATAGACGGTTTGATTTCTGCAATTTCATCATGAACAAGCTAGAATTGGATTCATCATTTCTGATGAGTGTACGTTTTCAAGAACTGGGGTAGTAAATAGGCAAAACACACACTTTTGGTCCCTGCAAAATCCTCATGTAATCCAACCAAACAAGCATCAAGTGCGATGGTCCGTTTGTGTGGCCTATGGAAGGGAGCGTTAGTAGGATCTTTCTTTTTTGCTGATACATTAACAGGTAAAAATGTATGCGAACCTGTTACAGGGACCTTTATCTGATTTTCTGGATGACCATGTCGTGTTAGCAGACCTTAAAAAGATGTGGTTTCGACAGTATGGTGTACCCCACAAAAAAGCTTCCTGCCTTGTGGGGTGGGTTTAAAGACAACATTATAGGCTATGGAAGTCCGGTAGAATGGCCTCCTAGATCTCCAGATCTAAATCCTTTAGAATTCTTTCTTTGGGGATTTTTGAAAAGTAAGGTATATGAAAAAGAATCGACGAGTCTATTAGATTTGCAAAATCGAATTTTATCTGCTGCCAGGTTTATTACGCCTTTAATGCTGAAAAATATTGAAGATGAATTTGAATGACGTGTGCGCCTATTTATTTGAGTCGAAGGAAAACACTTCGAGCATATGTAATTAAGAAAGAGGTTATTTATCCTTTTCACTTTGTTCATTTCTATCAACTTTTATTTTTGTTTGTGTTAACAAAAAGCGCCGCTTTCTGATTATGTTATTATTTAAAATTACTTAATTAAAATTGTTTATAAGTTTGTTAGCAGTTTCTAGTTAAAAATTATAGTGTGTTAGGTGATGAACAACAACTTGTTTGGCATAGTCAAACCTAGTCTAGAAGCTCGTTGTTATTCCAATAAGACGATATTTCCTCATTTCAATTAATGTAAGGGCCCCCCAAATAGCGTTAAAACTTTAAACTCCAATAACACCGTTGCTATTGGTCGAACAAATTTCAATTTTTTTTTATTTGAAATTTTTTTTCATGGGCAACGTTTTTCTAAATATGAGTTGGGGGAACTGGGGACAGTATAAAAATTTACAATCCGTAATTTTTATACCAACCCCTTTGCTAACTTAAAAACCATAACCCTTCGATATCAAACTTTTAATGACAGACTGAAATATTACGTTAGCTATATAAACACTAGTTTAATGTCGAATGTGTGTTTTGATGAAATGTCGCTTGCAAGCATAGCTTTCCGTTTAATTTCTTCATGTCCATTATTTTAACCCGAGCGCATTCGATCATTTCTGGTTTTAACTCAAGAACTAAGTAAAATAGAGAATTGGTGAAGTTGCTACTTGCCTAATTTAGCAAGTTATGTGAGTATTTTTAGTGGGTTTATATTTAATTCATTTTTTACAGAAACGTGTGCAAAAAATTAAACTTTTTAATCGGAATTTTTTTAATCGAAAGTAATGGAAAATGTGGTCTTAATATAGAAATAGCATATTTAACTTATATATGTATTAAAAATAAAATATGTAAAATATATTTTTTGCACGAAATTATAAAAAACTGTAAAATTATAAAAAATGTGCTAAAGCACTCGTCAAATAAACGTTTCCCCTCGTTTGAAAAAGTATTAATTACTCTTGCAACTAGTTGCACAAATAACTGTGAAAGTGTAGTTACGTCTAATTGCGTTAACTTAAATTAACTGCAGTTTGGGGGTGTTTTGCATTTTTGATTTTTGCCACTCCTACCAAATTTTGTGCATCTTTATTGCTACGATTGATTTTTAGTTTATTTATTAGATACTTATTAAATTGTATTTTCTAAATATTTTTTTTGAAATTAACTTATTTTTTAAGTTTTTTTTTTTTTTTTTTTGTAATAAAAAATCGATTTAGCAGCGAAAATAAAAGTTTTAGTGACAAGATTAAATTGTATTAGGAGATTTAAAGAAATTTATGAATCGGGGCGAAGGGATGTTTGGATTTGAGCATTTGTAAATCAAATGCTCGTTGTGAGTTCGGCTCTCGTCTAATAGGAATTAAGTGGTATTCTTTAGATTAAAGTGTGGTTAGCTTTTGACCTAAGCATATCTCACAGAATGGTCGTTTAATGAAAATGAATCATGCGAGAAACAGCTTTTAAATTTTCTTTAGGAATGGATCCTGAAACTAATTTAGTTTTAAGAGAATTGTAGATATCAGGTGGTTTTGTTACATTGCACATAGTATATACTATTTATCACATTTACATTATTTTGTCAATAATAATATATACATATATCTCTGTGGCGTGTGTGAAGTATAAAAAACTATTAGCTTTTGTTATATTCCCAACTGCATTATGTTCTGCTTGTAGTTGCTGGCAGCTCAGTTCAACAGCATCCACTTTAGCTACAAAACAGCAATGCCTGTCGACTATGCATTAGGGATCTGTGATTATCTGGTGATATCCACCACCATGTTAGTATCCGTGTTGATAGGCATCTACTTCAGCAAGAGACAGCGGACTGCGGACGCCTTTCTGATGGCCGACCGAGATATGACTCGCTTCCCAGTCACACTCTCGCTGGTAGCCACCAAAATGTCGGCCATTACTCTGCTTGGATCACCCTCGGAGACATTCTTATATGGTACGCAGAGACTCGTGGGCATTATATTCTACCCCCTGGGATCGCTGGTGGCTGCATATGTCTTCCTGCCACCCTTCTATGCAGTGGACTCACCATCTATATACGCGGTAAGCTTTAGACATATTTCTAACGGCAAGGTTGAAAGTTAAGCAGTATAATCTTGTCATTAATCAAGTACAGGGTGGTCAAAAAGGTAACTTTGCCGATTTATGGATCTACAGCTTCCGTTCCGTTCAACTGATTGAGATGAGATTTCAGGTATGAACAGAGGTATGAATTCGAGATTCTGTGAATGACAACATCATGCTCTCACGGTTACGTTTATAGTTAGAGAAATTTGAAATTTTCGAATGGCAACACATCGCAAAATTCTCAGCACATATGAAAACCCTAAAGATCGTTGGAACGGTACAACGTGCACAAAAAACAGCTCTGCAAAAGGGGCATGCATTTTCCATGTTCCCCCATTGTGCCCGAACTAAGTGGTAAATATACTTCGCTCTACGCCGAAGGAAAGTTAAGCATTTAACGCAGAAAATTGGCAATTAGGTGAATCATAAATAAACTGAAACAGTGCTATTTATTTGTAATCATGGAGAAATCATGAATTTATATAAAAGGGGAACTCGTTATGAGCTGTTGAAACTTCTATAAAAAGCCATATCTTGAATAGTCCCACATGCCTGATAATTGGTCATTCTTTTAATTCTTCATAGAGTCGGAAATGGATGCCACTATAGAGTAGCAAAGGGATACCCTTGTACTCCAAATGTATAATAAAAATTTAAAATAATTAAGGGTTTTAATAAAAATTTAAGTCGTTTTTCTATCTTTTTAAAATAATTTTTTGTGACAGTCAGTCTGAAATATAAAGTTTCTTGCGTGGTCTCTACGTAGCAAGTACGTAAGATCCATTGAATAGCATTTTTAAAAATCCCTAGCAACTTTAACTGAAATTGGTATCTGACACTAACATTATCGTTGATACCAAATGGTTGAAACATTATAAAATTTTTATTTCCTTATTTTACCAAATTGGTGATATTTATGTTAATAAATACCGCCAACTTTAACGTGTTTGTATCCGTTTCTAACAATTTTACTTCGTCATATATGTATACTTTGTGGTGAGATTTTCTTAGTGTTTTCTTTAATTTTCAGTATTTGGAATGTAGGTTTGGGAAACGTACAAGGCGAATTATTTCCACCCTCTGCTTCGTTCAAATGGTAAATAGACACATATTTAACTTAATTTTGATACACTTGAAGGAATTCTATTCATTTTATAATTAATTCATTGAAAAGTTGTGTACTTATAAACTAGAATGGAACATCAAAGTTATTTTTGTCTAATGAAGTAATTCATGCTCTGGATTATTAAAAATATTTGTAAAAGTGAATTACAGAATCTCTCTGTAAAGATTTTAATATGTTTAATATTTTCTTTTTTTTAAATTTTAAGGCAAGGTTTTGGATTCCAATATCTAATTAAAGGATAAGAGCGAGATATTTTATATTCTAGTTTATTACTTATTTAAAAAATAAAACGGTGTACTTATTATTTATTTCTTATTTATAATCAGCTTATGTATTTCTCACTTAAATAAAAGTATTTATATCTTATGCAAAACTAAAGTAATCTTTTACAATTTTTTAATATACCCAGTAAAAACAAATTAGCTGGACCAGTACTGGGTAACTGATTGTGACCATTACCTAAAATACTGGGCCATCGAAGGATCGCCTTTGCTTTTCAGGGCATAAAAGTGACCGTCTGATCTACAGTAGGGGCAGCAGTCATTTAACTACTGTTGGCAGCATCGTTTAAACAGTGTGCCAGAACCGGCTAGCCACTAGCGAGCTGGTTTAATGAGGAACTTGCACAAGGGAGGAAAATGAATATTTTTTGTATTTTCTAGTGTTATCCAACGAATATATTTGAGCAGTGCAATTATTTTTTATCTTTATGCTTTCAATTAATCAAAAATCGAGTTTTAAGTTAGCCGAAATCAAAGCAAAAGTCACGTGACCCAAAACGCATGAAAAAACCGTGACGTGGTTACGCAGAGATAAAGTCGCAAGATGAAGGAGAAACCATACTTATTCCTCGTCTAAAACAGGTTTTAGACTGGTTCATTATCTGCGCTTTGACGTTTCACGTAAAAGTGGCCTTTTCCCGCCAAATCGCAAAGTGAAAAACTAAATATTTTTTTAACTATCTATCCGAGCTTAAATTTTTAAAAGAATGTTTTTCATGATTTTTTCTCTACTTTTATTTAAAAATAAAACAAAAAAACGTGAAAGTTCCTCTTTGAAGCTAGTCTTATTCATATGGGCGAACTGTAGTGCATTTGATAAAATAAAAACAAAGCTAACAGCGAAGATAATGTGTTCTCACTTAAAAACTAACACTTCGTAGAGATCTATTGAAAATAGAAACAAAAATTAAACTCAGTGGTGTAACAGACCCGTGCATGCTTGGTTCTCATTCAATCGACACACTTGAGGGATGAAAGACTGAGTCAACTTTGGCCAGTCCAGGGATGGAACCGCGGACCTTGGCGTGGCAGCTCAATGCGCAACCACTTCGCCACTGGGCTTCGAGAACAGAAACAAGGGGAATATTATTTACCTTGTCTCTTCCATCATAACTGAATTGCACTCTGTGTCGCGTTTTCGATACGTTCTTCTTCAACGGTTCAACATGGCGTCCATAAGCAAGTTTGCGCATGCGTTAACGGCATCTCTGCCAATCTGTTGCGGGCGAGAATATTAATGGGCTATTGCTGGCAACTTCCTGCTGGTTCGCTGACGTATGGCAGCAAATAAACAGAATGCTGGCAAGTCAGAAATGGGCCTACATTTAGCCAATGTTAGCAAAACGCAGCTTTCTCTTATCCACCACGGCCAGCATTAGTGTTTTTACTGGGTAGTTATTTCAGCAGAAGGACCATGATAAAAATTAACGAGTAGGATTAAAAGAAAAAACCAACTTGTCATATTTTTTGCTATCAGATTGCATTTTCTTGTCATTTGTGGAAAATTCTTGTCTTTTGCATTTTTTACCCATTTTAAAAAAATATGGAAAATTAATGTGTTTGCAACCTATTTTGGAGCAAAAATATCAAACTTATTTTATCTAGTTTTTTTCTTTCAACCCTGTAAGCTTTGCACTGCCGATCATACTGGCGTTATTAGAAAAATGCGGTTATAATAACTTAGTACATTGGCGATGGACTCGTGATAGAATTTTGGCAATGGAATTGTATATTAGGTTTAATGAGTAATCAGCTATGTCAATTGAAACTTCATGCGAAGTATATTTTGAAAGCACAATAAATAATATTGATTTACAGAAAGAGCAGATGCATTAAATTTCACTACACTTTTTGAGCGCCTAAGATTGCATACATGTGGTATATATCTGGTATAATTAATCAGTTACCAAAAAACTCACTTCCAAAACCGAATAATTTTCTTTGATTTGAACTCTAAAAGCGTATTAAATTGAAATATACTTAAATTTATATTCATATGTTTCATATTGCCAGTCCCACTTGTACTTTAATTCTAAAATCTAAAGCAGTTTGATGTTTGATGAGGTTCCAAAACTTGCCTTCGCTTTAAGGACTAGTAACCATCCTCTGTAAAAGTTGTCAAGTGGCAAGCAGGATTCTGATTGCGCCACACTCGGACCCATCATAAATGTTAGAATAGACAATCTTCTTGTACTCATCAAGTACATACCGTCGGCGTGATGTTCTTTTGCCTATTGGGCCGCTTTCTATGGATTTGCATGATTCAATGAAGCTCTTGTGGGTCGAGCACTTTTTATTACTTTAGATACTGTTCTATGAAGATTATAGATACCGTTGTACGAGAAAAGCAAATGAGGTTAGGGATTTCGACCATACAGGAACTGGCATATGTAGGGCTCAAAATCAAGCTGTGTTAAAATTCATTGACATGTGTAGTTCTTCTCAAGATCTGCCGAATAGAAACGTTCACTTGTGCTTCTAATTGGGAACTTTTTTTTATCAGATGGGGTTAATTGTGTTAGCGAAGTTTGAGTGTGGGTTATTGCTAATATTTTGACCGCTTGGTATATAACATAAATTTATTTATACCAGCACCTGTTTATAACCGTATTTTTTTTTGTTTTGTTTTGCCATTAAAAAATAAACATTGTTTTTCTTTCTTTCAGTATTTCTTCTTGTCCATCATATTGTACGCCCCAGCTTTGGCGCTGGACGCGGTCACGTCTCTTAGCCTGGATACTTCGGTCATTCTCATGGGAATCGTCACCACCCTCTTCAGTGTCCTAGTAAGTGGTGCTCTTATTGCAATCGCCATTATAGATTCAGGTTGCGTGAGAAAACATATTGTTATGAATTTTTCCGCTGAGGCAATGATGGCACAGTTTTTACAGTATAAAAGAATTTATTTTCTCTTAAGAAAACTCACAAAATTTATCCACAGGCAACAGTGTAATCGCTCAAAGCTTCAACACAAGCTTTAGCAAAAACAACTTCGAATACAGCGATTATACAAGTTCACTCCAATAGGTAAACAAAGCGATAAGCTTTCATCGAAGTCCAAAGTCAATCTGAAAACTTTCCCGATCTCCCGGTCTTTAAATACTAGCGCGAGAGAATAATCGAGAAATTTCCAGCCAATTCGTCGGAAAAGAAACATCTCGAAACTTCTCGATTGCTTTAGGTGTTGCCACCTTTTTCTAACCTGTATAATCGCTATTAATAAATAAAATAAGATAAAAATAAATTACAATATAATTTTAAAATAATACGTCACTATTTACAATATATACAGACAATTTGTGCAACAATATATTTGTTGTGGGGTTTGAAGGATCGTCATTTTCTCTGCACCCTATAGGCATAATACAAAGGTTGCAGAAACAATTGTCTGCTCAAATACAGGGTGTCTATAAATTAGTTGGGCAACGGAGTTCAAATATATCTGTATAACTCTTAATAACTAGGCACTATTAACCATTCTTTTCCCACAACTAATTTATGTTCACCTTGCCATTCTGTATGATGAAAAAAAAAAAAAATGTTTATTGTGCCTAGTTATTATGAGTTATACAGATCTATTTGAGCTCCATGGCTTAACTAATTTATAGACACCCTGTATAGCTTCGATAATTTATAAGACACTTGGAATAATTAAAGATTTTTTTAGTTTTATGGTTTTACCTCAATTTAAACTTGGAAATAAATACTAAATGGTTGGTATTGAAAGAGATGCACTTTTATTTTCCCGGCAAGTTTTGTTAGCATCAATTTTTGTTATTCTATGTGCAAAGCAAAATTAAGATCTTTTTGAAATTGGTCTATGTGGGTGGTGAAAGGCTGAAATTGGTGGTACAACTGCTGAGGATATCGTTCCTTTAAATAAATTTGGCACGAAATGCCTTCGGGCAAGTTTTACCACTTCAGATCATTTTATTTCTTAGTTAAATTTGAAAAAGACTGAAGTCAGTTGACTTGCATCTTGTATGCTTATTTTATGTATACCCGTGGTCCCGTGCTTAACTTCGTAACTGGAAAACCAAATTGAATTTTTCTTTGGTGCTCGTTCCCTGAGGTGCTAAAAGCATTTATAAAATTTTCGTGGGGATCTAAAAAACTTCAATGAATAATTATTAATATAATAAAAAAAAAGAGAGAAAAGAGAGAGAGAAAGAGAAAGAGAGAGAGAGAGAGAGAGAGAGAGAGAGAGAGAGAGAGAGAGAGAGAGAGAGAGAGAGAGAGAGAGAGAGAGAGAGAGAGAGAGAAGTCAAATACTAATTTTTAAGTTGGAACGTAAATCCAAAATACTTTTAAACTTTTAGTAGTGTCGCCCTCTATCTTCCCCTCTCATAGTTAATAGTTTTAGATATATCTTAAGCATATTTTATTTACAAATGAGGAAGTCCGATTTAACAATGACATGTTTTGTATAAAAAAATATGAGTGAAATTAAAAATTTATGAATTTATTATGTTTACATATATGTCATTCAAATGACCATAAAGACAAAATCAGATGATTACATTTTCTCTACAATTAAACAGTGTAATTGAGTAAATCTTAATGTATATTGTTGCGTGGACGGGTTCGAAAGATTTGAAGCCAAAATCAGATCAAAACTTGCAGAAATTTATTCCAAAATAACTCTTCTCAGTTCTCTTACAGCTCCAGAACTTCTCGTTCTAGTAGACACAATACAGCTCTTTTCACCTCAATAGAGCATAAAACAGCAGTTAAAAACTTGACAAACAACTACTAAATCGCAGCAAAAGACAATGCAAAACAGTTCACTTTAGAATGCTCAGTATCTCCAGTCAACTAATTCAGTGACTCAAAATTCAAGAACTACTCCATCACCCGCTCCCTGAGCTTTTATAGGGGAGGTGAAAGTACGTGAACCTTCTTGAAACTCCTAGAGGTAGACATTTGGAGAACTTTCCAGATTGTAGTCGAAAAGTCCTTATATATGTACATGGGATACATGTACAGTACGCAAAAAAAAAATCATCAACAGAACGATGGCTATATCTTCGGTTCTAATTATCGTAGAATCTTACGGTTTGCACCAAAATGTTTTGCTTACGATTTTCTATATATCTGACGCAATTTTTTTTCTTGAGGGACCGTTTACTAAGTAAAAGTAACGCTATCTTCGAAAATTTCAATACGAACCCTTATTTTTTATCATTTCATTCGATTCAGAATACATCATTTACCCTATATACCAAATTTCAATGCATTATGTTGAAAAACACGTCACTTATGAGCGAACATATTTCGACCATTTTTTGACCGATCTTCAGGGAGAATTTCCATAAAAAGAAATGTATTTTTAAGGTTCTTCTTCACAGCGGGACAAATAGAACGGTCAATGTGGCGCGTTTCACGAAGATTAAAAAATACAAGTATTAGTCTAAAATTGCATAGAAACTACTTGGATTTATAGTGTCATGTTTAAGATTAATACAAAAATAGCAAGTAAACGCAAAAGTAACATAATTTATTTACAACATTAAAGATGTGCATTCTTCACACGAAATAAATAAAATATCGAAAACTGTAATTGCAGAAATATAACGAATACTACTGATAATTAGAAAATTAATAAATATTAAATGTAGGCATTAGTAAACAGTATTTAGCAAAGCATGAATATTTTACAGAAATATTTCACTATAAACACAAATGTAACTTGATCGTTGAAATTATTTATAAAATGAAAAAATCACCTGATTCAGTAAAATTTTTAAAGGATAACTTATTGAAATTGCTTAAAAAATGTTGTTTTAAATAAATGGAATTTAAGAAAGCAAATTAAAAAAAAAAAATTGATAGTTTACAGAAAAAATAATTGATAATTTAAAAAACAAAAAAAAAATACGCTTTAATAGAAAATCAAACTAAAAAGTAGAAAATAACCAATAGATTAAAAAACTAAGAAACACGCTTTAATAGAAAAGTGAACTAAAAAGTAGAAGATAATTTTAAATAAGTTTGAAATAAGAATAGAGTGATTAACAAGAAATATTTAATTTATCGTACAAAAGCGTGGGGTGCTTTTTAAAATATTTTCATAATGGCTCTACTTTTACCAATATCTATCATTAAATATTTACAAAAATTGACATCAAGCACCCCACGCTTTTTTCGATAAAATAAATATTTCTTGTTAATCACTATTCTTATTTCAAATTTATTTAAAATTATCTTCTACTTTTTAGTTCACTTTCCTATTAAAGCGTGTTTCTTAGTTTTTAAACTATCGGTTATACGATAATTGAACGTTATGCGATTTTCCACACCTCTAGTTTACCTTGAATTAATCTTTGATAGTTTTCAAAAGTCGTCTACTATACGGTCCCTTAAAGTGAGCGTTTTTTACATTTTCTCTAAAAATCGAGAACTAATAGTCAAAATGGAAAGAAAAAAATTATGGGGGTGTTTTATACCATGGTAAATCTAATGAAAGCAAAAAAAAAATATATGTTTCTATTCAAATTTTTTTTAATTGCTTTATTAATTAATAATTAATTATTAAAAAAGAAATTGATTCAAAAGCTGATTGCTATTTATGTTTGGCCATTTACAAACTACCTTTTAAAATAAAAAATTACTGAAATATATTAATTATTTAAGTATTTATAGCCAAAAAACCAACTTTTTTATTTAACATTAATTTATCATTTTCTTTTTATCATTTAAATTACAAACCATTCATTAGAAAATTACGAATTTTTGTATTTCGCATTCTTTTTTAATGCTGAATCCATATATGGAATAATATTATGAGGTTGCTATTGAACTTTTTAAAGTTTGGTTCTGTTTTAATATGTAGATGACCCCTCATGATAAAAAAAACTACATACAATTATTAAAAACTTTTCACGATTTACAACTGTACCTTTTGTTTGTTATTTCAACAATTAGAACAAAAGATATAGCCATCGTTCTGTTTTTTTTTTGGGGTACTGTACCTATACATGTACCGAAAATATCGCCAAATGGTCGCCAAGTTTGGCGACATTTGGTGATTTTCGCCAAATTTGGCGACAAAAATTAGTCGCCAAAACCGTCGCCAACTAGGCTATATCTCGCCAATTTGGCGAGATTCTCATTACTATAATGTTAAATGCCCTACCCCTTGAAACTCGCTTCCCAGAGTTACCTCTGTAAAACTCGTTATCAAGCGATAACACCCATATTGTCAGGAAACCAACTTAAAGGCGAACTATCACTGCCTTATGCGATATGTACATAAATTACTATTTACAAAATTAACGTGTATTAAATAAACGTGTTTAAAGTGTTTAACTTATTGATTTTGTACCAGTGTTTCCTTTTTTATTATGTTGTTATTTGATTCTCTTATTTTAGTAGGTTTTGCTCTAGTGGAAATATATTTTGTTCTATAGGGTGGCATGAAGGCCGTGATGTGGGCAGATGTGTTTCAAACCTTCTGCATGTTCGGCTGTCTGTTCGCCGTCATGGTTTTCGGTTTCCAGGAAGTGGGTTTTTATAACGTCTATGCCATTTCTTGGGAAGGTGGGAGACTCGACTGGTTCAAGTAAGTAACTTTACAACCTGTACAGTGTTGTACTGAAGGATTTGAAAATATCATACTAGCTCTGAAGCAATGTTTTAAACTAATGTAGATACTAAAATAGATTATTATTACATATAAGTAATTAATTAAAAACGCATCATGTTTTAATCTAATATGACGATGAACACTTTCATTTGAATGTGTTTTTTAGTTTCAGCACAAATTTGAGTGAGCGCTACACTTTTTGGAACTCTTTCCTGTTATCCATTTCTCCCGGGATCGTCGCCATCTGCATCAGTCAGATGGAAATGCAAAGAGCATTCTCCATCAGAAAACTCAAAGATGCACAGTCGTAAGTATTGACCTATATAGCTTCTATATTAGTTTGAAACTGCGATTGAAAACCTAATTAGTGTGGTTGATGTGTATATTGAATAGCAACAAACAACTTTACCTATGAAGTGAATATATATTCTATTCCGTTTTAGAAATTGTTACCATGAAATGTAGTCATCAAATGTTTAGGTTAATTAAGTGAGCCAATTAATGAAATAAAATAGTTTCAGTATTCGAGATAGAACGTAGGAAATATAAATATCAAGACTTTTTTAAAAAAAAAGAGCTCTTAGTAAATACTTCAATTATTTAGAATTATATTTCCAAAATTGGAAACTCGTTATTGATTATACGATCGTTAATACATTTCATGATTGAAACATTTTTATAACAAGTACTTTTTTTCCCTTTCTATTTCTCATTCATCTCAAATTCTTATCAAAGCCATATATCAGAATCTATATATTCCTTCATTGTTTTTAAGAAGAGATTTTTTTTTTTTATGTAAATATAAATAATGCATACATCTATATATTTAATAGGCAATACGTTTTTTGGGGTTAGTCCGTCCGCCTAAACTACTCAACCAATTTCAATGATCAAGGTGTCATTTTAAAGGAAATAAGCTGTAGATTTGCCAAAACGTGCCAAAATAATTTATTAACACTTTATTAATTAGTTAAATTTCAATATTTTTCATCATTAAGCTACTACAAAGCCTCAATGATTTTGAATATAAGAATGGCAACATCCTTAAGTAAACAAACCCGCTGCTCGGGGGTTCAACCAACCAACCAACCGTTGCTAATTTTAAAGCTATCCTTACTTATGTAAACAACAAACCGGTTGCTAATTTTAAAGCTCTTTTTAAACTCTTCGTTTCAAAGTAGATTTTTTCTGTTTTTCTGAAGCATTTTTGTATTAGAGTAATTATTATTTTGAAGTATTTCTATCCAGAAAATGCCTCGCGTTGGACGTCGTTCTCTAACGGGGCGACTTATCAGAATAAATAAAAGATATTGGGACTTCAATGTAAGGGCATAACTAATGAAGTTTTAAATCAGAATGTTGGCGGATAGTATATTTAACTTTCTATTATGAAACTTGCAATTTGGGTGTTTTCTCTATTAGGCCTTACATTAAAGTTATAAAAATTTGGTTACATTTTTTATGGCTGGCAAACCTATTCGAGCGCAGCAAGATGTTTTAACCACAAATCCGAGCGCAGCGAGGTGTTTGGGGGTTGGCGAGCGTTAGCGAGCAGGGGGCGAAGCCCCCTAGTTTCTTTTAAAAGTTCAATTTTCTTAGTTATTTATTAGCAGCGATAATTCAGTCTGATGGTGTTGGCAACGGCTGGGATTTAATCAAGAAATTTCATGATTATTCTCCGCGTGCTGATCGACATATTGATAGTTTTGGATCTTTTTTGCAAGTTCCCTTGTGTGGATATAAAATCAAGTTGGAGTGGAATTTAAATTAGTTGAATTTTGAGAGCTGTTTTGAAAGGAGTTCAGCGCTTGTTTGCTTTGGTGGTGTCTTAATAATTGATGTGATAGTGAAGTTTTTATTAAAGCTTACTTACCAGTAAAACTTGCTAAGACGGGCAGTTTCAGTCTGAAATTGTGAAATTTTAGTGGTGTGATGTTGAGATCATCACAATCTTGGAGTTCGCAAATCTAATATCAGGCATGTAAATATGAAACCTTAGTTTTCCCTTAGATGGCCCTAACTGTCAATGTAGTTACACTCAAACCACGTCATTGTTCTGACATCTAACAAAGATTTTCAGCAAAGTTAGTAATAGCGTTGAATATGTCGAATAGAGTGCCTGGAAACTGCGATTTGCGGACAGCATTGATTTTCTGTTACCATTTGAAGAAAACTGTTGAAGAATCGCATCGAATGTTTGTCGAAGCTTACGGTGAGCATGCTCTTAGTGCTCACAGTGGTTTGAGTAGTTTAAAAAATTCATAAGTGGAGATTTTGACGTGGGAAACGCAAAACGTGGAAGATCACAGTAAAAGTTTGAAGACAGGGAATTGCAAGTATTGTTGGATGAGGATGACGCTCAAACGCTACAACAACTCGCGGATCAAACAAATGTGGCACGAGAAGCCGTCTCTATACGTTTGCAAGCTATGAGAAAGATCCAGGAGATTGGAAAATGGGTTCCACATGAACTAAATGAAAGACAGCAGGAAAAATGAAAAACCACCTACGGAATTCTGCTCGGCAAGTACAAAAGAAAGTCATTTCTCCATCGAATTATGAGTGGCGATGACAAGTGTCGGTATTTTAAGAATCCTAAGCGTAAAAGATCATGGGCTACTTCAGGCGAACTATCAACATGGACTGCAAGGCCAAATCGCTTTGGATGGAAGACATTGCTCTGTGTTTGGTGTGATAAGAAAGGTGTGATCTATTATGAGGTAGTAACACCTCACAAAACCGTTAATGGAGAAAGCTACTGACAACAAATGATCTATTTAAATAAAGCTTTGCTTGAAAAACGGCCATAATATCAAAAAAGGCACAAAGCGATTTTACTTCACGATTCTGCATCATTACACACATCAAAACTGGACACAGTGGTGGATCTAGGATTTTCCTGAGGGGGGGGGGGTGGCGCAACACCTGTGCCTTAGCCAGGATGAAAAAAAAAAAAAAATCAAAATCTATGCAGTGTTCTAGAAATATACTTCAAGATAATCCATATCCATTGATTGACCCCCCCCCTCCCCCTTTTTCGTCACATTTCTGACTCGCCATCTTAGCGTAAGGTGAAATGCCCAGGTTATACCAAAATTACTTTTCAATTTAAAAAAAACAACAAAAAAACTCTCCCCTCCCACTCCTCAAAAAACACCCTTCTAGGCTAGATATTTTTATGAACTCCTTTGTCTCTTTATACTTATGACAAATAAAACGTTTTTGCAAAGTTTCATGAACGGACCAATTTTTTATTTTTTAATGCCGTATTTTACCTTTCCTTGGATTTTATATGTGTTTTCGTTTATAAAAAAGAACTGTAACTTTTTTTAGATTAGTTATATCGTTTTGCTTTTTTTCATTCGATTCAGCATAAAAAAAAGTACTCTAAAAACATGTGTCACATGCCTAGATTGCTCCAAAATTAATTTTTCAGCCAAAAAACTCCCTGACCCCCCCCCCCCAAAAAATCCCCTTCTTCGCTAGATATTTTTATGGACTCATTTGAATATTCATTTTCATGACAAATATAGAACATTTTTGCCAAGTTTGATCAACGAACCAATTTTTTGGTTTTTCTTATGGTCTTGGGTACTATTTTACCAACACTAATACATATATTTGGTGCGATTTTATACATCCATATTTTTTTTTTTACTTTCAGTTACCCGTATGATATAAAAGTATTAAATTCGGTAAAAAAAAAAATCGCTTTTATTGCATTTCTACACGTTTTGGGAAGTGATGAGTTCAAAAAAGTGTTTGTTCCTGTTAGTTATCAGCATAACTGAAAAAACGGATTGACCTGCGATGTTCAATTTTTATGCACAGGTTATTGTTGGCCATGGGACCCGGCATTACGGTTTTCGTCAAAATTGCACATTTGCTTTAAGTAGCTGATTTTGAAAAAATTACGTTTTTCAGCGATTACCAAAAAATGGTTTTAATGATTTTGATTAAAATCGCTATAAAAATGCCGTTAAAGGTGTTCTAATCATTCCCACCTCTGTAGAAATAAGATAATGCGAACGCCCATCAATGACTGTTTCTGCTCTGTTGCACTTAAAAGAAAGGATAATGCAGTGTTTATTGAAAAATATATCACAATTTTCACCGTTTCAGCGGCGTTTTTTTAGAATAATCGCCAAACTGGACATTTTTTTTAAATAATGAAAATAAAATAGGTAAATTATATCAATCCGTGACAAATTAAAAAAACATCGCATACTGAAATATTTTGTTCCAATTCTTCAATTATAACTGGAAGAGAGAGATTGTAGGAGGATCATTGTATTTAAAAATTTTACGAACTTCATTTTAAGTTGCAATATTATTTTACTTCTTTCACGAAACTTTTGAAAAAGAATCGGAAGTTTCATAAAAAATATGTTTTGGAAGAATAGGCTTAGAATAAAATTAGAGTAATCTTAGCCTTCTCTAAAAGTATGTATACATATTATGCCGTATGCTTTATAATTACTTATAAAGTGCAATATTTCTTGCATTACTTCTGCAATAACGGGAAAAAAAAAAAAAAAAAAATTGAAAGTATGTCCAGGTGAATATTTGTACAAAACTTTTGAAATTATCGTAAAAAACATACACATTTATTTTGTTAATTCATTCGTTTAATTTCGTACATGGTTTGAAAGCGATATTTTTTTTAAATAATTATTTCTGCTACTGTAGTGCTACTTTACACAGATAATACTTCTTACAAAATTGTTTATAAGTCTATTTTATGTAAAAAAACAAACAATTGGCATACCTTTCCAGTGTGGTGCAAGAGAGAATTGTTAATCGAAATTCAAATATGACGCTTATTTACAAGCCGAAGCAGAAATTAGAGCTGGACGAGTTCTTATGCAGTTAATAAATAACCTTCCTCTTCCTTTCTTTCAAAAGTTTTAAGTTTTAGCCTATTACCATTGGGAATGGGGGTGGAATTGGGAATGGGGGTGGCCATTTCCGGGGGTAACCCAAATAGTAAACCTCTCATTATTTTTTCCCCCCTGGTTGGCGTTGGACATCATGTGAGTCAAAATCTCATCCTCCCACTCGACAGAAAAGGGATCGGGTATCAGAGGTCCAAGATATCTTCAAGGTCAAGAGGGTGGAGGTTTGAATACTTGTACAGTCTTCCAACATCCGTTTGAATGGGAAGAGAGAAGGCTATAAATAGAACTTTGGTACAAAAATACTCTTTTTTTTTCCTTTTTCGGAAATTAGATGAAGGTTAAAATATAATTGTTGCTTGAACTTATTGAAAAAAACTTGGAAAAAAAAATATTTTTATTATTATTATTTATTTCTGTAAATTGTAAAAAAAAAAAATACTCCACCTGAGGAGCCGCGCCCCCTGGCTGGATCCGCCATTGACTGGACAAGGGAACGATTGAGGCGGTTAGTTGAGAAATGCTTTCGTATGGGGTTTACTTCCCAGACTTGCCTCCGTCCTATTACTACTTATATGCATAGATGGGACACACACTTACTGACGAACCCTTACGAAAATATACTAAAATGGCTAGATGAATGGTTTGCCTAAAAAAAACAACAACATTTTTTTTTGGCTTGGCATCCACCAATTGCCAGACAGGTTGGGGAAATGTATAGCTAGAAATAAGCAATACTTGGAATAAAATATTTCTTTTATCATTTTCATACAATAAACGTGTAATTTTTATACAAAAATCCCGTTTTCATGTTTACATACCTGGTATTGGTATATTTTTGACATCCAATCGCCGTCTCTGATGTACTTAACGAGCCTATGGAAGACTCATCACAAGAGTTAAATGCAGTTGTAGAAATAAGAGCGCTTCCAATCCTTGCCATGGCAACCCGTTGTACATGGTTGCCAGCATGCACGACGTTTATTGGGAATAATAGGTGAATTATTCACACATAAAAGCAAGATGACGTCATGAGTCTGGGGATTACAAGCGTGATAACTAACAGATCAGCGAATATTAATGAAAGCCGGGGAATTAATGAAGTCTCAGTTATGTGGGCAAAGTTTGAACTCTTGAGTAACTGGTATAAATATAGATTGTGAATGAAAGTAAACAGGGAAAAAAGCTAACTATTGAGTGATGTGCTACAAAATAATTACACATATATTTGAATGTAGTCAGATAATTGGTGTAGATGCATTTATTAAAATTTTAAAAACAGTTTTCTTCCGCTTGGATTTTCAAATTTTTTTTGTCTTGCAGTTCCTTCCTGTGGAGTAACATTCCTACATTGGCCATCATCCTGTTCACCAACACGATCGGACTTATCATGTTCGCCCTATTCTCTCGCTGCAACCCACTGGCACAGGACAGCGGAGTGGGACTCCGCAAAGCAGATCAGGTTGCCCTGCGCATTTTCTTGTACATATTTCTTCTTTCAAGCTGTCTTCATATAATACTTTCGTTTACTTTTATTAATTTTGCCATACTATACAGTGACAGATCCTCAATCCTCATTCTTAACAATACAAACATATACTTCATTTACAAACATATATATATACAAAGAATTATATCATATGCAAAAACATACATTAAATAATTATATTATATACAAAAAACATAATTATATCATTTACAGAATACACTTTATATGAAAGCTAGATTTTGTAAGAGCACATATTATCTCATAGAATGGGGTCAATTAGAATACTGAAAAAGCTGCCATAGATAAATCAAATCATAGATTATTGTTTTTCAAAAAATATTTTATAAAAGGCTTTGTTTTCTGTCCATATATTGATTACGTGGAACATTATTTTAAAAGTTTTTGTGGCCATGCATAAACCGATGTATTTGTATTGCTCTTCCCAACAAAAGAGCTCTTCAAATTAGGAATTCAAATGAAATTTTAACGTTACATTTTTTTACACATTCATCCGAAATAGAGCAAGAATGCTCTACAACACAAAACGAAATGTTTGTTTTAGTTATTGAATCAATAGCCCAGCTTTATCAGCATTGGTCAAGCAGGAACGGTAATTTTGAGCACCAGCGGTTGGTTGAAAATTTATATTTTTTTATGAAGATTTTTTTCTCCATATAATTAAAATATTTTTCATTTGCGAATAAATATTATTATAATCATTCAAAATTTTCATACAATTTTGGACACCTTTTGTAGTTCATTAAAATAATCACAGAATATTCTAATTTCCGTAGATTGTGCCTTATTATATAGTGAGCAGGATGACCTCACATCCTGGCCTTGCCGGACTCTGCGTTTCCGGGCTGTTTTGCGGATCCATCTCCTCGATGTCATCTGCCGTGAATTCAATGTCTACCACCATCATCGATGACTTCATCAGACCAATGGCACCTACAAAGATCGTTTCTAAGCTAAACTTCGCTATTTTGGCAAAAGCATTAGGTAAGAGAATAGATGAGTAAATTGATTGGGAATATTATATTCTCGTTTACTTATTACCTACGATATTTACTTAACTATTTTTTAGTAGCAACTATATGAAATGAAGCGTTGCCTAGGCTCAAGCAGCTGTTCCCTGGCGTTGGCCGGTACAAATCTGTTCAAAATCTTTAGTCTGTTGCAAGTTATGAGCATTTACCCTTTAATCTTCAAACCCTCGATTTCAATACTTCTGTAACAAAACATCGGAATAAAACCGATAAGTCCGATAAGTGTGGAGAAGTTGAAATACCCATGCAAAAGAGCCTGGTTTAAATTGTTTCAATCTATCCCAATTATGATCATACCCCTTTTCAATCCCATTCTGAATTTTCCTACCTCAACTACAAAATATCCAACACTAATTAAAATTTTTTTGTGTTCTACCCTTTGTAGTACATATGAAGAACGGGATTCTCCTATCCGAGTAAAGATCGTCATCGTATTAAACATATTTCACTTATTTAAAATGCTTTTTTTATGTTTAACTTTGTTACCAAGTACTATTATGAAATGAAAACATTTAAAGATTCATTAAATGTTCCTTATTCTTATCTGTTTAAAAGTATATAAACAATGTTTATGATGTACATAAACATACACGTAATGTTCCGCACATCACCAGATAATCTCCCCTAGATTTAAATTTGAGGCAAAAGAGATTTAAATTTTGAGGGAAGGGATTAACAAGGTAACCCTACTTAGGCGGGGTAAGCCTATTGTACCTATCATACAATTGTGCATATGTAGCATATGATACATGAAATAGTTCAGTAGCCTTAAAAAAGGCCGAACAGTTTGATAAGGAGACATAGCAGAAATCCTCTTTGCAGAAGTCTTGATACATATAACACCACAAGTTTTCAACCTAGGACTAGTGAAAGAGTAGCATTAGCCAGAAACTTGCTCCACTGTTTCAGTTGAGTTCCCGTAGCTTCCTCAAATGTTATCCTCGGCAACTTTTGTTGTTTTAAGATAGTTCCCTATACATCTATTGATCATCAAACTACTCATAATACGATACAACTTTTTGTCCAGTCCTTGTCAGACCAGTAGCGAATCGTCCTTATACAACAGTGGATATAATCCAGATGAGGCTTTGTTGAAAGTCCTTCATGGACTTCGTCTAGCTTTACCTTGTCGGCATCATTAACATTTACAACAACTTGTCTCAGCCTTTTATAGCATATTCTTATCATTTCAATGCCATTTTAGTATGTTTAAAATGAATGTAAGTATTTTTTGTTGTGTTTTCCAGTTGCCATCAACGGTGTTGTTGTGACTTGCTTGCCGTTGGTGTTTTCCATCAAGAGTGGAATCTTCAAAGTCTCCGTTATATACAATGTCGTTATTTATACTCCGGTATTTAGCGTGTACCTCCTTGGAATGCTAACTGAAACAGCCAATGAGAAGGTGAAATAATTATTTTACTTTGGGCTTCTTTCTTTAAATCTGTACCTCTGAGATGCAGGACGGACATTATGTCCATTTCTTTTGGTTTGCAATTTTTGGTTGCTGGTTGCGTCTTCGTTGCGATCCTATTACAATTCGTTTTTGCACCAAATCAGTAATAAAAGTCAATTCCCTGATGTACTTTTTTTTTATCAAAAATAAAATTTAAAGTCTTTCGTCTTCATTTTTTGTAATCATTTTAAAAATATATTTCATGTAAATTGTTTAAAGAAAATTCAGTGATTTTTCTAGATGCAGAATTAAAAAAAAAACAGGCAAGATTTTTAGTGCTAACCTTTTTCACTTTCATCTCAATTTATGTGTTCATTAAATTAATTATACTTAAATTATATTCTTCAGAATACTTAAAAATATATAAATACTGAAAATACTGAAAAACTAAATCGACCAAATATAGTACAAAAATAAACGCACATGCATGCTCGCATAGTACCCCTCCCCGTACCCCATCCACGCAGACGCTCCACCCCCACACGTATGCGAACACTGTCACATACTTTTCAATATCTACTTTTTCGGATAAGAGCGATCCATACCGTGAATTACTAAACATTTTTTTTTTATCCCACACATTGCTTTAGTTATCCTATATTACGTAACAAGTAATTTAACACATGTGGGTCAACTTGATCACCTAATTCCTTATGAAGTCGGTTCAAACAGAGATAAAATAATATTTAGAAGTAGGAGTTATGTTTATTACAAAAACAACATACAGCATTTTTTTGGGTTGTATGCTACAGTTCTAGCATTCGTTTGTTGATTTTAAAACTATACAGTATTCGAGCTCTTTTCATACGACACTTAAAGAAAAACAATTTTGGCGTCTGGAGAGCTTGAGTGTTTTTATCCTAGGATACATTGATAAAAAAAAAAAAGAACAAAAAACTTACAAATATCAAGAGTTCAACCAATTGGAATGCTTGGTGAAAATTTAGGTGCCAAAATTTTACGAATTTTATGTTTTGGGTAAGAACATTGAAATTGTACTGACGTAATGTGTAGTCTTTTGTCTGCTTCATTCCCTCTATGTGCCCTCTGCCAAGGTGTATGCCTACGTAAGGTTAGAAAACTGGTATACCAATATACAACCAGCAGCAATATGTCTCTTCCTGAATCATGAACTGTTGCTGAAGCTACTAGAGCTGACTGGTGTACCGAATATCTAAAAACACACAATCGATTAGAACTCCCCAAGAAAGTTGTTTAGTTTGAGCTACCCGATTAACCAGAATAATGTTAAAATGTTTTTCGAAAATTATTTTCGTATCATAGAAAACATAATTTTCAAGCTGTTGACCTATACAACATAGACGAGACTGGTATGACTACTGTCTATAGTGTAAACAGAATTGTTGCTAAAAAAGAAAGGTATCAAGCAAGTAGGATCTATTACCTCAGTCGAGCTTGGAACCATTTCTATAGCTATTCCAGTGACTGGAAATGCAGTACCACCGATATTCCTTGGGTTAAATATCAAGATCAGTTTATTTTAAGTAGACCACCAGGATGTGTAGTGTCATCCAATCCTTCAGGTTGGATGACGGACACTGACTTTATTATCTTTATGAAGCATTTTGTTTCATTCACGAAGTGCACACCAGACAAGTTCGCTTAAAAGATTCTCGATAATTATGAATCTCACCTTTCCATAAATATCATACATTTGTGTAGAGAAAACGGTATTGTTATCTTGATTTTCCCCCCAAATTGGTCAAGCAAACTTCATCTTCCTCGATGTGGTGCATCTGGACGTTTAAAAAAGTGTATGAATACCGTATGTAGTAAGAGAAGAAAGAATATCCAAGTAAGACTATGAGTGTATACTATATTACTAGTGTACGAATACAATTTTTCTAAGCAACTAGCAAAACATTGTTCATATTTACTATTGCGATTTAATTATGCTTATGATAGTAAAATAATTATGTTTACAATATTAAAATAATTATGTTTATGCTAATCAGGTAATTAGGTTTATAGTAGTCAAATAATTATGTCTGAAGTGGTCAAATAATTATGTTTTAATCTGTCCCAGTGTGTGTTTCAACTTGCCATAGCGAGTTTTTCAAGCAACACCTTACTCGGGGTTGGTTGAAACATACGTCAAGACTCCTTAGAAATTAGTTTAAAATATCTTACAGCTCTAAATTTCGTGGGTTAAAATTCAGTGTAATAAATCAAAAGTGTCACCTACCAATATTACTAAAATTAAGTTTCTAGTGCTATTTGTTTACGAGAAATAATGCAAATTTGAAAAGAGTTTCAACCAGCCCCGATTTCCTCTTCGGAACACTCGACGGTTGAATACTCAATCGTTCTTTCTTCTTCTCTTCAGGGCACATCTATTGGAATGATTTGCGGTGTTGCATTAACCACTTGGATAAGCATTGGCGCCATGTTGGCCGGAAAGCAGGACAAGCCTACTTCGCTGACGACTGATGAATGCAGTATCCACTACAATTTTACGTCCAGCAAACTGTACAATGCGTCCTTTCCTACCAACGAAACACTTCACAATGAAAACACTTCTCATGAGTTAAAGTCAGTTTGATATTCTATTCTTGGTTGGTTGGTTGTATTCAGATTATCTGGCGCCGTCAGCAACACGAGGGCTATAATGCGCTGAAACTTTCGTCATTAGACAAGCCAACATACATTTACAAACACCCATGCCTAACACGGGACTCGAACCCGCAACCTCGCGGTCTAGAAGCCAGCACGCTAACCACTATACCGTTTGGTCGGCTGATATTCTATTCTATATATCAATGTATTTATCCTTATTACTATAAAATGTCTATATCTCTATCATGTTTTAGTTGGTTTGTATTGTACGCAAAAAAAAAAAAAAAAAAAAAAAAAAAATGGATCCGAACGATGGCTATATCTTGTACTAGCTGTGTGGCCCCGCGCTGCTGAAGACCCGTTAAAGCGTTAAAGGACATCTATCTGTTAAGCGTTTCATAGACGCGGAATTTCCTCAGATTAATTGTTGTTGGTGATCAGCTTCCAATGTACTATAACAGATCTATGTTTTCGTTCATTTTGTAACAGCGAGTTCGGTCATTTTCCAGTCGATGTTGTTTTTGTAACAGCGAGTTCGGTCTTTCTCCAGTCGATGTTGTTTTTGCAGCGGTGATGCCCTAGCTC
Organism: Linyphia triangularis; assembly: GCA_963978545.1. Classification (NCBI taxonomy): domain Eukaryota; kingdom Metazoa; phylum Arthropoda; class Arachnida; order Araneae; family Linyphiidae; genus Linyphia; species Linyphia triangularis. The sequence goes on from OZ021722.1 coordinate 91,711,848, forward strand.
TCTTGACGGCAGTTGCTCTATACTTAGCATCGATATTCGTTCTTCTCTTTGGCTGCATATCAGCAAATCTCGAAATGATTTGAAAGTGCTCAGTGAATTTCGATAGTCTTCGGCGAATCTACAATTGAGGCTGCAAGTGATGAAGTCAAATTGAGTCTAAATAATCCGTTTCTATGATAGATTCTCTGTATATTTTGACTCATTCTCATTAAATGAGGCTAGATTCATAATTTTAAATAATCCAGTCAGAAAAATTTAACTATTTAAAACTTTATAAACATAGAAATAATATCAAAATATATGCCTTGTGTCTATAGTGCAGCTCTAGCCTCTGGTTTAAAAATAATCATGAAAATATATTGTACCAAGTTCTTAATTTTTGTGTTAAAATAAATCAAGATTTGAATTAAGAGAAAAATTAACAGGCATTGAAACGATAGTGTTATCTACCAAATTGTTCGCCAACTGAAAAATTATCGCCAAAGGGCATGGATATAACGTAATAGTACGTAATTGATGGTCAATGGATATAACGTAATTGATGGTCAATGGATATAACGTAATTGATGGTCAATGGATATAACGTAATTGATGGTCAATGGATATAACGTAATTGATGGTCAATGGATATAACGTAATTGAGGGTCAACGCGGTGCTACACAACGAGCCAAATTGGCAATAAACATTACGTCACGGATGACGTAACTGATGTCGCCAATTTGGCATACTTTTAAAAGATACAAGTTTTCCGAGCCAGAGATCAGAAATCGTTTGCGCTTTTTCCCATTGAAAATAAAATGCAGTGGGTTCCCAGACGAAAAAGTTAGTTCTTTTTTTGGCAAGTTATGACATATTTGGCAATCGGATTTTATTTCAACTCATTCCAAGTCGATATTTGACTAGTTTCGGCCATTTTTGCCACGGCAGATCAGTGGATTCGTAATCTACTCACTCTTCTCCAATTTCTATAAAAAATTCAGAATGATGTTCGGTGAGGTCCGAAAATTGCAGTCGCCTCTCGGATCAAAACTCCTTGGAAAGTATGTCCTTTCGACATTCCCGGGAAGTACATTCCTGGTAAGTATATCCTAAGATGCTCCATGGGAAGTCATGTTAAGAAGATTCATGGGAAATGCATCCTTTGAAAGAGGATATTTTAAGATAAACCTTAAGTTTTTTTATTTGCAATCTTAAAAAAATCTATTTCATTTTAAACGAAATATACCATTTTAAAGTAATGCTGTGATACCTCATGTTCATGTGGGACTACACTTTTCTAAAGTATTTAAAAGGAAATCCTAGTATGGATTATTCCCTATACTCTCTATGATACTATCTTCTAGATCAATGCATTTAGAAACTACTTTGTAGAAAACCTTGACATTTGGTGAGTAGGTCCGAAAATGATCACTTAATGAAATGACATTAATTAAAAAACCGAAAATAGCGCCTAATATGTTTTATTTTATATTTGAAATCCTTACATCATTGCATATGCAGTGGCTCCACTTGGTTTTGTCTTTTGATAATTTAATCTTCATTCATAATAGATAAACATTAAATGAAAACAATTTATGTCATTTCATTAAGTGATCTTTTACGTACCTATTCACCACATTTCAAGGTTTTCTGCTGAGTAGTTTTTAAATGCACTGGGCTAGAAGATTGTAACATGGAGAATATAGGGAATGATCCTTACTAGGAATTCCTCTTAAACATTGACGCCACATTTTCATGAGCAATCTATGACGACCTGAATAACATAATTTATTAATACACTATCTACCAATAAGTATTTGGACACTCATGCAATTGAGAATGTCTGCTGTTCTGATCTACGTCACCCTTGATTCCAAATCATGGTAGGCTCAATGCTGACTACTACTCCACTAATCTAGATAACTATGGGTTTCCTACGATGTGGCAGTTTTACGGGTTGGATCATTGTTACTTCCAATATGACAAAGCCACTTGTCATGTTGCGAGGTCCACCATGGATTAGTATGATGACAGCAGGCTGAACAGACTGGACTGCTCAGAGTCCAGACGTGAATCCTATGGAACACCTCTGGGACGAGTAGGATCGCCTAATTAAGGGATGCAGCAACCGTCCGAAATCGGTGAAAGAAAGCACATGTCCACTCCAAGCCGAGTGGAAGAAAATACTACTGTCCATCATCCAAACACTTGTGGAAAGCATGCCCCGCAGTGTTAATACTGTATTTGCCTCAGATGGAGGCTCAACCATATATTGAATTTATATAAATTATGTTTACTGCTTTTATCACAGGTGTTTAATTACTTATTGGTAGATAGTGTATTTTGTGGGATAATAATGCCCATTTTCATCTCATCTCTCTAACCTTTCTACAACCCTGCGTGTGAAGAATTGCTCTTCTATCAAATAGCTACGAACTTTCTACATTGCAGAAACACGTCTATTTTGACCCGGATTAATTTATCTTTTCAACTAGAGCCCAAGGCTCATCTAGCTCTAAAACATTTATATAAATAATAGAGCTAACTCAGACGTAAACTAAAAAACACGAACTGAAACTGTCTAAACAGATTTTCGTGTTGCCACACCTAGAAAAGTTATATCATTCAGTTCGTAATGAAATGGAGTTCGCATCGTGACATCACACTCCTCATGTTTGTTAATGGTATATTCCTTTTCAATTGATGTACGCGTTCGTACAGCACATTGTAAATGTAATTTAAGTGTCAAGGTTCTCATTCGCGTAAGATATGCCAGTCCGTGAGGAGTGTGCCTTTTTATCTATTTATCTTTTTATCTATTATCTATTTTGTTTAAGTGAAACAAGCCTTTAGTACTTTTAAATGTTTATTGGAATGAGAGGACATATACTAAATGGTTACAGAAAAAAAAAAAAAAAAAGCTTTAGGAACATATTATAGCTTCTTAAGAATTAAATCAAGAAAAATCAAAAAATCTTCGGAATTACAGTGAACGGTAATCACGTTTGGTGTTGAAAACTGGCTTAAGGTTTCGTAATTCCAGGCTATTTCTTTTTAACCCATCTCCTCTGTATGATCCGCTTACAGCAGAAAATGCTTCTGTGACTATTCGTTCTATAGCTTGAGTACGACTGGGATACCCCTTGATGCTATAGTATTGCGGTAGAAATGATTGCTGGGTTTACTATTGCTTCTGAAATCATGTCATCACTAAATCGTTCTGTCACATTCTCCCACTTAATCAAGTTCACATAATCTGTCACTCAAGGGTCAAAAGTTGGTATGTTTAAGATACGGATATTAATCACTAAAAGGGTTTGGGTTGCAGCAGACCGTTTGACTTTGCGCAAATTTAAAATTCTTTGGAGGACCGATTCCTTAGTGTTATTTCTGTCATCAGCTAGCATTGATATCAGGATATTTTCAGGAAAGCCCAAACCCCCGTTTCAAAAATTACTGGATCAATGGCTTTCTTCAAATCAATTGAGAAATAACGCGATAGAAAGATTGACTAATGCAAATGCTCTGCACCATAGATTACCTATTGTTTGGTTTTGATCTTGAATCGCATAGGTGCCTAGACTTTTACGATGAACGTAATTAATGTCAATAAAGCTTTGGTTGGACTTATAAGCCAAATAAAACATGAGAATTCTGTTGGGGGTTGTAAACCACCTTGAGTGGCGAATCTTTCCAGAGTTTCTCCTCAACAGCCCTTAGCTGCTTTGTCAGCAGTGATGGCTTCACAAATTTCCATTAAGCACAGTTGATCAGTACTTAAATCTTTCTTGTTAGTCAGTTCACATAGGTTGGGTTTACGTGAATGAAACTACAGGTAGTATCTCGCATACGGTCATTCTTTGGCTTGTAACTGGCACACAAACCATTGTAGTAGACGCTTCAGAATCAGTTCCATATTTCGTATAACACCTTCTTTGATAACTGTGTTGACAGACTACCTATTATCGCAACCAACATTGTTGTATCTATGTCATTGTCGACGCATGACCTAGCCGACCAAACGGTATAGTGGTTGTTGTTGTTGTTGTTGTTGTTGGAACCTCTTCAAAAGAGGCAAAGGAAGGAGAACTACGGGCATACAACCCCTGTCTCCGTATACATATTTATGCTGACGTCATAGAACGAAAGCTTTTTAAGCGAAAAAGCGAAGAATCACTTTTCCGATACATGGAGAGGATAGATTAGCACAATTCAAAATGTCTTTGACTGAAGTTTTTTGGCTGGGTGAGATTTTTAGGAGATCAAAAAGAATTGATCTCTCTGAATCGTATCGGGCGCATTGGAGAAATCTATGGGGATAATCGTCTGGGATATGACAAGAGTTACAAAGAGGAGAAGCCGAGAGTCCTATTTTGTGAAGGATGCTTTTGGTGGGATAACAATTTGAAATAATCCTGAAAAGCTTTACTTCTTCATATCTCGAGGAGATCCAGGATAGGAAGGGAGGAGTGACTAATTGATCATGAAACTTGAAGTTATATTTGGAGGAGGACCAAAGAGAATCAAATTCTTCTTGTCGTTTCCTCTTGATGAAACGTTTCATATCCATCCAATCCAAAATGGACATGGTTGGAGTGGAGGGATCTGATGCAGCCTTGCCGGCTAGTTGATCAGCTGTTTCATTAATTTGAATACCAGCGTGGGCATTACACCAAACCAGGATTGTTGGGGAGAGGATGGATTTGTTAATTAGGGCTAGTCGTGCTTCAGTAATAAGAGACGAACCCCTTCCACAAACATTGCCAATGCCCTCAACAGCCCCTTTATTATCTGATAATATTAAAGAGGGGACATCTCTTAAAAAAAAGGTGGCTAAATAAAGAATGGCAGCCGTTTCGGCGGTGAAACTCGAGGAGGGCATAGGAAGTCGAATGGATCGAGAGACTGAGCCATTTTCATTGACTAGGCCGAAACCCACCCCGCAGCCAGTCTTAGATCCATCTGTAGCCCAGAGTTCGAAATCCTCGTATCTCTTACGAAGTTCCCAAAAAAGGGATTGAATTAAGACAGGAGATTTGGTTGAGGAGTTCGGGAAAAAGTTGGTGATGCATTCCAAATGGTGGGTTTGCGAGGGGTGCACCTGAACTTGTAGGAAACGGGTTCGATTTTGAAGACCAAATTGGACTTCCAAGTTGCAGATCGTGGAACGAATCTGATGGTTTTTGATATAGGATTCAGGCTTTGGAAGGGGCAAATTATGAAATTGAACTTTTAGAGCCATTGTAATTTGAGACCATTTAGCACGAATTCGGTATGGTGGGATATTAGAAATTTTCCGGATGATGTCATTTGGCGCCCATTTGAAGATACCAAGTGCGAAACGGATAGCAGAGTTTTCCAAAACTTCATACTTGAGCATGTTCATCTGGGAATCATTTGTTCTCACTGAGTTAGCAAAATCAATCCGTGGAAGGAGGACTTGCGAGATGATTTGGAGGGCTAGTTTGGCTTTGATTCCCGTGTTTTTACTGCTGATGAACTTGATGATGTTTAGGATTTTTGAGCCTTTTTTGCAGCTGGCAAGGCAGTGTTCTTTCCAAGTGAAGTTGTTTTGGAAAACTAGGCCTAGAACTTTGGAGCAAGAAACCCAGGGGATAATATTATCATTGATAGAAATAGGCTGGGATAATTTCGAAATTTTGGGAGAAAGATCAATGATGGATGATTTCTCACTGGCAAAATCCACCTTCCAGCGTTTGGCCCAGACTGAAATGTTCTCCAAGGAATGTTTGATATTAGCGACACACTGGGCAGGGGACGAAGCCGAAACTACCACAGTGATATCATCTGCATATAAAAAAACCTGGGAGTGAGGGGGGACTTCTTTAATGAGATCGTGCATGTAAATATTGAATAAGAAAGGAGATAAGATTGATCCTTGAGGAAGGGATGACACCTCCAAGGGGTCGGAGAGCTGACCTCTCCACCTTACTTGGATCGGGCGGCAAAAGAGAAAATCCTGGATCAGGGAGAGTAGTTTCATTTCTAAACCAGCCGACTTAAGTTTTTTGACGAGTCCCTCAACCCAGACTCCGTCATAGGCTCCAGCGATATCAAGGGAGATCATGCAAACCCAATTTTTCTTGGATCTAGCCCAGGCAATGTGTTGGGAAATGTTATGGAGGCAATCCACCGCCGATTTCCCCGGTATAAAGCCAAACATATTTTTATGAAATAACTTAACATTTGAGGTCCAAAAAATCAGACGGGCGAGAACCATTCTTTCCAGGATTTTACTAATAACGGGAATTAAGGCAATTGGGCGATAGCTGGTGGGTAGATTAGCTGGTTTGTTGGGTTTTCTAATCGGAACAATAACAGTTTTTTTCCAGCTTTTTGGAAAAAAGGAAAATTCAAGGCAAAAATTGAAAAAACTTAACAGTTTTAGACAGTCCACATTTGGAAGGGATTTAAAGGCTCTTGCAGAGATACCGTCAATCCCCGGGGTCGAGACCCTCTGGAGTTTGATAGATCTATCGAGTTCCTGGATGGAGAAGAAAGGCTGACAAGTAAAATTAGGCTGAGATAGAGGTTGGATAGGAAGAGTCGAAGTGGTTTGAGATTTGGAAACGAATCTTTGACAGAGAAGGTTGGCTTGGTGGAGAGGATCACTGATTTGTTTATCTTTATCCTCAAAAATAAGGTTACTGGTGTTGTTAGAGGGGGCCATATAGTTGTTGATATTTCTCACCACTTTGAAAAGCTGCTTGGGAGAGGAGATTGATTGCATTTTTGAACCCCAAAAATTACGTTTTGCTTTTAAAACAGTCTTCTTAAAAATGGCAGTTGCCTTTTTGGCCTCAAGCCACACCTTATCATCGAGAGATCTTTTTGCTTTTTTATAAAGACAATTTTTTAAGCGTTTGGCTTTAGCACATGCCTTATTCCACCATGAGAGCAAAGATTTTTTACCTCTGGAAGAAACCTGAACAGTAGATTTTTGAATAGAGGAGGACAGGGTAACCTGTATTGAATGGGCTGTTTCCTCAGCGGAAAGGGCAGTAGAGTCATTGGTGGGGATTTCCACACAACTCAAAACACAATTTTCTGAGAAAGATCGCCAATTTGTATAGGAACGATTTTGGGTATTGAAAGAAAGCCGATTCTTAAATTTGATGAAAGTGGGGAAATGGTCACTAGAACCCTTTTCTTCTACTCTCTTCCAGTCCACTTTATTCATTTGAGAGGGAGAGCAAAAAATCAAATCGAGAACACTTCCGACACCTGCGGAGTGTTCCCTTGTTATTCCTTTGGAGTTTAGTAAAACAAGAGGGCCATTATCAACCCACTTCGCAAAAGCTTGACCGCTTGGGGAGGAGACGTTGTCCCCAAAAGAGATACTGCGCGCATTGAAATCACCAGCAATGAAGCAGGGGTGATTTATGAAGGAATCTAGGGTTAAAAAGTCTTTGTTGGACCAAGGTCCAGCCAGTCTGTGAACATTGCCAATATGAAAAGTTTGTTTACAAAAAATAATCTTGATACCAAGAAATTCCATAGTAGGAGAGTCTTGAAAATCCGGAAGGATCCAACCCGGAATATCCGATTTTATGAGGATGGCAAGACCACCCCCCCTCTCTTTCCCAGATCGAGGTTTATTAAAGTTAACATACCCTTTCAGGTGAAGGAGGGAACTATTCTTATTAATCCAAGTTTCTTGGAGACAAATTACCGAAGGATTTAAGTGATGCACCAAAAAATGTAAAGTGGTGAGATTGGCAGCAATACTGCGGCAATTCCATGTTAACAGAAAGGCCATGTTGGCTGGGGAAAAGACAAAATTCGAAAATTGTGTCTAAGTTCCCTCTCCAAAGTTCATAGGAGATGAAACAAATTGTTCGTCGAAATCGGGGCTGTTAAAGTTCTGTCCATGCCACAAAGGGCTACCTCTCTGAGCAATGATAGAGGTCAAACGCTCAGTCTCTGACTTTAGAAAGATTACTGTATTATGAAGTTCTGAGACTACGTCTCCCAGTTTGCGATTTTCTTTTTTGAGGTCTGCGATGTTTGCTTGGTATTTTTTTTCCCTCAAGATGAATGATTCTGCTGTGTGGAATTCTTTCTCTTGCCCCTCTGTAGCGTCCACAATCGTTGTTAACTCTGAAGACAGCTGACTTGTAACGGCTGGTAGGGTTAAACTGGCCTGGTGACCAGAAGGAATGTCTGTGTTTCTGGGTTGAAACAAAACGGCTTGAATAGCTGCGATGGCACTTTTCAGTTCTTGAATATCTTTTTGGATACTAGGTATCACCTCCCAAGTTGAATGGGGATTGTTGGTCTGGGCTGTGATTGCCGCGTAGGATACTTTAGTCTTCAAAGATGCTTTAGCTAATTTGATAGGGATCTTTTCTTTGATAGTCTTGTTGATGGCCGATTTTTCGAGTTTAATGAACTCACACGAGGAGTCTGTAGCTTTATGGTCTTTGCTTTTACATCTAAAGCAGATGCTTTCTTTTAGACACGGGGTGGAGGGAGGATGGAAGTCTCCACAAGCGGCACACCGTTGTTTGCGGTCGCAGGACTTCTGAAAATGCCCAAAGCGGAGGCAGTTGTAACAGATTTTGGGGGATTCGGTGTAGGAGGACACCCTGTGTAACATATGAAACAGGGGTACTGACTGTCGTTCCTTATATCCAAGCTCTTTAACGAGAACGATAGGAATAGGATCCTCAGAATTCTTTCTTGTAAATCTCACAATTTGTGAGAATTTAATTCCCACCTCTTTGAGCTCTGTTGCAATATCTTCAAGAGGAATAGAAGAGTCGACGCCTCTGATAAGATATTTAGTTGTGATGGTTTCTTCTATCGCTCGCCAGGTAATGGGGACAGAGCCAATTACTTTTAAGTCTGCGAGTTTAACGAAAGTCGAACAATTTTTAGATTCCAGAAGAAGTTTTTGTCTTCTGGTAATTTTGAGCGTATCGTCTGATGATAAAATATTTTTAAAGGTAGACTTGATAACTTGAGGATTCGAAAAAGGTAGACTGCCTTTTCCTAAAGTAGATTCGATAATGACTTTCGGACACGTTGCACCATATTGAATAGCGAATTGGATTTTTTCTAGCTCAGATAGCTCGGTGTAAAAAACCTTGCCACCTCGACGTTGCTCTTTGGTGGAACCACCCTCGAGGAGATCTTCGTCGTCCAACGACCTCTTGAGGCCTTCAGTCATGGTGAAGAAAAAACAAGTTACTTACTTGGCGGGGATTCTTAAAGAATCCAGAAATTAAAGTAGTGAAAACCGACACTGTCGATTAAAAGTAGAAAAACGAAGTGACGAAAGTGGTAAAGAAGAGTTTTCCGAACACGTACAACAGTCTCCAGGTCTAGGAGTCGAAAAGGTATAGTGGTTAGTGTGCTAGCTTCTAGACCGCGAAGTTGCGGGTACGAGTCTTGTGTAAGGCATGAGTGTTTGTAAATGTATGTTGGCTTGTCAAATGACGAATGTTTCGGCGCATTATAGCCCTCGTGTTGCTGACGGCGCCAGATAATCTGAAAACAACCAACGCATGAACAAAACTTACAATGTGCTTTCCTTGAGATAGCTTTCAGTTAATTTTCCAGCTTTGAAAGCGCGATATTTGTCGTAGTATGAACTTATTTTTCTCAAAATGCTGTAGTGGTCATTTATTGGTATTGAAGCTTGTTTCCAGGTCTCTCCTAACTTACTTGCAACTTATTGACACGCGGAGAAAAGTGTATTTAAATACACTGTACTTTGCTTCTCTTTTTGAATGCCAATATACGCGCCTTATTACGTTTTTCGTACGTAGGAAGCATAATCGTGGGCATATTACAGCCTGACTCAAATATAGGACTAATCATGTATTTTCTTAACAACGCCACAGTACAGTATTAGTCCAAGTACACAAACAAACAAATGTCACATAATAAAATTGTAATTTAATTTACTTTACAAGAACAGCACTCACCGATTAGGCGTTGAATTCCGTAAGTCGCTGACAACTTCACTATAGGGTTGTAGGGCTGATTCAACGGTGATATGGGGGGGGGGGGGGATGGAGTTGGGTAAAAAAAGGTTGAAATGTACATTGTACTACTAATTATTCAGTAATCATCACTTTTTTAGGATTTATACTGTAAAAAACAATTATTTTTAGTGTAAAATCATTTAACTAAAATTAGGACTTTTTTGCATTTTTTTCGAAAATTCAACCCCTTTGTGGCAGTGCAAAATTTTAAAATTAATGTTTTTTATTATTTTTTCCCTAATCTCTATATCATAGAAAAAATTTTCCCCATAGGTAGGTTTTGATTAATAATAATTTTTTTTCACCATAGAAGAACGATCCACCTTAGTGTACATATGGGTAACTGAAAGTGAAATTACACTGCTAAGAAGTTTAGCAACTAATTTTTACCCCACGATCACGATTGTGAATGATAAATTTGTCACAGTTTTGTAGAACACATACCACTGAATACCAAGCTAAGGGTGTGGAACATCGTACAACTTTCAATTACACTATATAATATTGGTCATTGCAGTAAAATTTAACATGGTGTTAATTACTATTTTTTTATTTTCACTCAAATTTTTGGCAATAATTTTTAAATGAGAGAAAAAAAAAATGTTGATTTTATTCGATAGTCATTACATTGTCCTTGCTTGTACGTGAAACGCAGAAAATCCTCTTTTGCAAACTGGATGATGACAATATAAAAACGTTAAATGACACAAATCCCCGTCAGTATTTTAGTGTAATTGAAAGTGTGCGATGTTCCACACTCCTAGTTTTTATTTGGTCTGCGATCGGTAAGTTATATGGTGAATAGTTAGCATAATAGTTAATTTTTTTTTTACAGCTCAGCGTTTCTGCTCTACAGATTATCATTCGCTTGGACAGGAATCATAGGGATAGTAACAAGTTTTGTCGTAGGTTACTTGGCCAGCCTTCTTATAAGTGAGTTCGTTATTACTTGTGAACCAAATATTTAATGAGTGTGCTTCTTATGCCCAGTTCCATAAATTTTGCGTAGAATTAAAGGTCCTTGTTAAATTTAAGGGTTCTCAGAAAAAACAGCCTTTGTCAGAATTTTTTTAAAAATAAAAAACAATGTAATTTTATGGTTCTTAAAGAAATTCACAATATTCTGAAATCGTTTCTTTGATAAATAACGTATGTCTTTGTTCTGAGGCGAAAAAGTTTTGCTGGTTTTTCAAAAACGATGTTACTCGGACAATCAGTTAACCTGATACTAATTTTATTAATGTTACTTGTATATTAATATTTACCTGTTATTTATTTAAAAAATAAACAATTTTTCAGTATTCTCATATTTATTTATCAAAAGGCCAACGACTATATTAGGTTTTTTTTATTATATCAAAAACAACATTAGGACTCCAGGTCTAAGCAGCTATTCAGTATTGTATTATCCATATGCTTACATCGAAAGGAACTAACTTTTTTCAATGTACTTGTTATAGAATAGAGATAGAATTTTATCACAAGCTTTGGGGAGCAAAATAAATAACAGGAAGATCTTTCTATAACGTTTGGCCATAAAGTGCTGTTTTGGTTGGGGAATTTCCAATTCTAAATCAAATTTAAATCAAAGATAGTAAAAAATTAAAATTTAATTATATATAAGTAAATCGTGTTCCATATATGAAGAAGTTTAGCATAACAATAAGTAAATATTACTTTTTTAGAAATTTTCTAAGAAATAAACTAACTGAAAATTTCATTAAATCCAGGAGGTTTGAACTTATAGTTTACTAAACAACAACCAAGAAAGTCAAAACATTTGCATTAAGTTATACTTATTTCGGGCTACAATGACCTAGTGGTTAAAGCTACCGAGCTTTCATTTCACTGAGTAAAGGTGAATACGATAATATTGGCTGGTGATCATTAAATTGATTGTGGACTCAATGTTCTTTTGTTGGGGAGGTTGGAAAGAAGTATGCGCGATAGGGTTTCGACCTCGTAATCTTAGCGTAGCTCAAAATTACAAGCGTGTTTAGCTGTGAAACTAAACACCTTACTGCACTTGAGTGGCTGTACAAAAGTATATTTTTCCTCAAGACTATTCCATTCTTCAAAGTTGTCACTTTAATTGCTACTGTGAAATTGTTATGTCCTCTGAGAAGAAATTTTCAAACACTAACAATGTACTGTACATATCACGTGAACAGAAATAAATGAAAAGATGCACGCGCATCTAATTAATGATCAGTGATCAATGATCAGAGCAGATCAAGCGAATCAGTGATCAAGGTAACTCTTATAGTAATAGTGATTGAATCCATTATTTACTGGGGCTTATAAAAGGTTTTCTCATGGCACTATAGTAATTTAAACGTTTTGAGACCCATTGGGACTTTGAAATCCACTTCTATGAAGTTCGTTCTTAAATTGTTGGATGGCAGCACAAGCTTATTTCTTTTTGGACATATTCTAGAGACAAGTATATAAAACTCTGTAAGGCCAAGATGGATGCTTAGAATATCTAATAATAAAATAAGCTATCTGTGTGTCTGTGCGTGTGTGTGTGTCTGTCTTTGGATCTATAGGAAGCTACTTCAAATTGGAGTAGAGCTCTGAAATTTATAAAATAAGTAGTTTTGGAATTCTAATTGTACTTATGACAAACAGAACGTTAAAATTTTAATTAGTTCTTTTTTAGTTAATTTTTTTTTTTTTTTTGAAAAGTGATTTTAAATAGAGATACAGCTCTTAAATTTTTGATAAAAGTAGTTTAGTCTTCTAAATATAGTTTTGCAAAACAGAATTTTAAAACTTTGATTAGTTTTTTTTTGTTTTTTGTTTTTTTGTTATAGGTCTAAAGCTCACTTTTGAAAAACAGAAATTTTAATTTGTCTTTAGTTTTTTTAATTAATTTTTAAATGAAATAATAAATATTTTACAAAACGATTTGTAATAGGGCTACAGCTCTGAAATCTTCAAAAAGGCAATTTCGGTCTTCTAATTGGACTTTTGAAAAACAGAATTTTAAGTTTTTATTAATTCTTTTTTAATTCATTTTTTCAATTAATTAATGAATATTTTACAAAATGATTTCTAATAGGGCTACGGTTCTGAAATTTTCAACATAAGTAGTTTTGGCCTTCTAATTGAACTTTTGACGAAATGAATGTTAATTATTTATTTTTTAAAATATTTTTACAAAAAGCGACTTCTAATAGGCCTAGAGTTCTGGAAGTTTCTACAGAAGTAGTTTTGGCCTTTTAATTTGCTTTTCACAAACACGTGTTAAAATATCATTAAAATGGTGTTGTATTATTGTATTAAAGGAGAATTTTTTGTGTGTGTCTCGACCAGGAAAGGGCTTCTAATATTAAGGTTGAACGTAGCAATTAGTTTTTAGTGAGTGAAGCGAGTTTACTCTTACGCAGCAATGAACCTTTCAACGAATGAAGTAAGCCTGAGCTTAGTATGAACTTTTCAGCGAGCGTAGCGAGCTTGGTTCTACGTAGCAATGAACCTTCCTATGAGCGAAACGTTAAAATTTGGGACCTATACACCAATGACGGATCTCTGCAATGCTGAGCCAAAAAATTGCTCATGGTAAAATTTCGTAGTGAAACACGGATATTCAGCTATTATTAAATAAAGTATTACATTAGATAAATATTTAATTAAATGGTCCTTAAGGATAGTAGACGTACATATATATACTTCAATATTAGTGGTATGCCTTTTTATTTAAGGCTGTAATGTATTGATATGCCTCTATATGTATTTTATGACTCACTTTTGTATATGGTCTCCTTTTAGATCATTACCAGGGCAAGCCAAGTGTTGAATCTCATTTGCTGAGTCCAGTCACTAAATTTTGGATCAAACGACGACGACTAGAAGAATCGGAGTTTCCCCTTCAAACGAAGGTATTAAAGACTTCTTATGAGTGGTGGTTAAATAGTATGATTAGCAAAAGGAGTTGCAAGGAAAATGTTTTTGTTTGTTATTTAAGTTTGGGATAGAGTTTAGAAATTTGGCTACCACTCCATGCTGCCTAAATTAAACAGATATAATCCGAAAAGTGATTGCGTTTTGAAAAGTCATTGAATAAAATACTGAATTTGTTTTTATAGTATACAGGGTGTTCAGGAACGACCGCATTTCCTTTTTCTTTTGTTGACAATTTTAGGGCTGTAGCCGTATCAGAAATCATTTTGTAAAATATTAATTTAATTAATTAAAAAGAAACTAAAGAAAAACTTAAAATTCTATTAATTTGTGATTTAATTTACATTTAAAAATGTAATTGAATATTTTTTTTGTAACTATTTATAATCTAATGTACACACATTTTCTTTTTGCAGAATGAAGATTGCTGATGCTTGTTTGTATAAAAATGAACTTCACTTCTTCTTATTGGTAGATGCTTAGTGATAATTAGCAGATTAGTTATATTTTCGTATTATCTATTCATGCATATTTATCGTTTTAAACATTCCTTTTACAAATATATTATGGCGTTTTAATTCTCCGTTGTTAAATTTAAACCGTATGTATAATTTTTCAAGAAATTAATAGTTCGTGTATGTGCTACTAATGAAGAAAAATAGATATTGTGCATCAAAAATGCAAAAGTGCATCATACGAGAGAACTTTCCCTCAATTTTGTTGGTGTTTAAAATTTACCACGTGCCACTTTTAATTTTATCATATAAATGTTGTAAATATATTTTTACACATGACTGTAAATAAAATCATGTCAATGCATTGAATTCCTTGACCTTTATTTCGCTTTCAGATTAACACGGGATTTGTTCTAACTATTTGTATTTGCGGCGTGAATACATAATGTTACGAATTTTTGTATATTTGTAAATATTTCGTAGTGTTAATTTTATAAATAGGAAAATTTATGTACATTTTGCATAAGGCAGTGTAATAGTTCGTCTTTGTTTGTTTCCCTGCAATGAGCCTCTCAATGCTTGATAACGGGTTTTACAGAGGTAACTCTGGGAAGCGAGTTTCAAGGGGCAAGGCATTTAACATTATGGTAATGGGAATCTCGCCAAATTGTCAATGGTTTTGGCGACTAATTTTTGTCGCCAAATTTGGCTTGAAATCGCCAAATATTTCAAACTAATTAAACAATAATAAATTTGAGTGCTTAACTAAAATGTCTGAAATGTTTAAAATCAAAAACGTCAAACTTGATTGGGAGGTGACAAAATGGATGTTAAATATTTGTTGTGCTCAGCTATTTCAACGGTGTTAGAAAAGGATATACAAGAAGAAATTTTTCTTAAATACCTAACAATAGGCAGAATTAAAATTCTTGATTTTGACATTTCTTCATAAGCAGTAGGCGAGTGTATGTAGATAGAAAATGCCCAGCACAGCATCCTTGGGCTATAATCGAGATACAGTTTTATTCGCTAAAACCAACTGCTCATAAAGTTCAATTCACCATATTCGGAATCAATCAGTTCATGTTTCAAAAGATGAGATTCAAAAATATTGATAACTTCATCTAAAGATTTGAATGGTTTGGAAGAATTTTGGTTTACAAGTCAGGGAAACAAATTCTCTGGCTGGAAATATCTTTACAGCAAAAGTCTGTTATATTCTACACTGTTAAAAAATTCAGTTCAACGTTGAACCAAATTTTGGTGCAATTTCATGGCTGGCAAGCAGTTGCACCAAAAAGTGGTGCAACTTCCATCAACGAAAAATACTGATGAGGAGGTTGCACGAAAATATGGTGCAACCTCGGATCACCGCAACCGTAACCGATTGAAATCGACAACAACCGCATCAAGACCGAAAGCCAATGTCTAGCACAGAGTATTTAAATCATTAATCGAATATCAAGGTAAGTAAAATGCTTTATTTTACATATATGGTAAATGTTTTTTGCTTACTGTAAATTATTTATCGATGCAGAAACTGATTTGCCCTGTGTTCAGTTAGGCTTAAGTGATGTTGACAAATTCGCAGCAATGCATTACCAGTGAAATTACATTAAAATTTCTGATTTCGCGATGTTTTATCGCACTCTTGCTACAAAAGTGACACAACCCAAAATTCTTTTTTTTTAAGTTAAAGTGTATACATAATCATAGATTATATGGGCTGGAAGGACACTTAAGTCTGTTTCAGCTTGAATTTAATATGAAAACAATCTTGTGCCATTCAACTAGCTTCAAGTACATGCAGTCTCGGATTTTTTACTCAAAATGATAAATTTTGACTTATATTGCACCCTTTCTACAAAAATGACATATGTATGAATAAAAATTTATTTTATTCAATAATTATTAGCATTATCCTAAAGTTTATAAGCTTTAACTGTTGTATGCAGTTTCAGACCCGAGTCATTTTTCATGAAATGTTTCCACCCTTGAAAGTGAACAATGGTCCCTCCTCTTTTCAAATAAATAATAGTACTTAAATAATATTTTATTAATTTTCCGTCAACTTTTAATCACGCTTATGGAAGAATGGTTTGAGAGGCCGCTCATATGAATTATGTAACAGTTTATGCCACTGCAGTTGAAAGTTTAATCATACAAAATATTCAAAAGTTCACTTTAATCAATTTCTCGAACAATTCAATGCATTTTCATCTAAACATGTTTTCTGAAAAAGAATGTTTAAGGCCCCTTTCGTTCAAATTATACGTTTTCAATTAATGCTATTTTAAATGTATTTTTTTCACGCGTAGTTTATTGTCTTTTTATATATCCTTTATTTCAATTCTACCTGTATCACTAATAGACTAAGAGACGACTGCATGTTGAGGTACATCATCGAACATCATTCTGTATTTTTTATAGAATGCGAAGAATGTAAATCCCCTCGTCTGCTGTGGCAAAAATGGCCAAAACTGCTCGAAAATTTACATTTAATGACTTGAACTGAATCCGACTGCCAAATATGTCGTAACTTGCTAGTATATTAACTCACTTTTTCTTCTGGTCAGCCAACGCACTTTGATTTTCAATGAAGAAGGAGGCAAATGATTTCTAATTTCTGGGTCAGAAAACTAGCATATTTCAAAAGTGAGCTTAATTGGCAACATCAGTTACGTCATTAGGGACATAATATATATTGTGTACTTGATTCATTTTTAAAAGATACAAGTAAGCCGTCGCCTGATATCTGAACCGTCTGCAGCTTTTAATTGAAAATTAAAGATTTAAGGGTTATAAAATAAAAAAAAGAATGCTCATTATTTGGCAATCGGATTTAGTTCAACTCATTCCATATCGATTTTTGACCAGTTTCGGCCATTTTTGCCACGGCAGACCAGTGGACTCATAATCTAACTTTTCTCCACATTCTGTAAAAAAAATTATAATGATGTCCGATGGAGTACCTTAACATGCAGCCCTCCTTCGGACTATAAGAGTTTAATTGAGAAATAAATTGCATAAATAATAAATCGTCTCGGATAGTTATCGATTAAGTAACAAAAAATATTATTCTGTGTAGAGCGACCAGTGATATTTCAATGAAATTGCAGTAAAGTAAACACAATTTTATACGTAATAAAAATAATAATAAACTCGGGACTTAATCATGCTCTTTTGTATATTTCAGTTTCCCGATGATGATGCTCAGCTCAGCTCACAAATCCATAGGAGTGCGAGGTGGTGGAGATCTCTTCTGATCATCACGTTGCAAGGCATCCCAGATATACTAATATTCCTGTCTGGGGGTTTAGGTGGTCAACGAAGATGTCCAAAGTCAAAAGAGTGTCCCTGGAGCCAGTTTGTAGCTACTCGTGGCATGTGG
This sequence comes from Linyphia triangularis, assembly GCA_963978545.1. NCBI lineage: Eukaryota > Metazoa > Arthropoda > Arachnida > Araneae > Linyphiidae > Linyphia > Linyphia triangularis. The sequence continues at coordinate 91,729,593 of OZ021722.1, forward strand.
AGTGTCCCATTGTCCTGCTAGAATTGCCCAAGTTCAGCCGAATGCGCCATGGACATGAATAAGTGCAGGTGATGGGAGAAGATGCTTGCATACCTGTCAGAGTTGTCTCTACTAATCAGGTGTCACATATCGCTCCAACAGCATATGCCACATATCATCGCAGAGGCTCCACTAAGTTAAACAGTTCCCTGTAGACATGTAGGATCCTTGGATTCATAAGGTTGTCTCCAAACCCTGCTTGTCCATCTGCCCAATACAATTGTAAAGGAGACTCATCAGACCAGGCAACAGTTTCTTGTCAACAACAGTTCAATAGCGATATTGGTGGGCCCAGGCGAATCGTAAATCCTTGTGTCATGTAGTCAACAACGTCATGTGTGGGATTCCGCCTCACATCATTGATGGTTCTTTGAACTGTTTGCACATTGACACTTGTTGATGCCCCAGCATTGAAATTTGTGGCAATTTGTAGAAGTGGTGCACTTCCATCTTGTTTAAGGATTCTCCTTAGTTGTTGATGGTCCCTGTCTTTCAAGGTATTTTCCTAACCGCATCGATTTCTCTGAGATTTGATGTTTTACCGGGTAATAGATACACGGTTTATTTACCACCTCGGAGATACTATGTCCATCTTTCAAGCGCTGACTATAATGCCACGTTCAAAGTCCATTAAATTTTGATAACCTATCATTGTAGCAGCAGGAATGGATCTAAGTCAAATGAGTACACAATTGAAGACTATGCTGCACCAGAACGTGGTTCGTATATGATCTGGATAAGTAACCTGATGCTCCGTTCAAGAAGACTAGAACTTATTACAAGTTTTATTCTAAAAAAACCTTAAATAATCTAGTACATGTTTTATATTTAATTTATGTATAAACAATGTTTCTACTAGGTCTTGCTCTTTAAGAAATCCTTACTTTTAGTTTTCATTTATAAAAACCTTTAATAATTCTTATTTTTCTCTAATAGTAATTTAAAATTCCAGCTTATTTATTACAGCTAACTAGATTTGACTCATTTTCGATATTTTGTGGTATTAATGGTTTCAAATGTGTTGTTTATTTTTAAATAAGATAGTTTATGCTAATTATCATACAAAATCTTGTTCAGGTTTGATTTTTAATTCATGTATGCAAGTTAAGGTTAGATATTAAAGGTGTTTAGTAGCTTCTTATTGTATGAAAAGTGTGGGAACCCTGATTAAAAACAATGTTTTTGTGTGCTAAATAAAGTAGACTTTCAAAAGTTTCATTTCTACCCTGCTAGTAATAAACATAAACATGAGCTATCTTTTTCGGTATGTTTGTGGTATTATTGGTTGTCCCTCGGCTTTTTATAATTATTCTTTATTAAGAATTCCCCTATTTCAACATGAAAAACTTGCATTTAGTACAAATAACAGTAAAATGACTTCCTCTGAAGGCGACTTTAAATAATTTTTTTAAAAATATATTCTATTTTAAGCTACATGATACCATTGCATAATGAAAGGTTGCTGTAATATGATAAAAAATATAATCTGCAAAGTAATAAGTTGATTTAGTGCTCAGTTACAGACTTTTAATCAACTAAATGTTTTAAAAAGCCTCTTCAGTACTTTTCCGTTAAAGGAGGCCATTGGCAAAATCCAATTGTGGTACGGATTCTGCGCCAAGATAATTTTTGCCAATAAATGGCAGCAGCTGCCATTTTTTAATAAGTTAACTGCCTATGGTTGCCATGATTTGGCTTGGTTTTACGTAAACAGTTCTTAACGCAGAATCCGTACTGTACTTGGATATTTTTTGCCAATAGCACCCTTTAAGGGAAAAGTACTGTCTCTTCTGTATTAAAAATGTATGTTTATAATATATTACATTTTTACAAATATATTTAAACAGAATTTGTTTGATAGTCTAATTTAGATACACATGTCCAACAGGGCAAAATATAATGGTATTCTGAAGCTGTGGTTTCCTTAACACAAGTTGTGGTGTAGAAAGTGGGATGCTAATTTTACCAACCGTATTGTTATTCATAAAATGTTTTGTAATTACATCTGTTCAGTTTGCTTTTTTGTAATGAACAATTAATAAAATATTTTGATTTTGTATTTTCATTTATAATGTGAAGCTGTTATTTAAATTTGAATATATATATGAAATTGAGGGTGTCATGTGACTCATTTTTATTGCATTTGAGATCTGATTAAATAAGTAAACAATATTTTCCTGTTTAAGTATTCTGTGTGAAATATACAGGGCTATAAAAATAGTTTGCTAAAATATGAGAATTGTTGATCTGATCATAATTTTAATTATTTAAAAGGGTTAGTGTTGGTAACAATAAATAAAGGTATTCAGTTTTTAAATAAATAGTAATGCTTATTAGAAATATAATTTTTTTTAATTATATTTTCTACTTAATATGTGGATATTTTATTTGTTGAAAAAAAAAATTACTTTAATATTGGTTGTTTCCAAATGGATATATTTTTAATTAATGCATGATTATACTACTTCATTGCCCTAGCTGAAGAACCCATGCAGTTATATCCTCATTGAATGTTGAAATGATAACTATTTTTTATTTATAATACATTAAAATAATTTATATACAAAATATTATTTATAAAACTATATAATATATGAAAAAGTAATAATTTAAAACAAAAAAAATTATTTAATACAAACAATATTTAATTTAAAAATATATATTCTATCCACAGCTATAACAAGCAGGGGGGGGGGGGGGGAGGGGGGAAACGCATTATTCAACATTTAATGCACCTTTAAGTTGAGGACAGAAATCATAAATATTGATTCATCCTTAACTTCAAAATGCGGTACAAAAAATATAAAAGGGGGTTTAAACTATCACCATAAAATGGTATAACAAAAACGCAAATATTGGTTCAACGTTTCACCATAAAATGGAGTAGCGAAAACACTAATTTTGGTGCAACCATGCACCATAAAATGGGGTAGCGAAAACGGGAATCTTGGTGCAACCATGCACCATAAAATGGAGTAGCGAAAACACTAATTTTGGTGCAACCATGCACCATAAAATGGGATAGTGAAAACGGGAATCTTGGTGCAACCATGCACCATAAAGTGGTGTAGCGAAAACGCGAATTTTGGTGCAACCTATCACCATAATATGGTGTCCGAGGTAGCACCATTATTTCGTGAAACTAAGCGCCAAATGTTGGTGGCAGCTAAATGGGCACCAAATTTTGGTGCAGGGTGGAACCAAATTTTTAACAGTGTATGTTAAATATCCACTTCAAGTATTTTGGCATAATCTCAGTATCTTTAACGAATACATTTAAAGACAAATCTTCACAATGGCAATGCTGTGGGAAATTGCAATGGGAATTTGTGATACATCAATGACATACAAATATAAGGATTTCTCCTCTAAACAACTCCAGTTACTTTTTCTTATTTCGAGATGTCTTTTAAATCTTCATCATGTCGTTTATTACGACTAGCTCTAGTACATTTATTTTCTTCAAAAAGATATTTAAGTAAAGATGGAACAATAGCAGGTTCTGTTTTTTATGGAGTTTGAAATGATTTTGAGGCACAGTAACTTCAATTCCAATTGTTTATCTGTAGATGTTTTTAATAACATCTTCTTCATGAAAATGAAGGATGCAAACAACTGTTAGAGGACCAGGCTTCCAATCTTGTTGAGGTATTTTTCTCATCATCTTTCGGCCGACCAAACGGTATAGTGGTTAGCGTGCTGGCTTCTAGACCGGGAGGTTGCGGGTTCGAGTCCCGTTTATGGCATGGGTGTTTGTAAATGTATGTTGGCTTGTCTAATGACGAATGTTTCGGCGCATTATAGCCCTCGTGTTGCTGACGACGCCAGATAATCTGAAAACAACCAACCAACCAACTCATCATCTTTCGTACAGTCCTGTTCCTTCGCTTGGAAATTTAAAAACTCTCACTGAGTCAGGAGCTTTGTAGATTGGATTTGAATCAAGGAACACCGCAAGAAGATGGTATTTCCTGAAAAAAAAAAAAAAAAAAAAAAAAAAAAAAGTGTAAGGAAAATGAATAATTATTTAAAACTGAGCAATAATACAATATGGTTCAAGCTATTTGGCTTTTAAAGCAGGAGTGGAAATTAGGATTCTTACTGCAATATATTATTGATGAATAATTATGAAAGTCTGGGTCAAATAAAATGGATGTACACACATATAATGTACGTAGGAAATGAAAATGAAATGGCGACTTTTTTTTGTAATAATAAAAATAAACACTGGTAGATATATAAAGAACTTTAGGTTAAGATTTATTGTACGGTCCCCCTTGGCGAATTTAAAAAAAAAAATCACCAAATTGAAAAGAGCGTCAAAAGGCTGCTTCACCAAATCAAAAATAGTATCAAAAACACGCCGTGCCGTGTAGCCAAATCCAAACTGTCACTAAAGTTATCGGACAACCTTGACGACGGGTTGCACATTCGGTGCCGAATCGCCAACTTTCATAAAGTTGCCAAAGGGGACCATACAGTAAATTTTAAACAAACTCTATCCTCCTCCTCGATCAGAACGAATTTTCTTTATTTTTCTGTCAAACTTGTTTTCGACAAGTGCTGCATAGCCTTTTAAAGTATCAGCAACTTCTGATTTGTTTGACAACAAATATATATGAGTGTATCTTGAGTAGTCATCTATAAAACTCGCCACATATCGTTTTCCACTAGGTGTCACAGTTTGCATTGGCCCACAAACATCTGTATGGATTAAGTCTAATGGAGCTCTTGATTCACTAAAAGACTGTTTTGGAAATGGTAATCTGGCCAGTTTTCCTTTCATACATGTATCACACGACATTTTGATTCCACAGTCAACTATCTCTAAACCATCCAAAAGATTTTCAGTGTGCATTTTCTTTATTGCTTCAGGATCACGATGTCCCATTTTTCGATGCCACGAATGAATACAATTGTCCTTGTGTTCCATCACTGTATGAACTTTACTTGCTAGATATACTTTATATAAATGTCCATATGAGTTAGCAAATCCTATTTGCTTACCATCTTTAAAAATATCACAGCCTTCCTTGTTAAAGGTAACTGAAATATCACTCAAATTTAGCTGCCTGACAGAAATTATGTTTCCAACAACTTTTGGAGCATAAAACACTTCAGTAAGAACAACAGGTGTTATCACTTCTTGATTTTTAAACATCAACTTTCCAGATCCTATACCAACTACATCAATTAATTCCCCATTGGCAACTTCAATCTTATCTTTGTATGATGTTTTAGTGTCGTGAAGAACTCTCTGTCATTGGTTACATGTCGAGTAGCACCAGAATCTAAAATCCAACCATCTGATTGAACGTCAAATGTAAACAATTGATCTTTATGTTCAACGGCATTAACTTTATTCTGTTGATTATCCTTTCATTTTCTGTACTTCTGGCAATCCTTTTTGAAATGCCCATTTTTCTTGCAGAAATAACAAGTTATAGAATGTTTCTTTAAATCTTTGTTAGAAACTGACTTTAACATCCTCTCCGAAGAGCTGCATGAAGTCACTTCTGCATGTTGCCTTCTTTCAAATTCAGCTATAACCTTCTGCTGAACGACAACAAACGTCAATTCCTTTTCTGAACGAGTTTCTAATGCTGTTATTAAAGGATCATAACTCCTAGGCAAACTGCTCAACAGCATAGCTACATTCCAACTGTCAGATAAAGACTCTTCACCAATGTCCCTAAGCTTTAAAAACAATTCTTGCATGTGCGTAATATGCTGCGGAACATTTCCACCTTCTTCGAGCTTCAAAGAACAAATCGTTTGCATCAGATGCACTTTGTTTGTTAAGGTACTTTTCTCGTGATACTCTTTCAAAGCATACCACATTTCTTTAGCGGTAGATTTACCTCGAATGTGAATCAGCTGATCATCTTCCACAGAAAGTCCGATATATGCTTGTCCTTTGCTATCAGCTATTTCCCACTCGGCAATAAGTTTTCCATTGGGATCCAAGTCCGCATTTGGCCTTTCACCATCTATAATCTTTTTATACAAATTTTCCTTCATCAAAAGTAGTTTAACTTTATATTTCCAGTTGGAGTAATTCTCATTATTGAGCTTTATAACGTTACTTTGATCAGCCATTGTGCTCTAACACTTTATGAACAAAACTCAAACTAGGAAGTAAAACACAAACTAACTTTTTCAAATCGATACTCAACTTTCCTTAAATGCATCCGCTGGCGCCCATAACCTGTTGCAGTTCCTTATGCGCAGTATTTTTTATTAACAAACCGTTTATTTGAAAAAAGGAAAAAGAACTACATGAAAGTAGAAGTTACTAAAAATCAAACCTTGTCAAATCATTTCAAACGGTTATAGTTAAAACATTCAACAGCTGGAACTGTGGAGGCGAGGGCCACATACGGAGAAACTGCCGATCCCGCCAAGACACTGGAGCTAAGACCTCTCCCAGAATGGAGGAGGGAAACTAAATTCTGGCCATCTCGCGGGGCGGAGGTTGCCAGTTGTTGAGAAGCCCCATTTAAGAGCTCTGCAAATTTCTGCAATGAGTGGTGGCAGTAATGGACTTTTCATAATGGGACACGTAAATGGAGTTCCCTGCAATATGATCATCGATACTGAAGCCAATGTAACCATCATCCGTAAAGATTTGGCTCAACAACTGGATGGAAGACTCATCTGGACGCCGCCCTGCGTTACCCTCCAAACTGTATCCGGTGATAAAATCAACATCCATGGGAAAATGAACATCAACATCACGTTCGGGAGTGCTTCTTATCGCCACACGGCATATGTGGCGGACATTATGGACACTTGTATACTCGGACTGGACTTTTTAAGGAAATATAATTTTTCCTTGGACTTTCAAAACAATGAGCTGCATTCAGTTTCTGAAGACATAGCTTTATTTGGAATCAAAGATAGTGAAGTTAAATCTATACATCAAATAATAGCTCAAAATGACATCACATTACCCGCAAGAACAGAATTATTACTTCCTGAATATAAAAGTTACCGATATGGCATAATGGAATACCCTAAAAACCACAACAGCCCCAAAGGAGTACTGGTAGCTTCAACTCTCGTCGACCTTTCAAGGACTGCCATACCTGTGAGGGTTGCCAATGTGAATGATAAAGTGAAAGTCATAAAGAAAGGTGAAGTGTTAGCCACATGTACTCCAGTAACTTGCATAAATCGAAATAGAAATCCTCCAGTCACTGTGTCTTCAGAGAACTTAACATCAGAGCTACTGCAGAATGCACCGTTAAACAACGTAGAAAGAAGTGCTGCACAACTGGTCATCCAAGAATTCCAAGATGTCTTTTCCCTCACAACTTCAGATGTCGGACGAACAAGTTTGACGCAGCATAGAATTTATACAGGAGACCACCCACCTATCAAGCAACACCCAAGACGACTACCATTTGCTAAACAAGAAGAGGTAGGAAGACTCTTAAAGGAAATGCAAGATAGCGACGTGATTGAACCTTCAGCCAGCCTTTGGGCCTCGCTCATCGTCCTGGTTCGGAAGAAGGATGGTTCAACTAGATTTTGCTTCGATTATCGGAGGTTGAACGATGTCACGAAGAAAGACAGCTACCCTCTTCCCAGAATTGATGACACTTTGGACACATTCTTTCTGGAAACAAGTGGTTTTCGACACTAGATTTAAAGAGTGGATATTGGCAGGTTGAGATACACCCTGATGATAAAGAGAAGACAGAATTCACAACCGGGCAAGGACTTTGGCAGTTCAAGGTGATGCCTTTTGGATTTTGCAATGCTCCAGCAACATTCGAACGCCTCATGGAAACAGTGCTAAGAGGTCTTTCCTACGAAGCCTGTCTCGTTTACCTCGATGACATCATTATCGTGGGGCGAAGTTTCGAGGAACATCTTGAAAATTTTAGGAAGGTTCTGCGGAAGTTAAAAGATGCCAACCTGAAGTTAAGTCCGGCCAAATGCAAGTTATTCCGACATGAAATGACCTACCTCGGACATGTCATGTCTGCTGAGGGTGTACGCACAGTTCCAGAAAAAGTGTCGGCAGTTAAAGAGTGGAAACGCCCCAAAGATGTACATCAATTAAGGAGTTTCCTGGGGCTTTGCGATATAGACGATTATATAGATATATATATAGATTATTAATATATAGATTACATAGACGACTATAGACGATTCGTGAAGGACTTTTCTTGCATCACAAGACCCCTTCACAGACTGACAGAGAGCAAGTAGAAATTCTTGTGGACGAAAGACTGTGAGAATGCATTTGATCAACTGAAGGAGGCTTTAACATCTGCACCTATCCTGACGTATCCTCAGCCCGATAAACAATTCCTTCTTGACTAGGATGCGAACAACGAGAGTGTCGGTGCTGTTTTGTCCCAAGAAATAGACGACCAAGAACGAGTCGTAGCATATTGGAGTAAGTGCCTATCTAAACCGGAGAGGAATTGCTGTGTCACCAGGAAAGAGTTGCTCGCCATAATTAAAGCCGTAGAGCATTTCCATCATTACGTCTACGGCAGGAAATTCCTGCTCCGTACGGATCATGCATCGTTGACCTGGCTTCTAAATTTCAAGAATCTCGATGGTCAGATAGCCAGATGGATAGAGAGACTCCAAGAGTATGACATTGATATCCGTCATCGGAAAGGATCATCACATGGAAACGCAGACGACCTGTCTAGGAGACCCTGCCCAGAAAGTTGCCGATATTGTTCCAGGGTTGAGGCGAGTTACGGACTGATCAATCCGGTAATACGCCAAGTTACATCTTCAACATGATCGGATCCAGACCCGTGGAGTGACGGAGAAGTCAGAAAAGACCAATTGGGAGATCCTGACATCAAGCCTATAATCGATTTAAAGGAGTCTACACCTACTTGGAAGGACATTTCCACCTTTAGTCCTACGACAAAGCAATATTGGGCCCTCTGGGACTCCCTCCATATTCGAAACGGCGTGCTGTACCGGAAGTTCAAATCTGATGATGGAAAGACATCCCGATGGCAACTATTACTTCCAAAATCCCGAGTCCCAGACGTTCTTAAAGAACTTTATAGTAGTCCAACTGGAGGCCACTTAGGAGTAATGAAAACGTTGCAAAGAGTTCGAGAGCAGTTCTACTAGAGTAAGGCGAGGACTGACGTGGAGAAGTGGTGCCGATCATGTGATGCCTGTGCAGCCCGGAAAGGACCGAAGAAACGCAGTCGAAGAAAACTGCAACGTTACAACGTGGGAGCTCCTTTTGAACGGATTGCGTTTGACATCTTGGGAACACTACCACGATCTGCTGACGGCAACAGATACATCCTTGTTGTCATGGATTATTTTACGAAGTGGCCCGAAGCGTATCCTATCCCTGATCAAGAGGCTACCACCGTTGAAGAGGTAATGGTTCAGAACTGGATTTCCAGATTTGGAGTGCCTCTTCAGTTACACTTCAATCAAGGAAGGAATTTTACCTCTTCTGTAATGAAAGGACATTGTGATCTACTTGGCATTGACAAAACACAGACGACGCCTTTCCACCCACAGTCGGATGGCATGGTGGAGAGGTTTAACAGAACCATCCTCAATAACCTCTCACTGATGGTTTCAAGAAACCAACAGGACTGGGATCAGAAGTTACCTTTGTTTCTTCTGACCTATCGCAGCGCTATCCACGAGACTACCGGCTATTCCCCATCTCATATGCTCTTCGGTCGTAACCTTCGTCTGCCGTGTGATCTGTTATTTGGCCGCCCTCCGGATGCACCTTCATCGCCAGAGGAGTACGTCGAGGATCTTCAGGCACGGTTTGAAGATGTGCACAATTTTGCCCGAGAGCGGATCCACGTGGCGACGGATAAGATGAAGACCAGATACGACACGAAGGCTACAGGACATCAATTCCACGAAGATGACAAGGTTTGGTTCTGGAACCCGAAACGACAAAAAGGACTTTCTCCCAAACTTCAGTCTCATTGGGATGGTCAATACTCAGTCCTCAACCGGCTGAATGATGTCGTGGTCCGAATACGCAAGTCTCCCAATTCTAAACCTAGAGTCGTACATTACGACAGGTTAGCCCCTTACTATGGCCATAGTTTGTAATCCCCTTAATGTGTAAAGTGTATATAGTCATTAAGACCATGGTCACATGTGTATATAAATTTTTGAGTTTAATTGTTTATTTAATTATTTATTTATTTATTCAGTAATGTTTCTGTCTTTAAATGAGTAAGTTTAGTAAGTTTTATAGTTCAGTAATGCCATTGCTTTGAAAGTAAGTACTGTACTGCCGGGGACGTGCAGTCCTTGGGAGGGGGGCAATGTTACGAATTTTTGTATATTTGTAAATATTTCGTAGTGCTAATTTTGTAAATAGGAACGTTTATGTACATTTCGCTTAAGGCAGTGCAATAGTTCGTCGTTAGTTTGGTTTCCCTGCAATGAGCCTCTCAATGCTTTATAACGGGTTTTACAGAGGTAACTCTGGGAAGCGAGTTTTAAGGAGCATGGCATTTAACATTATGGTAATGGGAATCTCGCAAAATTGGCGAGATAGAGCCAAGTTGGCGACGGTTTTGGCGACTAATTTTTGTCGCCAAATTTGGCGATAAATCGCCAAATGTTACCAAACTTTACGACCATTTGACGACATTTTCGGTACATGTATGTATCCCATGTACATGTATAGGACTTTTCGACTACGATCTGGAAAGTTCTCCAAATTTCTCTCTCTGGAAGTTTCGTGAAGATTCACCACTTCTATACAAGGACGGCCGTGAGTAGGGTTAGTTGGTTCTTGGATTTTGAGTCACTGAATTAGTTGACTGGAGATACTGAGCGAACTGTATTGCATTGTCTTTTGCGGCGATTTAGCAGTTGTTGTCAAGTTTTTAACTGCTGTTTTGTGCTCTATTGAGGTGAAAAGAACTGTATTGTGTCTACTAGAACGAGAAGTTCTGGAGCTGTAAAAAAATCTGTGACGAGTTATATTGGAATAAATTTCTGGAAGTTTTTTATCTGCTTTGGCTTCAAATCTTTCGAACCCGTCCACGCAACAATATTGAAAATTTTTTGGAATTATAAAAAATACCATAAATATACAACTCTTATGAAAACTACCAGTTAAAAAATTCACGTGAAAATATGGTAATATGGGTATGACGGGAAAATATGGCGAAACTAGCAACTCTAGAGAAATTTTGACCCATTAAAGCACACCTTTTGAAACATCTTGTACCTTTGTGATTGTTCACAAAAAATATTTCTGTCTCGAATTTAACAATCCAAGTTCTGATTTTTTCACTGAATCTTGATAATATTGTTTATGTCGTGGCATAGTTTTTTTCTTTACTTTTTTCCCCTGTTTATGTAAAAACAAACATTATTCGTGCAATTTTAAAATCGAATTTTTTGAAAATTAGATATTTAATAATTTAAAAACTACATTAAAATTTTGAAAAAAGGCAGCAAGAATGTTTTAGTAAAATATATAACTCTATGCCTGCAAAATATTAGATTTTTAAAGTGGTTAGTTTTTTCTGAATTTCAATTCAAAATTGTGTTGCGTAATAAGGCTATAAGTGAAAGAATGTTAAACGATCATTGTTGAAACTCTATCTTCAAAACTGTTTTAATCAGATTGAGTAAAAGATATTTAGACGTGAATGTTAAAATTCACGTTAATTTTTAATAAAAAAAATTTGAACATCTTGTTTTTGTTATTTAAAATTAGATGAAAAACCAAGCACAAGCTGATAACAGAATCGTCCCTATTTAAATGAATAGGAAGATAATCGATTTAATTGATGGTAATTTCCAAATCTATTGCAGCTCCGATTCTATTGTCAGTGAAGATCCAAATGATGCATTCAATTTCCCTGTTTCATTCTCGCGCAGTGTAGTTTTTTAATAGGTTTTTCATTAAAAACAATTTTTTGTCAAAATTTTCTTTAACATTTTATCTATATATATCTATCAAAAATAATATTCATTTGCATAACATTAAAAGAAAAATTTAAATTTTAATAAGTTCTTCGGGTATATTAAATTAAAATAGTTGTTATACTCATTATTTTTCAACAGGTGCCACACACTTTACAATTTTCTAGTCTATAAATAAATGAGAGAGTTTCAACACATTTCTGTTGTAGAGTATTTATTTAAGCAAACTCAATGGTGCCTTAACCACGATAGTCAATTGCTTTGCGATGAACAGGTGTCCAGGTGCCCCACAACGAAATATTTATGTGTTTACTCGCTTCTGTTTAGCATTTCATTCTGGATAGCATTTCGACATATCATATATTTATTCCGCTTTAAATTTATTTTCGCTGTAGATGAAATACTTTTTGTTGAGGAATCATACCATCAAAATTTCCTTGTTCCCGCAAAAAAAAAAAAAAAAAAAAAATCAATTCTAAATCGTTTGAATATTTTATACTTATAATTTTTTTACAATTTTTATAATTTTATAATACATTTTTTATATTTATAGTTAGAAAAAGTTTAAATAACTGAAAATTTCTTAGTCTAATATTTAAATTTAATTCTTAATTATTGTATAATAATCAAATATAAGTTTCAAGTAATTTATATATGTAGCTACATTTTAATAGCAGTTTAAATTTTGGAAAAAAAATTTTCAAATATTTTGCAGACATTTTTGAAAAATAAATCTATAAACCTCTAACGAGGTAGCATATTAATTTTTTGAATTTAAAAATTTTAGAGCAAAACTGTTTATGATAATATAAACCACAAAACAAAGTTTTTAATATAAATCTTGAATGTACATCTCGATATATATTTTTATATATTTTATTATTTTTAAACCAATTAAAAAAATATTTATATATATATATATATATATATATATATATATATATATATATATATATATATATATATATATATATATATATATATATATATATATATATATATAAGAAGAGCCACCAAGCCACACAGGAATCAATTTACGTATTAATAACGTTTTTATTTAAATTATTAAAGGAGACGTTTCCACTAGCATGACCGCAGCCATCGCTTGTACATTTTACTCCGCTTAAAATCAAACATAATCCTTCGGTTCGTTGTCACTCGCGACTCTTGATTAGTGATGCCATTCAAGAGTTGGAAACTATTACTCACACTCGGGCATCCTGATGGCCTCGCCTCGAGGGCTACTCCACCTCCATTGTAGAATATTGTTCACCAAAAGTTACTAATGACAAGTCCTATGGATACACCTCTCAAAACACACAAAAATCAGTTTACTTCATCCCCATGGTTTCATAAAGTCCACAGCGGTTGTCGTGTGATTTGGTCCTTCGTGTTGTCCAACCCTTTCAACGTCATAGCGGTGGTTGCTTCTTACAGCTACAACTTTGTACGGACCAAAATACTTTGGACACAATTTCAGCCCCGCTCCAAACTGTGTTCGCTGAATCGCCACTATTTCTCCAACTTTAAAAATACGTGGTTTTTTCCTTTTTCTGTCGAAGTACTTTCTGTTTTCTTCCTGCATCTTCGCGATGTTTTTCTTTGCTTCGTCCCTCATCTCGTTTCTTTCTTGATTCCTGTTGTTGATGTACTCTTCTTCAAGCAGTTCCTTGATCTTCAAGTCTTCCTTATTTTTCATCCTAACTCCAGTGAGTAACTCAAATGGTGTGAAACCTGTGCTTATTAAGTTAGTACTGTTTATGATCCTTTGAACTTTTGGCACAAATTTGCACCATTTGTCTGGATTTGGTTTTTTAACCGTACCATTCTGTATCAATTTTATGACTGGCTCATCTTCCTGGAAATCCGGCAAATTTTCCAATATGTTACTTCTACTTTCTTGATTAATTTCTAGTTTGCTCTCTTTTGGCGGTACTACTCTGAGATACGATATTTGCTTCGCATTCCTAATTCCTAAAATTTGGATACCATTCTCATTTATACTAAAATTAAATTTACTCAAAATCACATTACCAAGAATGAAATCTGATTCTAACCCCTGCATCACATATATTTTAGAATGCACTTTGTATGAGTCAATTGCTATGTTACAAGTAAAATACCCTAACGGTGTTATCATAACATTACTAATACCAATTAGTGCTGTAGCATCTGTCTCAAGTTTGGGTTTTCCTAACATACCATACACCTTTTCACTACACACATTAAGACTCGCAGCAGTGTCCACAACTGCTTCTATTAGTTGATTCATGACTTCTATGCACTTCATAATATTACTACTAGGTACTTCATTTACGTGAACTATACTATTTACAGATGCATTTGAAAAAAAATCAAATCGGCGACGATGAGCTGTTGAATTATGCTGCTTTTTATTTGGTGTTCAGTGGTATTCTAAAATTACAGTAGGTGGGGGAAAAAACACTTCGATCAAAATGTTGATAACGCCATCTGTGGTACAACACATGAAATAGTACAGTAAATGAAATCACAATATTCTACACTCCCCACCGAACTCTGTTTACAGAGTTCAACTACTTGTACACATGTTAAATTCAAATACTTAAAAAAATACATAAATCAAAACAATTTAACAAAAATTCTTAAACTAAGATTATTTAAAAAATAAAGTTAACATTAGTGTTTGATTACTTTATGAAAAAACTAAAAATGTCCTAAATTTAGTATTGTTCATTTTATGGTTTGTGAGTGAGTACTGAGTGAGTATTTATGGACACAGTAACTGACAGTTTTAAGTGAGTTCCAAGGGATATAACAACTGCACTGATAGTTTGTACGACCCTTTAGGGGTTCGTACGAGGCAAGACCTTACTAGACCGTCTCTACCCTTGAAAGTTTCTTCGATAACACCAAGGTCCCAAAGAAATTTGGATTTAGATTGTCCTTCCAAAAGCACAACATCTTTCACTTTGAGTTCAGCCTTTGGAACGTGAGTCGTTAATTTGTGCGCAGTTTTTAAGTTCAGAAGATAGTTGCTTTTCCATTTTTCCCAAATTCTGCTCAAAAGCACAGTTTGGTACTTCTTTCTCCTAGTTAAGCTTTCTCTAGTCGATTCGTTGTTTATTAGTTCCACGAAGTGCGCTGGATACTCAAAGCTGTTCCTGTCAGGATACAGAAAATGAGCTGGGGATAGGGCTTCAGGCTCTGTACTTTCACTGTATACATAGCTTAACGGACGGTGATTAACCACAAGTTCAACTTCTGTAATCACTGTAGACATTTCTTCAAAACTAAGTAGCGCTTTTCCAAGTATTTTCTTAAGAGGCTCTTTTATCGTCTTCATTAGAATCTCGTAAAACCCTCCCCACCATGGCGAGAGCTGTACGATGAATTTCCAAACTATTTCTTCTAAGCTGAGGGAGGAGGGTGATTTCAAAGAAATCATAAAGTGGCTCGTGATCCCTCGTGGTTAGTAACTCTCTCGCTTAGAGGTTCGGTACATGAAAAACACTTGAATTCCAAAGAAATAGAACAAAAGGCATGTAAAGTTGTAAAGATATTTATTTAAGATAATATATTTTAAATTTAAGATTGACAATATTTAAGTATTATTTATTTATTTATTTATTAGCCTGGCGGAGAGATGCGTATATCGCAGGAATACAAAAAGGGACTTACCTAACATCTTTATGTATTTGGGCTAGCTGTGCACGATACACCTTCTACCTAGGTGGGTGTCAGGGAGAAAAGTGGCAGATTTTTGTACAAGCTTTCCTCGACAAAAACCCGCCAACAAGTCTGATTGGCTAAAACCCTAAAACTGTTTCTTTCTAATCCAATGAATTTAAATATTTTCAGTTGCTAAGCGTGGGAGGAGAGCGACGAAGGTCAAGGGAATGACTCATTTCCGTCACTTGGTGGGAGGAAGTCCCTTTTATAAAAATTACTATATCTGAACCCCCTAAGGGTTACTTGCCCGATAAAAGGTGTTGTAATATCTTACAACAATACCCTCCTGCCTATGCAAATTAAAAAAAAAACTCTTCTCAAACTGACAGCTCATTGTAAATTTAACGTTTGGTCTTTACCAACGTCAATAAGTCTGTCATTCGTAACTTCCCATAAATCTTAACTTCTCCTTTAAATCTCAAATTAGCCAACTGCTTTTCTCACTTCATTATCCTCTTTTCCCAAATTTTCAAATGTGTTCCTGTACACTCTCTCCGCCCTTTCAAATTAAACACACATAATACAATTCACATTTTTTTCAAATCATACAATACACATGCAACCAAACATAAAAATATTAAAATATATCAATTTAAAATTCAACTATGAAATTGCTTCTTTTTTTTTCCATTTGTATTCACAGTTCAAAATCCACTTCACCTGTTTTATTGTCCAACAGAGTGAAATGTGCTGTCTGGCCTAAGCTTCCATTTAAGCAAATAAAACTCATCTAAAGACAAAATTTTAAAATCCCATTCTGAAAGTTTGGAATGATTTTTTTTTCACCTGAAAAGAATGTCAAAGCAAATCCTAAAAAAACAATACAAAAGTACGTAGTTCTGTTGGGAAGTGGAATTGTCTCTTGTCTCTAAGTAATAAAGAGTGTTCCATTCCTTGTCAAAAGGGGAGGGGGAAGATTGTCCATTCCGAGCAAATCTCCATTGTGGTTCTTTTGCCTCCCCGCGTGCAAAACAGACCTTTCCTTTTTTTTTTTTTTTGTCGCACTCCTGACGTCCTGACCCTGTCGTAGGAAAGAGTGACACTTTTTCTGTGCTGGATGGTCCATTTGATTTTCTTGTTTAGGGAGTCCGTGCAGTTCCCTCTTTCTTCTTTGGCGTTGATTCAATAGCTGTCTCCCTTGGAACACTGGGTTCCTGGCGATTTGGTGACGGTTGGCGATTTCTCGGCGGTCTTTCCTGTAGATGATCTTTCATCTCGGCTGGCGATTGGCGATTTCTCGGCGGTCTTTCCTGTAGATGATATTGGCGATTTGATGGCGATTTCTCAGTGGTCTTTCTTGTAGATGATATTGGCGATTTCTCCGTGGTCTTTATTGTAGATGATATTGGCGATTTCTCCGTGGTCTTTCTTGTAGATGATATTGGCGATTTTTCAGTGGTCTTTCCTGTAGATGATATTGGAGATTTGATGGCGATTTCTCAGTGGTCTTTCCTGTAGATGATATTGGCGATTTGATGACGGTATCCTCCTCTTGGATATCCTTCTCCCTTCGTCTCGATCAGGAAAATTTTTATGCTGCCGGTATCCTCCTCTTGGATTTTTCTTTGTTCTTGAAGGAGAGATTCGATGATGTAGATATCCTTGTAAACCATCACTTCTAATCTTCGCGTGCTGGTGCCTGTTGAGGTAGGTGACCCTTGCCTGTTCTTTGACCTGAGTTTCCATCGTCCTCCCTGAAGACTGTTAGGTTGTTATAGGTAGCCCTCGTTTCGATTATTATATTTGTTGTAAAAGAACTCGTTCCAACTAAATTCTGCCAGCAGATTTTTCATTGAATAGAGAAACTTTCTTTAAATTTGACTGTAGGTATTGGCGCCTTTACCACAATGAAACAAATGCATGCCTTGTTTGCTTAACTATTTAATTTAAAGGGTACATCTTATTCTCCAGTAAATCCCAAATCAAACCCCCGCAACTACTCACACTCCACCAAGTAAATTAACAATTTATTAAATTTTTTAAACATTTAAATCCACACAAAATTTAGACTTCAAATTATTTCTATATCCAATCCAAAGAAAAGATTGTTTTATCTAAACCCTTTGCCAAAACTCTTTGTCTCTTACATCAGTCAAATTTTTCTTAAATTTCCTTAAATTATTAACCTTCCTCCAATCAAATAAAGTACTCCTGCCAAAATCAGACTCTCAGAAAAACAATCACCAAGTTTATTTTTCGAAAACCTTTCAGCACATTTATCCATTTTCTCTTTCCTTATTTTTAAATAAACACCAAAACTATTTATTTTTGTTTATATATATACTGTATGACATCATCCACTCAATCCCACCAAAAAAACCTGCTCCTTACATTCGATTCAAAGCTCTCCCCTTTTGGACACCAAACAAAAATACCATTCAAGTAAAACCCCTCACAAAATTTTTCTATCCCTTCTTGAAACCTGTCCTAAATCAAACATCTGTTTTCACTCCACAAAAAAAATTCCACATTTCCATTTCCTCGACTAGAACTCGTTTTTTTTCTTTCTTTGTTTGACCCCTACGTGACCTTCTACTCTTAGCGACCACCGTCTTTAGAAAAATCTTTTGTGGTACATGGCGACACTTTGACCCACCAATTAGAAACCCCCTCTGAAACGTGTACTTGACCATTCAACGAGCTTATACTAGCTAGCCATCGTCCGTACTGCACAGTTCCCCGGCAATTTCTCAAGTTACCTCGAACAAATTGGCTCCTCTCAGTGCCATATTTTTGTGTAAAGCGTGTCGCTCTTTTAAAACTTTATTTTAAAATCCTTTTAAATTTTTTCTTTTCTTAATTAAATTCTATGTAATCCTGTGTATCAAGATTAACAGTGTACAACCCTGTTGGATTTTTATCAACCAATTCTGTAAGTACCCATTTTTTTTTATACATTAAATAATCTCTTTTTGTGGCTAATTTACGTAATTTCGTTACACTTACCTTCCATTCTAAACCCAATTTTTCGTCTTGCAACATGACAGTGTTTCTGGTTAACGTCTTTTTTATCTTAAACGGGCCTTCAAAGGTATTCCTTCCCACTTTGCTAAGGATTTCAACCATAACATTATCCCCTTCTGCGAACATAATATTGTTAATCTTTTCTATTAAATATTGTGACACTTTGTTTTGTCTATCCACCATGTTTTTATCCGCTTGCTTATAAACTTCCCTAGCAGTTTTTTGTACTTCTTCTACAAACCTTGGAATATCCCAGTTTTCTTCTAACGTACAATCTCCAATTAAGTTTTGAAATAACTGCGGGGTTTCTCTTCCAAAATGTACCTGGTTCGGTCTCATTTTCAGAGTGGAATGCCAAGAGCTATTATGATATGCAACATGAAAATCAATGGCCAATTTTAAACTGTATCATTCGTATTGTAAACATGCCAAAGTGTTTTTTAAACTTTTATGGCAAGCTTCAATCTTGCCAGCCTGAAAAGGTGAGAAACTTAAGGAATGTTTTAATTGTACACCGCATAATTTTGTAAGATGGTACATCACTTGACCTGTAAAAGCCGTTCCTAGATCTGAGTGTATACTTTCCACTTTGTGGTATGTTGTGAAATATTCCAACAGATGTTTTGCAATAGTCTCTGCCTTTTGGTTATTCATTAAGTATGCTCGAAAATGCTTAGAATACGCGTCTACACATGTAAAAATATACAAATCAGTGTTTTTAACATATACTACATCAATATATAGTTGCTCTCCAGGTCTTTTTGGCAAAATAACCTTTCCACTTGGCCACTTCCTATTCCTAACGGGCTTAAATTTGTTGCAAATTTCACATGACAAAATTTTAGATTTAAGATCACCATACGCTCCATTCCAAAAATATTGTTGGGTTAAATTTTCCCATTCCTTTGAAATTCCAAAGTGTAAGAAATGTATAATCTTTAGAGCTTCTCCTCTAAGTTGATCCGGTATAACAATAGTTTTAATAAAACCTCCCAACTTTTCCCTTCTAATATGCATCAAAAGACAGCTCTCTGGGTCAATGTAAAATTCATGTAACTTTGCTTTGTTTATCAACTTACTATTTTTTATAAGGTTCCTCATTTCTATTATTTTGGGATCTTTTAACTGTTCATTTAAAATTCTTTCATTTGACATGTTAATGATATTTCCCTTATTTAAAACACATACACACTTGTTTTCAGTTAACTTACCTGAACCCCATATTTTCTCTTCTGCAGATTCATACTCTTCTGTCTCTATAGCTTGACCAATTAAAACATTTATTCTTTCATTTTGTCTTACTTGATTAACAACTGGTTCGTTTGTACTTTCTATCGCTTCTGTTGATGCAGTGTGTATATCACTTTCGTGTTCGTGTTCCCAAATCATTCTAGAGAGCATGTCAGGTAACAAGTTTTTTTCCCCCTCTAAATATATAAATTTGAAATCGTAATTTTCTGATAATTCCAAAAGCCAATTGTTCATAATGCTTGTAGGATTTTGAAGTCTTAAATTGTATTTTAAACACTGATGATCAGAAATTAATACAAAACGTTTACCAATTAAGTATTCTCTGAAATGGCGACAACTCTGTAATATCGCATACAGCTCCAATTTAGTTGCTGTGTACCTCTTTTGACTTCCCTTTAGCGTTCTGGAAAAATAACTAATGGGCTTCAAAATGCCCTCTCTTTTCTGAAGCCGTACGCTTGATATATTTAAGCCTGAGGCGTCACATTGTAAATAAAATTTCTCCAATAAATTAGGTTGTATTACAATAGGTGCTCTGAAAAATTGTGCTTGTAATGTTTCAAAGGCCTTGTTGCAAATATCATCCCAGTTAAATTTTGTACCCTTACACAAAAGTGCTTCCAAAGAGCCGTTAATTCTGCGAAATCCCCAATCAAAGTTCGAAAGTAATTGCATACCCCCAAAAACCTTTTGATTTCTTTTGTGTTTCTTGGCCTAACAAAATTTACCACTTTATCAATATTTTGCTGATTTGGCTGTATGCCATCTTGACTTATTTCGAACCCCAGGAAACTTATTTTTGTTTTCATAAACTGACATTTGCTAGGTGCCAAAGTTAAATTGTAGCTTTTTAATCTCTCAAAGACCTGCTCCAATACCTCTAGCATTTCTTCTTCAGTATCAGATGTACACACCACATCATCTAAATAACAGTTTACATTTTTTTCGAGTCCCTGAAAGACAACCTCCATTAGTTCAGAAAAATAAGCTGAACTATTCTTCCATCCATAAACTAATCTTTGATATCTAAAACATCCCCATAATCCTGAATTAAAGGCTAATTTTTCTCCTAATTTCTCATTAATTGCTATTTGATTAAAGGCGGCCTGCATGTCAATTGAGCTTAAGTACTTCTTTTTTCCTAACGAACAAAGTAGATCCTTAATTCTCGGTGGGTGTACTTGTTTCTGTACCGTTATCTGGTTTAATAAGCGTAGGTCAACTGCTAATCGATATTTAATATTTTCAGCCTTTGTGGAAGCATTTTTCAAACTTTTCTTCTGTACCAGTACCATTGGTGCTACCCAAAGACTGTCTGTCGGTACGATTATTTCTGCGTCAATTAATTCTTGAATTTGTTTTTTCGCTGGACCTTGTAGGGCAAAAGGTATCTGATAAGCTTTACATGACCTCGGAATATTGCTCGTTAGTTCAATTTTTGGTTGTACAACGTCACAATGCCCTAAGCTTTTTAATGATCCCGAAAATACCTGATAGTTATCCTCCAACAATTTACTTAATTTCGCTCTTATATCCGGTTCAATATTTCGTAAATCAAAATCTTCCATTTTGAATTCCTCTCTTCTTAGCTTTAATACCGCTGGCGAGGCTTGAATTAAATTGACATTTTTTTCATTTTCATTCGTATTATTTTCTTCATCTTTTTGTATGCTCGAAATTTCTCCCATTTTCATTCTCTTATTTAAAGTTATCGTATGTGGCTCTAAATTAGTGATAAATGCATTGATTTTATTATCCTCACAAGTGCATACCGACTGTAAAAATTCAATGTCTGATTTTAGCTTTTTAGGTTCTAACAAAACTTCCGTCCCATTTTGTATATCATGTTTTGCCTTCAATTGCACAACTGTTGTTTCTCCCGGTTTTATTGTTACTTTGTTTATTAAAGCAACAGGCATATTGATTATCTCATCATCCAAAAGGTTTAATTTGTTTAGACTCAAATCAATCTTGTTTCCTTCAAATTTAAAATATCCCTTACTTATATTTAATTTCGTGTCATATTTGTGGAATAGATCAATTCCCAATATGACTTCGTATTGTTCTCCTAATTTACCCGTAGCAACAAAAAAAGGATGTGTGATTGATTTTTCTGCTATGTTGTTTCTTATCATTGCGCAGCATATGAATTTCATCTCTTCCCCTGTTACCGTGGTAATCTTAACATTTGTAGATATTAATCTAGTCTTCTGCTGTTGCTTAATTTTATAGTATAAATCTTTTCCGAACACTGAGATTGACGACCCCGAATCAATCAAAGCCTTAACTTTCATATTGTTTATTTTTATCGTAACTGTAGGTAGATTTCCATTATTTTTGTCATTCACTGTCCCTACTCTTACTGCTTGACCGTCACTATGTAGATTTTGCGTAGTCTGACCCTCCCCTTCATTATCTATGCGAGTAAAGTGGGCGTGCTTTGGAACAGTTTGTTCAACGTCATCGTTTAACGGTTGGGTTGGGGTGGGGGGCCTACTTCTAAAAAATGCTCTGCCTCTTGTTCTGTGGGGGAATTTCGTGTTTGTTCATTTTCTTGCCTAGCATAATTTTGCCTATTTTGACCGCGTCCCCTGTTAAATTGTCCTCTGCCCCCTGAATAATTTTGAGCGTAAAATCCACCCCTTCTATTGCCTCTGCTGTACCTTTCTCTATTATTTTGTGCCACTTGTTGTATGTCGTGATAAACCCTGCTCTGACTTAAAAGGTGATCCGTGGCAGAACAAGCCAAACAAAAATAACTTTGTGCATTATTGTATTGTCTGTTTGTGGGAGGAAAATTTTGGTATGCCCTTGGTGCATACTCTCTTCCTTGGAAATTTCGACTTGTTGTAGGTGCATTGTTAAAATATTCCCCTCTAGGTGTCCCTGCTTCGCGTACCTGAAGGTTATTAATTTTTTCCTCTAACAATTTAATTTTGTTTTCTAAGTATTCCCTGTTTTCATCAATGCCTTCTTCTTCCTGGGATTTCATTAAGTTGTTAATCCTAATCTTTGTGACAGTTTCGTGAGCGCTTTGTATATTGGATGCTAATTTGATCGTCTCCGCGAACGTTCCCGGATTCATTTTTAACACATCTACTTGAATTTCTGGTCGTAGAGCGCTGATTAATTTTGCTTGCCTTAATTTATCCAACATTTGTTTTGTTTCATTAGTTGTGATGTTACCAGATTGGCCTAAATAATTATTAGATGCCAGTACGATCCTATGTGCTAAACACTATATCGTTTCCTCAGCTCTCATTTTTATATTACTGAATTCCAACTGTCTTGCATTTAAATCGAATTCTTTCCCAAAATAATCCAAGAACGCTTTTTTGAGTTCCTCATAATTCTTAAGATTAGCAATCGTTTGGTCTGATACAATAAATTCTCTTGCTTTTCCCTTTAGCCTAGTTTTTAGAAAAGCGATTTTTTCTTCATTATTCCAATTAGCCAATTGTGCTATATTCTCGAATTGATCGAAAAAATATTCGCATTCACCGTTGCCGTGCTCTCCGTCATAGATCTGAGTCAAATTAACAAACGCGCTGTAATTTCTCTTTTTCGAAGATTCTTCCGTTTGCCGTTTCATTGTATTTAAACTATCACTTAACTCTTCGTTATATGCCATAGCTATTGATTTAATTTCTTTTTTGCCCTGATTTATTATTTTTAATTCCTGTATATTTTTTCCTGTTCTTAATAGCATTTACCGCTATAATTTTACTTAATTGGATGTGTCATACAACATATGAAATCTCTTTTGTTTTCCTTTTTAAGCGTTGTTCTGATTTTCGCATACACCATACATTATTCTATGTCCTTCGTCCTTTCTCCCTGAAATTCATAGCGTTCAGTTAAAAGAACAAATTTGTTCAATAGTCATTAAAAAAATCCTGACGGCATCAATTGTTCTAAGCTGAGGGAGGAGGGTGATTTCAAAGAAATCATAAAGTGGCTCGTGATCCCTCGTGGTTAGTAACTCTCTCGCTTAGAGGTTCGGTACATGAAAAACATTTGAATTCCAAAGAAATAGAACAAAAGGCATGTAAAGTTTTAAAGATATTTATTTAAGATCATATATTTTAAATTTAAGATTGACAATATTTAAGTATTATTTATTTATTTATTTATTTATTAGCCTGGCGGAGAGATGCGTATATCGCAGGAATACAAAAAGGGACTTACCTAACATCTTTATGTATTTGGGCTAGCTGTGCACGATACACCTTCTACCTAGGTGGGTGTCAGGGAGAAAAGTGGCAGATTTTTGTATAAGCTTTACTCGACAAAAACCCGCCAACAAGTCTGATTGGCTAAAACCCTAAAACTGTTTCTTTCTAATCCAATGAATTTAAATATTTTCAGTTGCTAAGCGTGGGAGGAGAGCGACGAAGGTCAAGGGAATGACTCATTTCCGTCACTTGGTGGGAGGAAGTCCCTTTTATAAAAATTACTATATCTGAACCCCCTAAGGGTTACTTGCCCGATAAAAGGTGTTGTAATATCTTACAACACTATTCTTTCTGAAGAAACAAAGTTTTGAACTGCAGAATCATTGATTATTTTATAGAA
The DNA here is from genome assembly GCA_963978545.1 of Linyphia triangularis. NCBI lineage: Eukaryota > Metazoa > Arthropoda > Arachnida > Araneae > Linyphiidae > Linyphia > Linyphia triangularis. The sequence continues at coordinate 91,754,055 of OZ021722.1, forward strand.
AGAGGACAGCTCTCTTTTGGCACTCTTGTATGTTTTGGCGTTGTCCGAATAAATTATCCTACAGTTCCCTCTTCGTGCAAGAAATCGACGCAGGGCCAACAGAAACATTTCCGTCGACATGCTGGACACGAGCTCCAAGTGTTCTCCTCTAGTTACTGCGCAAGTGAATAGGCTTATGTAGGCTTTACGTTTCTCGTCTCCAACTTTGACGAAGACTGGGCCTGTGAAATCCAATCCCACGACACTAAAGGGTGGTGTCATAGCCAATCTGTCTCTTGGGATGGGTGCAGTCATCTGTGTCACTGATTTTACAGCTGATCTTCGGCAGATGAGGCAACGATGAATGACTTTCTTAATGCACTGTCTCCCCTTAGGAATCCAAAATTTTTTTCTTACTCTGGTCAGCGTGTAGTCTACTCCAGAATGAAAGGCTCGTTCATGTTCTCCGCGAATTATAAGATTCATCAACGCTGCTTTGTTAGGTAGAAGTATGGGCTTCTTTTCGTCATACGTCAAGTAATCGCTTTCATCTAGACGGCTTGACACTCTTATGATGCCATCTTCATCAAGGAATGGAGACAAGGTGAAGATAGATGAGTCCCGATCAACCGATCTTCTTAGTTGGAGACTCTTCATCTCTGACGGGTAGCACTCGGCTTGAACTTCCCGTATGCAAATCTTCTCTGCCTCTTCAAGTTCTAGGGCCGTCAGATTTTCTTCCAGAAACGCTACTCCCCTGGCTCTTGAAATGAATCTTCTCATCCATGCCACGATCCGTAGAATTTTCAGATATGAGCTGTATCTAGACGTGTCAAGTAGCCCTTTCTTCGACTCGACTATGCATTCGTGAACGTTTACCTCCTTCTTCATCTCAAGTAAGTTGCAGTCAATCTCTTGAAGTTCTTGTGAAGGCAAATCTGCTTCAGGGAGTGACAGCCAGTCGGGACCATGAAACCAAAGGCATGACTCTCGTAGTACGGACATGGGTACCCCACGGGAGATCAAATCCGCTGGGTTATCTTTACCAGGCACATGTAACCAGTTTGCTTCTGAAGTCAACTCCTGTATTTCTTTAACTCTATTTGACACGAACTGTTTTAACTTGAGAGGAGAAGACTTTACCCAATAGTGTACAATTAACGAGTCTGTCCAAAGGCATATTTTATCCAAACAAATCGTTGCATCGAAGGATTTCAACACTGTCTTGCATAATCTTGCTGATAGAACTGCCGCTATGAGCTCTAAACGAGGCAGAGTTTGTTGTTTCACAGGTGCTACTCTCCCCTTTGCAGAAATTAATGAGGTAACTATTCTTCCATCACGAGTTATGATTCTGAAATAGGATACTGTACCAAAAGCTTTTAAACTGGAGTCAGAAAACAAGTGAAGTTCAATTCTATCTATTACTTTATTCCTTGTTTCAAAAAAATAGTATCGCGGAATTTCTAACAAATCCAATTCTCTGATATCGTCACACAACCGTCCCCATGTTGACCCAATATCTGAAGATAGTGTTTCATCCCAATCAACATTTGCTTTCCACAAAGTTTGGATCAGCATTTTAATTCGAATCGTGAAAGGACTAAGAAAACCCACGGGGTCAAAAATCATACCCACAACCCTTAAAAGATGACGTTTCGTCAAAATTGGTATCGAAATAACATTGATTAAATTTCTTTATCAAAATAAAGCGTATCCTTTTCAGGATTCCAACCTAATCCCAAAACTTTAAGAGGGAAATAACTTTGACCTAGACATTTATTCGTACTATTTCCGTCTCCCACGTGGATATCTGATTTTTCCCACAATTCACGAAGTTGTTTACTATTACTCTGCCATTTAGTCCATGCCTGCGTCCTTAAATATCTGTATGCATTCAAGGCTAGTTTGGAACGCAGCTTCGACCGTGCGTCGACCACTTATTAGGTCATCAACGTACAGATTTTCACTTAAGATTTTTAAAGTTGATGAAAATTTCTCGGAATACTTTTTAATATGTTCTTTTATTGTGGCTGCTAACAAAAACGGAGAACAATTTATGCCGAATAACACACGGCAAAATCTATAAATTATAGGGTCTTTTTGACTCAGTTCGTTAACCCAAAAAAATCTAGATACATCCCTATCAATTTGGTCAAGTTGTAGTTGTAAAAAAGCTTGGCAAATGTCTGCTGTAATTGCAATGGGATTCTCTCTAAATTTAAGCAAAAGATCCAAAATATCAGGGTACAGATTGGGCCCAACATGTAGACAGTCATTTAACGATAATTCATTTTTTGCATGGCTGGACGCATCAAAAACAACTCTTACTCGACTCGTCATTTTATCGTTTCTAATAACTGCTTTGTGTGGTAGATAAAATTCAACCCCTTTTTCCTTACTTTCCTTTTGGACCCTCTCTATTATACCTTCGCTCTCATAACCCTGAATAACGTCTCTATACTCATTAAAAAGATCCAAATCATTTAAAAACCTTAGACGTAACCTACGAAATCTTTCTGACTCCACTTCAAAATTGCTTTTCAACATATCCTTGGCATTATCTTTCCACAAAAGATTTACTGTGTATCTATTACCATCATATTTAAGATTAGATTTAAATTGTTCTAATTGTTCATTTTCACACAAAGAATCACTTTTATCAATTATTCCTAAACTTTCCAAATCATGAAATCTAGATAAATCATTCAATAACACTGCATTACCAACAGAAACTTGTGAACATACAACGTTTTCAAACTCAGATCCCGCCACGAGCCATCCAAAATTGGAATTTATTGCTATTAAATGTGGCGAGATTTGAACTCTCTCGTCCAGCACAACATCCCAGAACACGTCGGCGCCTAACAGTATTTCGCAATCATACGTCTCTCCCTCACACGCGCTGACATCTGCAAATTCCATTACCAGTTCTTTCATTTTGTTTATTATTTTTTCTGAAGGCGGGTGAATCGGAGCCGAACTTATTGTTTCACTTACTAGACATTCGACTATCTTTTTCCAACTTCGTACTTTGTTTTGTAGTTCAACGCGAACAACCGGATATAATTTTTGTTTTGCACTCTTAGCGCCAAATGAAAAAACTGACAGATTTTCGTGCCTTATTGGCTTCAAATGCAAGTGCTTTGCCAATGATTCACTAATAAATGTTCGATGCGATCCTTGGTCAAGAAGAATCCGTGAAAATTTACTTCCGCTGTCTGAGTTTACTATTGCTCTGCACGTTTGCAGAATGACCCTTCTTAACCCGACAATATTATTATGACACTGGGAAACTGGGCAAGACGATTGAGTTTCAGTTTCTGATACATGATTATTGCAGATTGACTCATGGTGGGATCTAGATCCACACTTACAAATAGTTTTGTTTCTGCAAAATCGCCATACATGATTTTTATTAAAACATTTCAGGCATCTAAATTCCTTTTTTAACTTAGCTATTTTCTCATCTAGCTTAATACTACACTTAAATTTATCATGTGGCTGATTACAAAACAAGCAATTATGAATGACAGTATTAAAAACAGCAGCTGACGAAGACTGAAAATTGTTTTTACGATTACCTGTGTGTGGGTTTTGGTGATCAAACCTGCCTCTTCCCCTTGAACAATTATAATTAGTGTTTTGACCAGTCAGCGTGATCGCTGATTCTCTACATTCTACTTCATTTCGAATATACTCAATAAGCTCATTGATGTTAAACTCGTCCCTGGAACTTCTTCTACTATTATATTCTAAGCTCATTTCATCCGGCATTTTCTCTAAAATAATAGGACACAATAAACTACCATATGACCCCGATGTAACATTTAAAGAGCTTAAACTACGAATGTGTATTTCACACGTGTCATAAAACTTACGTAAACTTTTAACATCACGTGCATCTTTTACACTTTGCATGTCAAGTAACTTTTTCATATGGGCACTAATTATCAAGTCTGTTCGTCCAAATCTATCTTTAAGCAAACCCAGCGCAGAATCATAATTCTCAGCTGTCAACGCAAACCCTGAAACTGCACTTAATGCAGACCCACCTAATAAACTTTTTAAATACGTAAATTTCTCGATTTTACTCAAAAAATCGTTGCTATGAATTGCATTATCATACTGATTGAAAAAATCAAGCCAGTTGATAGCATCACCGTAAAATTTAGAAATTACTAACGTCGGTAATTTAACTAAATGCTGCTGATTTTTAATACTGACATTACCATCAACAATAAAAGGATTTGCATTATGATTCACAGATTGCATTTGTGAAACGTGTTCAGAATTATTGACATTTTCTGGCCTTTCAGAAACGGGAGAGGAATTCTGCTTTGAATTTCTGCTAGCGAAAATATTTCTTACATATCTGTCTATTTTTCCACGATATTTCACTATTTTTTCAAAGTATTCCTTGCTCACCAAAACCTCATTTTCAACTTCTTCTAAGCTCAAAAGACCAAAAATCTGGTTGTCAATTTCTTTTAATGAATTACTTTTATCTTTTAACTGGTCAGAATAGCTTAACAAATCCTCATGTTGGTTATCTAATGTATACTGATCGTCTAATTCGGCAACGAAAGTATTTTCTATTTTAGTAATTAACTTACTGGTAGCTGTTCTGATTGCAGCCCGCCTTTTTCTAACAACATTTAACAAAGCAGAATCCTGCTCACCAACATTTTCAATCGTTTTGATTATACTATACACAACAATTCAAAACAATAGAAATAATCCAAAAACATAAAACCAAACTTAAACTCGATATTCATAAATCGAAACAAACTACACTACTCACAGTTTACTGCTCACTCATTAGTAACTCACTCATAATATTAAGGTCTGCCTCAAACACTGCCAGAACACTTTTCCATTCGAAAGGATTCTTCATTTCCCGGCCGATGCACCATGAAAAAAAATAATCAAATCGGCGACGATGAGCTGTTGAATTATGCTGCTTTTTATTTGGTGTTCAGTGGTATTCTAAAATTACAGTAGGTGGGGGAAAAAACACTTCGATCAAAATGCTGATAACGCCATCTGTGGTACAACACATGAAATAGTACAGTAAATGAAATCACAATATTCTATAGCATTATTTACAGGTACACTATTATTTACAGGCTTCAATTCTTTATTTGGGCACTGAAATGACTTGTGGCCCATCACACAGCAGATATAGCATTGAATACTCTCATTTTTAAAATCCTATCGCTTAGATTTTTGTGCACAATCATTTCTAAAATTTCTATCATTTCTATTATTAACATTGTTACTGTAAATTTCCCTTTCATTACTATATACACTCCTACCTGGGCTAGGATTATAAGTTGCTGCCGTGCACTTAGATTGAACTGATGTGTTGAATCTTGTATGTTTGTTTTCATACAAATTTGTTTTGTTGACATTAGATAACCGAACACTGTCATAGTCATCTAGAAGATCTGTGATTTCTTTCACTGTTTTTACTTTGGGCAACTTGTCCATAAACTGCTCACGAGTTTCTCTTGGTAATTTCCTCCTGATTTGATCCACCACTAATAATTCTTTTAACTTATCAAAAGTCGTGATCTTCAGTCCTGAGATCCATCCATCTAGGTTGCTCGCCAAGACGAAAGCGAAATCCCGCCATGTTGCACTAGTTTCTTTCTTTTGAAAGGCAAAGCTCACTCTGAACTGCTCAGGGGAAAGGTGAAAAAGTTGTAAAAGTATTTTTTTGATATGATCGTATTCGTTGGCGACATCATCCGCTTCTCGGGAAATGATATTTACGATCTCCAGTGGTAGCAGACCTAACAGATGCAGAACATAGTTTTCTTTCTAAACACCAGCCCGTGCGATTTGTCGCTCAAATAAATTTAAATACAGCCCCATGTCATTACCTGCTTCAAATGGCTGAATTAATCTTTTAATATCGTACTGCTTTGTTGCTTGTCCCGCCACTGTAGCGTTCGCATGACTCAGAGCTAAGGACTCCGCCTGTAGTTTTTGAAGCTTGAACTCTGTTGTTCTTCTCGTTTTCTTGCGCTTCAGTTCTCTCTAGTTCAATATTTTCGAGCAAGCTCCTAATATTTTCCTCGTTGTAATCATTACTTTCGGTAATTAGCTTAATAAGCTGAGCCACTTTGGCATCTTCTGGCACAGTTAGATCGAGTTCGGATGCTAGATTCAGCAAGTCAATCTTTCGGCTTCTATACAAAAACGCCATGGTTAACAGTTAAACTATTAACAAGAAAAAATAATCACAGTTCCAGGAAACCGCAGTAATCCTTTTCCAATTTGTTTGTAAATACAGGTCCGAAAAGTTTTCAGAAAATGCCGCAGCAAATCTCTTCCGATTCGTTTGTAAAACAAGATTAGAACCAAGTCCGTGCTGGTACAATGGCAACCCCGCAAATGCCGTAAATAACAGTTCAATTTATACTTCAAAACTCTAACTCACATTAAAAAAAATATCCCGGCCGAGCCCCCATGTAAGAAGAGCCACCAAGCCACACAGGAATCAATTTACGTATTAATAACGTTTTTATTTAAATTATTAAAGGAGACGTTTCCACTAGCATGACTGCAGCCATCGCTTGTACATTTTACTTCGCTTAAAATCAAACATAATCCTTCGGTTCGTTGTCACTAGCGACTCTTGATTAGTGATGCCATTCAGGAGTTGTAAACTATCACACACACACACACACACACACACACACACACACACACACACACACACACACACACACACACACACACACACACACACACACACACACACACACACACACACACACACACACACACACACACACACACACACACACACACACACACGCACGCACGCACGCACGCACGCACGCACGCACGCACGCACGCACACACACACACACACACACACACACACACACACACACACACACACACACACACACACACACACACACATATATATATATATCTTCTACGATATTCAGTGTGGAAAGATTTAATATATTGGGAACTTTTTATCACTTACGAACAGTTCAAAAGGTGGCACGAGAAATTTAACCTCTAGAATTCATCAAGAAACTCGTGTTAAAAATGAGAATGCAGTACCTAGTAAATACTGATGACAGGGAAGATCATATCTCCCACTTAAGTCGACTCCTTGAATTGCGCGATTTTGAATGTGGATGCATCTATACAACTACACACTGATGATACTCCATTCTTTTGCATATGCCCCCACTGTACACTTTGCATTATAATTATCAACTGAGTTGTTTTACTTATCGTTATGTTACATAAAGATGTCTCTTTGATGTGATTTTCATGTGTTTATACTGCTCCACTGAGAAGATGTTATTGGAAAAACTGGTTTTCCATCAATTGTTTTGACCAGTGTATATGCAGTTAGAAGCCTTGCAAGAACATGTGAGGTTATTCTTGTCAGTCAAATTAGTGGATGAAATGTTTAGACAAGTGGGACATATGGAATCTGTTCAGGTTTTGAATTTTAGAAATTGATTGCCATTAATTAAGAAAAGTAAAAGAAAATTTGTTTTTGGTAGTAATAGTTTGTTTGTTTGTGATAAGCTGTAGGTAAACATGCTTTATTAAAACAGAAGTATGTCAAGACAAAAGAATATATTTTCTCTCCATTTACACACTAACGTTTTCTACAGTGAATCCACAGAATTATTTGAGGCAGTCCTGATTAACGTCTAATAAGAACACTATTCCTTCGTTTTTAACTAGGATGTTATAAAATGTTCAATAATAAACACATTTACTTTACCGTTTACAAAATAAGATTGCAAAAAAAAAAAAAAAAAACTTCTTATAAAAAAAAACAAAAAAAAACCAGCTACCTTTTGCACTAAAAAACAATGCAATCTTAGAAGGATAGCGAACACATCAAAGAAACTTGATAGAGCAGTTATTGCTATCCAATTAAGTTTTGTAATAATGAAAAGAGAATGGTTTACTAAATGATGAAGTTTTCTTTGCAATTTTCTTTCGTTTAAATCCAAGATTTTAGATGATGAAAGTACTGTTTCCAGCTAGTAGAGAAGGTATTTAAGATTGAGAACACTTTAGATTCTTCAATTCTCAGAAAAGTAATATATAGAAAATAAAAAGACAGGGTAATTTTAATAATTCTTACAAGTAAAGATTAATTAATATAAATTATAAATTTGTATGCGTTAAAGTTGTGTAAGAAGTAAGAAGTAAATGACACATACAAAAATAAATGATGATGCAAAATGGGTTTGTAAACAACTATTTTTTATTTCAAAAGCAGTTAGAGATTTCGGAATTTGACATTTTTATTTTGAAGAAGCTTCATGTGAACGATGACATGCATTTTATTGAAAGATAATACAATACACTGAAACATTATACATTTTACAAAAATATTATGCATTACACTGAAACATTATGCATTACACTGAAACATTATTTATTAAATTGAAACATAATACATTCTACTAAAACATTGTGTATTTTACTGAAACAGAATACAATTCACTGAAACATTCTACATTCTACTAAAACATTATGCATTTCTCTAAAACATTATACATGACACTGAAATAATGCAGTACATTGAAACATTCTACATTCTACTAAAACATTATGCATTTTACTGAAACAGAATACAATACACTGAGACATTATACATTCTTCTAAAACGTTATGCATTTTACTAAAACATCATACATTCTACTATAATATTATGCGTTTTACAGAAACATTATACATTACAATGAAACATTATGCAGTATATTAAAACATTATACATTTTACTGAAACGTAATACAAATACTGAAACATTATACTTTTTACTAAAACATTAGGCATTTCACTAAAACATTATGCAATACTCTTACACATTATACAGCACATTAAAACATTATGCATTTCACTAAAACATTATGCAATACTCTTAAGCATTATACAGTAAATTAAAACATTATACATTGGAACATTATACTTTCTACTAAAACGTTATGCATTTCACTAAAACATTATACATTACTCTGAAACATTATACAGTGAATTAAAACATTATACATTTTACTAAAACATTATGCATTTTACTGAAACATAATACAATACACTGAAACATTATACTTTCTACTAAAACGTCATGCATTTCACTAAAACATTATACATTACACAGAAACATTATGCAGTATATTAACACATTATACATTTTACTAAAACATTATGCATTTTACTGAAACTTAATACAATAAACTGAAACATTATACTTTTAACTAAAACATTATGCACTAAAACATTATACATTTTGCAGTACATTGAAACATTATACATTCTAAGAAAACATTATACATTTTACTGAAACATAATACAATATACTTAAACATTATACTTTCTATTAAAACGTTATGCATTTCACTAAAACATTATGCAATACTCTTAAACATTATACAGCACATTAAAAAATTATACATTTTACTAAAACGTTATGCATTTTACTGAAACATAATACAATGCACTGAAACATTATACTTTGTACTAAAACGTTATGCATTTCAGTAAAACATAATACATTACACTGAAACATTATGCAGTACATTGAAACCATCTACTAAAACATTATGCAATTTACTGAAACGTAATACAATACACTGAAACATAATACTTCCTAATAAAACGTTAGGCATTTCTTTAAAACATTATACATTACACTGAAACATTATGCAGTACATTGAAACATTATATATCATTCTAAAACATTATATATCATTCTAAAACATTATACATTGGATTGGACTGAAACCTTATACATTCAGAATAATTATACTTTAAGTCTAACAATTGCATTTCATACTACATACTTAAAAGTTGTACAATTTTACTTTACACAGTTAAAAAATAATAAACTTTGTAATTGATACTTAAAGGTATTGTTGCACAAATTGTCTGTATATATTGTAAATAGTGACGTATTATTTCAAAATTCTATTGTAATTTATTTTTATCCAATTTTATTTAGTAATTAATAGCGATTATACAAGTTAGAAAAAGGTGGCAACACCTGAAGTAATCGAGACGTTTCGAGAAATTTCTTTCCGATGAATTGGCTGGAAATTTCGAGAATGTCTCACGCGCTTGTTTATAAAAAGACTGGAGAACGGGAAAGTTTTCAGATGTACTTCGGATTTCGTTGAAAGCTGATCGCGATCGCTTTGTTGACCTATTGGAGTGAGCTTGTATAATCGCTATATTCGAAGCTGTTCTTGTTGAAGCTTGTATTGAAGATTAATAGTGATTGCACTGTTATCTGTGAATAAATTTTGTGAGTTTTCTGAAGAGAATAAATACTAGTTTTTATCTGAAAAACTGTGCCGTCATTGCCTCAGCGGAAAAATTCGTAACAGTGGTGTCAGAAGTGGGGTCTCGTAATTTTGAATGCCGACAACTAGAGGAATGATGGAAGACCAAATGAAGCAGTTGATGGAAATGATTGTTGGAATGAAAGCCAGTCAACAAGCTACTGCTGCTGAAATAAAAGCCGGACAAGAATTAACCGCCACTACAATCGCCGCTGGTCAAGCCCGCCAAGAAACGACTAACGCCGAACTTGCCGCCGCAATCGCCGCCTGCCAAGAAGCGACATCATCAGACATTAAAGCTTTACAAGAAGCGACATCATCAGACATTAAAGCTTTACAAGAAGCGACATCATCAGATTTTAAAGCTTTGCAAAATGCAACGTCATCTGACATGAAAGCTTTGGACGATAAGTGCGAGTCCACATCCGCACCGTAATCAAGATCAGGGAAGAAATGAAAACCGAGCTGGCGTCAATGGTAGAATCTACTCTTATGGAGACAACATCATCGGTCCTGCAATCCGTGAAGGAAGACGTTCTCACTGCTGTAAGAGATGAAATGGAAGAAAAGGTTTCCACTATCAAAGAAGAGCAGGGAAAATTCATGGATGCTGTAGAAGAAAGGCTACGGAAAATAGAAACTCGCGAAGCTGTGACCATTGCAACGCCTAATTGGGATAACGTTTCCACTCCCTTTATTGCGCCACGTTCCAGCATCAAAGTGGCCCCTTTTGATGGGAAGTCGTCTTGGCGCGTTTATCAAACGCAATTTGAAATGATTGCTTCTGCGAATGGTTGGGACGATACTTCGAAAGCATTCCATCTCGCAGCATCTCTTCGAGGTGAAGCTGCTGACATTTTACAGACACTACCTGAAGAGAAGCGGGGAGAATTCGTGGCGCTGGCAAGTGCGTTGGAATTAAGGTTTGGGGAGCAACATCTAAAGGATTATAACAGACTGCAACTGAAAGTGAGACAGCAGAAGGCCAATGAAACTCTTCAAGAATTGGCATCGGATATAGAAAGACTGTCGCTCCTCGCTTTCCCTGACTGTCCCCCGGATGTACGAGACGATCTTTCTCTGCAGTATTTCATCGGCGCTATTCAAGATCCCGATGTGCAGCAGGCGGTAAGGTTATCCCAAAACAAAAACCTGAAGTCGGCCCTCGTGTACGCCATGAGAGTGGAAGTCGCGCAGCTAGCTTCTGGAAAAGACCGACGATATGTGCGTGGTGCATTAGCCGAGGATTCGTCTGACTTTGTCACCAGTAAGCTTCGAGAACTGGAAAGCAAAATTGATAGAATGATGAGAAGCTATCCCGGAGCCAGGGATCGAAGGACCAGAGTCGTTTTCTGGCACTGCAAACGGGAAGGGCATCTACGACGAAACTGCCTTGATTTGAAAAAGAGAAGGGATAACACTACCACGGATTCTCCACAACTGAATCTAAGAAGATGTCATCTCGCAGGGCAGAAGCTGCAATGTAGAACAGGTGAAGCCCCAACCAGTCGTTTCCACGTTTCATCTCGACAAGGAGGAAACCGGGGTTTATTCGTGAAAGGGGAGATCAACGGAACTCGTCTAATCGTCGATTCGGGAGCGAACGTAACGATCGTAAGGACGGACGTGGCTCGTCGCCTGAACAGCCGACTCCTCTACACAGCGCCCTCTGTTTCTCTACAAACTGTGTCTGGTGGTAATATCTCTGTGCATGGGAAATTGCAAGTGGACATTGCCCTTGGATTTAACACCTACAAGCACACCGTTTATGTTGCCGAAATTGTAGACCCGTGCATTCTCGGACTAGACTTTTTGAAAAAAAAATGGAATTACGCTGAATTTTGAGAAAAGCAAGCTGCAAACATGGAGAGGCGAAGTTCCTTTGCACGATCTAGACATGAAAGAGCTGTGCGTATATCGGATTATGGCTCATGAAGACAATGTCATAGAGAATGCTGAAGAGTCCACATCTATGAAAAGTACCTCACCAGCCTCGGAAAGAGAACCGAAGAAAGTGACGTTGACGAAACCCTCCCAGGAAGTGGTTCATGTGGAAATGGACAAAGTTAGTGAAGAGGGAATCGACATCCGTACTCCTGTTACAAGCATCGAACGGAGGTCCCGGGATCTATCAGTTGCACCTGCGGATGATTCGGACGCGATCTCAAAATCATATAACCAGCAAGATGGGGATCAGAAACTTTCACCGCTTCTGTTGGCATACGGGAGTGCAACTCACGAGACCACCGGATTTTCTCCATCTCTAACGATGTTTGGAAGAGACCTTAGGCTCCCCTGCGACCTCCTCTTTGGACGACCACCGGACACCCCTTCCTCGCCTGTCCAGTATCTAGATGATCTCCAGGCACGTTTGGAAGCCGTACATCGGTTCGCCAGAGAAAGAATCAACATCATGACAGAGCGCATGAAGGTCCGCTACGATGCCAAGGCCACGGAACGTTCATTCCACGAAGGTGACAAGGTGTGGTTATGGAATCCTAAACGTCGGAAAGGACTCTCCCCTAAGCTCCAGACGAACTGGGAAGGGCCGTATGTGGTCCTTAAGAAGATCAACGACGTCGTGGTAAGGATTCAACGGACACCCTCCTGTAAACCTAGAGTTGTACATAACAATAGACTAGCCCCATATTATAGTAGAAGTGATTGAATTGTCTTTCCTCTTAAGGACTTCACTGCCCGGGACGTGCAGTCTTTAAGAAGGGGGAAATGTTGCACAAATTGTCTGTATATATTGTAAATAGTGACGTATTATTTCAAAATTCTATTGTAATTTATTTTTATCCAATTTTATTTAGTAATTAATAGCGATTATACAAGTTAGAAAAAGGTGGCAACACCTGAAGTAATCGAGACGTTTCGAGAAATTTCTTTCCGATGAATTGGCTGGAAATTTCGAGAATGTCTCACGCGCTTGTTTATAAAAAGACTGGAGAACGGGAAAGTTTTCAGATGTACTTCGGATTTCGTTGAAAGCTGATCGCGATCGCTTTGTTGACCTATTGGAGTGAGCTTGTATAATCGCTATATTCGAAGCTGTTCTTGTTGAAGCTTGTATTGAAGATTAATAGTGATTGCTCTGTTATCTGTGAATAAATTTTGTGAGTTTTCTGAAGAGAATAAATACTAGTTTTTATCTGAAAAACTGTGCCGTCATTGCCTCAGCGGAAAAATTCGTAACAGTATGCATTATACACATTTTGTTTGAAGTAATTGTCTATAGGAAAGTGCAGTGTAGTAATCTCCTTTAGGGCTCATCTGCAATAAGGTTGCTCTGGACGTATTTAAGTGTGTTTGCTGAAATAAATAAAATGTACCCATATATTATAAATAATTTTCTGTAAATAATGATAAAATTATTATCGTCAAGCTAAAATGTACACGAAAATAATATTTTTACCTCGTGGACTTTTATTTTTATTACATTTAATTTGTTTGTTGAAATATTTTCGCTGCTTCTTATAGGGTTCCTATAAGTGATAGGAATGTTATTAGTTGGAATAACTTTTCGCTGCAATTTGGCGATTTTTATCTGGTACCCGTCTAACGGAAGAGTACCAAAAATTGTCATTACAGGGCCATTGCCCTCACAGAAGGAAGTGGTAGTAGTAATTTTTCATCAAAATACTTAAAAAATTATAAAAAGTGTCATTAAACGAGTAGACACAAAATACTTTTAAAAATGTAATAGCATATAGGTTTGAAACATATAATTGAAAACTTTGATGGAAAATGACCTCTCTTTCCTTTAAGGAATTCGTTGAGACTTTCTTGTCATCATAATGACACAAATTACAGATAAACAATCTGACAAATCACAAACAAATAATTGGCTTTTTATAATTTATTGTCACTTTAACGGAGAATGATCCTATTTCTTCCAGGAAAGCGTCGATCCTCTTCATGAGAAGTTTTAAGTATTAGTGATATCATGATGACACAAATTATTGATTTCAATCAACTCAATTGGGTAATTTTTTTCACTTTTTCCGCTTGATTTCGAATTGATTAAAATTTTTTGAAATACATTCCACCTTACTATTACTTACTGAAATTTACAATCTGGTTTAAAGATAGAGAATTTTAATAATATGTAATTATTAGAGTGGCATACTAAAGTAAAAGAATTGAAAAAACAAACAAAAAAAAAACACACAATTAAGAAAATTGTTCAAAAGTGTAACAGTTTCCCCTACTAATATATTTATGTTTTTAAATAAATATTACTTATACTTACATTATATTCCTCAATCATCTATTGTATAGAGTCCTGGCAGGATAGTTATTTTAATTGAAAAAGCAAAACTCTTGAACTTATGATGAGAAATTATATAGGATGATATGTCCCCAACCTTTGTTTTGTTTTGAAACCACCTACTGTCTATTTTTGCCACTTATAAAGTGCTTAACACAGCCAAATACGTCTCGTAATTTTGAGCATCTAGAAGAATACGAGATCGAAATCTTCTAGTGTAAACCCCTCTCTCCGACCCCACCACACCAACGAGAGGACATTGAGGCCACGTCAGATTTAATGTGCACCAGCCCCCATTAGGTACACACCGATATTTGGCGAACCGAGGACAGAACCCGCAACCCTCCGGTTACGAGCTCTATACTCTACCACCTAGGTTATCGGGAGCCTCATCCCCAACCTTTTGCAATGTAAACTATGATATTTCTGACAAAACCTCTTATTGTTGCTAAACATATCCATTATATATATAAAATATTTTTGTCAACAATTGAAATTTTCACTTTGTTTCCTATGTTATAGTTGGATTTAAACAATCCAAAATACATTTTTATAAAAAATAAGAAAGGTGAATTTGACGGTTTGATTATTTCCGAAAAAGTGTTGTTGAATTTATACAACTTGAAAATCCAGGCATTATGAAAATACCTGAATGATTACAGTTATGTCAGATGCATTTAGACATTCTGGATGGATTTGATATTGAATTCTTTGGTTAATTTGAATTTAATTCAATTGGTCTAAAAATTAATTTTATTTACGCAATTTGAATTTAATCATTTAGTGATCAAAAATAAAATACAAACAACACATCCAAATAATCATGATCTTTAAATTTTATCCACTTCCCTTTGATTACCTTCCATATTTATGAAATGAGGAATTTGTTTTGAGTCATGTTTCCTACATAAAAAGATTGTTCCTTCATTACACTGAAACTTTAGAATTAAAACAGGAATTAATCCTGAGTTAGAATCGACACAATAGGCATTTATATTAATAAACACGCGGTTCATGCATAATTTTATTTGGATGCTGATAATAAGGTGTCGTGGCATTGGCGTACGTGGCTTTGGCGTACAGTTAAAATATCGTGGCTTTAGGGTACAATGCCGTGACATCGCGTGGCTTTGGCGTACTTTAACCTCTGCTAGGGAGAAAGAGAAGGAGGCGTGTCACCTGTCAATTTTACTCGTGGGGTTCCGATCGGACGACTTTTGGGGCGCCATTTCCCCTTTTTCTGTGGATGATGTCCTTTTTTTGCTATGGTTGGATTTTGTGAGAAGATTTTCGAGTTATTTGAGATATCGTGGAAGACATCATATTTTATTTGAATTTTACTTTATATTGGTCAGTGCCAGGGTGTATTCTTTTTTACGTGGCCCCCTGTCTATTTCCAGGAGGCATTCTCAGCCCCCAAAGACCCTTATCGGCACATCAATGTGACATTCAAAACTTAGAAGAGCGGCCATATTTGGTCACTAGTATTTGGTGATAGAATACAGTATTTGAAAAATGGACTGGTTCAGTATTTCAACCTATCCCTCTCCCTCCAAAAAGAGGTAGTGAGTTTTAAAAGTGTTGGCTATTGTCGCAATTTCCAGTTTGGGGTTTTTGACACTCGTTGGTTTTTGTCTCACAATGAGAAAAGTGTTTCTGGAGGAAGGGAGAGTCAAAACAGGTGCAATGGGAATCTGTATCCTAAAGTCACGGTGATCTTTTAGAATTACGCCAAAGCCACGGTACGCCAAAACCACGTACGCCAGTGCCCCTTAACCGATAATAATGTTGGATCAAGAACTAGGAACATATTGTTGCGTTGTACGGGTTCGAAAGATTTGACGCCAAAGCAGATCAAAACTTGCAGAAATTTATTCCAAAAATAACTCTTCACAGTTCTTTTACAGCTCCAGAACTTCTCGTTCTAGTAGACACAATATAGCTCTTTTCACCTCAATAGAGCACAAAACAGCAGTTAAAAACTTGACAACAACTGCTAAATCGCCGCAAAAGACAATGCAATACAGTTCGCTCAGTATCTCCAGTCAACTAATTCAGTGACTCAAAATCCAAGAACTAACTCAAGTCAGGAATACAGCTCTCACAATGAACGTTGAGAGACAACTAACTACTAACCAACTCAGGCCGCGCTTATATAGGAGTGGCTGCGAACATACGTGAACCTTCCAGAGATAGACATTTGAAGAACTTTCCAGATTGTAGACGAAAAGTCCTTATACATGTATATGGGATACAGGTACCCATACATGTACCGAAAATGTCGCCAATTGGTCGCCAAGTTTGGCGACATTTGGCGATTTCTCGCCAAATTTGGCGACAAAAATTAGTCGCCAAAACCATCGCCAACTTGGGTCTATCTCGCCAATTTGGCGAGATTCCCATTACCATAATGTTAAATGCCCTACCCCTTGAAACTCGCTTACCAGAGTTACCTCTGTAAAACCCGTTATTAAGCATTGAGAGATTCATTGCTGGGAAACAAACCATTGCATTGCCTTATGCGAAATGTACAGAAATCATTATTTACAAAATTAAAAATACGAAATATTTATAAATATGCAAAAATTCGTAACCCTCGTTTCTGCAAAAGTATGTTTCATAAAATCGTAGACAATGAATCGGCATTACTTCAGACTTTTTAAAACATAGAGATTGATATTTTGATTAGAGATTTGATAGATCAAAATTACACACCATAAACCTATATTTTAAATTCCTAAAATCTGATCGTAAACATCAATTTCTGAAAAGTCTAGTAATAAGTTTAAAAAAGATAAACAGTAGTTTTAATCTAATATGAAGGAAAGCACCTCTACAATATACCCATGAGCCAATATACCATGGCGCCCGTCATAGGAATATTAACAATGCTTGCGTTTAAACTAATTTATGGCTGTTTGCATGAATATTCGAGTTTACGATTTCATTTGGATGGGTAGGAAATACAAAGTGATGTAAATTTTCATGTTCATGTAATTTTCAAAATAGTATAGAGAAACTGTGCTCAAACGCTTGTATTTGAATCGTTATTTATTAAGAAATTTTTAAGTATGAAACTGAAGTGTTTGTGGTAAGCTTTTGTTTGGTTCATATATACATTTTGGAAAGTTTTTATTGTGTGGGGGGTTTTAAAGGTTAGTAACTAAGACGGGTGCCAACCTCAAGCAACGTAAATTTTTATGGGAGCGGAACTTAAATTTTAAAAATAAACTAAGTAAGCATACATTCTTAAGTAAGTCACAACCGAGAGTTGTAATCAGAGGTTAACCATTTTTTATATCACTGTGTTTGTGGCTGAAAATTTACATCATGTTTATGATTTTTTTATTGTAAGAAAGTTTTTTGTGTTTTTGAGGTTGGTGGCTCTTCTACTTTTCAAAAGTGTTTTTTTGGGGGATATCAGAACTTTTTTTTAAACACTGGCGACTTCTCTTTTTTGAATTTGTCCGTTTCATCGTTTTTCTATTTATCACCTATAGGTATGGTACCAGAGATATTCATAATTCTTCAAACTGAGTTCGACGATAACTTACATGCAATAATTATCTTTAAAATTGATAAGCCGGAAGTGGTACCAATAGCATACCTGGTACTTTAAACATTCATAATTCATCAAAACAAAAGTCCAACTTGCCATATTTATCTTGGAAATTGATAAACCGAAAGTGGTACTACCTATGCTATACCTGGTACCTTAAACATTCGTAATTTTTCAAGACAAGCCCAACGACACTCAACATGCGATATTTATCTTCAAAATTGATAAACCAGAAGTAGTACCACCTATGGTACACTTGGTACCATGAATATTCATAATTCTTCAAGTCGAGTTCAATGATATCTTACATGCCAAAATCTACTTGAAAATTGACAAATTGGTTGAATGCAGACGGCAGTAACCATCAAAATCGACCACGAACGAGTGATAGAAACTTGTGTACGCAACTCAACTCCCAAAACTTATTGAAATACGTTGCCATCGACAAAGAACCTGTTTGCCAAGTTTCAGCTCGATTGGTTAGTTTGTACGCACAACAACCTATTTTAGTGCATAAATAACGACTAATCAGTCTTGGACGCACAGCTTAACTTGAATTCCGAATCACAACGAACATCCACACCTAACCCAGGAATCAAATCCGGAACATACATCCCACTAAAAATTTATTCTAATAAATTGTTACAAATAAATATTACAAGTTTTTTACAGCCTAAATATTGCGGTATAAATTATTTTTATTATACCAAGCATTATTTTGGTTCACATAATAACCCATTGATATTTGACAAAATTTAAAATATTTTCTTAACAACAATTTTAAAATTCATTATGAAATTACAGTTTTGATGATATTTGATTCTACGATTTCATTTTACAACGGAAAGTAAACAAAATCAACACATTTTTAAAAACGAATGAAATTTTTCAAATTCCATTAGCCAATCGCAATGCGTGGTTCATTTAGTCCTCTGTATAATGAATTGAATGTGACGTCAGCTCGTATAACCTCCACACTTATACTTTGTATTCAGCCTATTGTATCTTGCAACAAAATGTGATTGTTTTCATTTTTCAATAGAGATTTCCCGAAATTAAAATGTTTTTGAAAGTTAACTCGCTCTAAATTGTCATACAGTTCAAATAACACCATGCAACTTGAAGAACAAATATTTCTCTTTAATTCTGTCACTTCAAAAATTAAATTATTTATATTTTAAAGATGTTATAAGCCATATAGTTATAGTCCAATTCGTTCTGCCTATACTTTAACTTTACGTTCATTCTCACTTAAGCCTAACATGTCGGAAAAACTAACTTCGAAATGATAGCAAATCTGTTTGGCAACTTTTGGCATATATATCTGAACCTCAATTACAAGCTGATCGCCTTTATCTGTCGCCAAATTATGAAATTAAAAAAAGTGGTTTTAAATTAATTAAAAATAGAAAGAATTATTTAATGAAGTTCAAACCAGCGTAGGATTTTAAGTTGAAACATTCCCCATCCTATAATTTAATTCGTTTGAAGATCTATAGCTTAGTTAGGGCTGGACGTTTGTCTAAATTTTTACATCAAAATCGGGCTAAAACTCGTTTTTTTATTTCGTTTTGGAAATTTCGATATTTTTTTTCTTCGTTGTCTTTTATCCTAGGTACTCAATTTTTTTTTCTTTGAAAGATATCACCAAGACAAATCTATGGTATTTTTTGTATAATTATGTGAAGTTTCGTAAGCGCGCTAGAAAATAGTCAATTTTGGCTTTTTCGCTGGAAGTTGTGCAGAGAATCGATACTAACTGTCGTTTCTGCCTTTTTAAGGTTGGCGGCGAAACGACCGTTTCGTCTGATACTAGCGATTAATCATATAGCATATATACGTCATGTTTGAATAAGTAACTTTATCTATCCTTGAAATATGTTACCAGTCTTTTAGGTTTAAAGTTATATATATATATTGTTATGAATTTTTCCACTGAGGCAATGATGGCACAGTTTTCACGGTTTAAAAGTATTTATTCTCTCTTCAGAAAACTCACAAAATTTATTCACAGGCAACAGTTTAATTACTCTCAAGCTTCAACACAAGCTTCAACAAAAATAACTTCGAATTCAGCGATTATACAAGTTCACTCCAATAGGTAAACAAAGCGATCAGCTTTCAACGAAGTCCGAAGTCAATCTGAAAACTTTCCCGTTCTCCAGTCTTTTATATACAAGCGCGTGAGACATTCTCGAAATTTCCAGCCAATTCATTGGAAAAGAAATATCTCGAAACTTCTCGATTGCTTTAGGTGTTGCCACCTTTTTCTAACTTGTATAATCGCTATTAATTAATAAATAAAATAAGATAAAAATAAATTACAATAGAATTTTGAAATAATACGTCACTATTTACAATATATACAGACAATTTGTGCAATATTTCCCCCTTCTTTAAGACTGCACGTCCCGGGCAGTGAAGTCCTTAAGCCATTCAATGACTTCTACCATAATATGGGGCTAGCCTATTGTAGAGTACAACTCTAGGTTTACAGGAAGGTGTCCGTTGAATTCTCACCACGACGTCGTTGATCTTCTTAAGGACCCCATACGGCCCTTCCCAGTTCGTCGGGAGCTTAGGGGAGAGTCCTTTCCGTCGTTAGGGTTCCCTAACCACACCTTGTCACCTTCCTGGAATGAACGGTCCATGGCCTTGGCATAGTACCGGATCTTCATGCGCTCCGTCATGATGTTGTTTCTCTCTCTGGCGAACCGATGTACGGCTTCCAAACGTGCCTGCAGATCATCTAGATACTGGACAGGCGAGGAAGGAGTGTCCGGTGGTTGTCCAAAGAGGAGGTTGCTGGGGAGCCTAAGGTCTCTTCCAAACATCGTTAGAGATGGAGAAAATCCGGTGGTCTCGTGAGTTGCACTCCCGTATGCCAACAGAAGCGGTGAATGTTTCTGATCCCCGTCTTGCTGATTATATGATTTTGAGATTGCGTCCGAATCATCCGCGGGTGCAGCTGATAGATCCCGGGACATCCGTTCGATGCTTGTAACAGGAGCACGGATGTCGATTCCCTCTTCACTAACTTTGTCCATTTCCACATGAACCACTTCCTGGGAGGGTTTCATCAACGTCGCTTTCTTCGGTTCTCTTTCCGAGGCTGGAGAGGTACTTTTCATAGATGTGGACTCTTCAGCATTCTCTATGACATTGTCTTCATGAGCTACAATCCGATATACGCACAGCTCTTTCATGTCTAGATCATGCAAAGGAACTTCGCCTCTCCATGTTTGCAGCTTGCTTTTCTCAAAATTCAGCGTAATTCCATTTTTCTTCAAAAAGTCTAGTCCGAGAATGCACGGATCTACAATTTCGGCAACATAAACGGTGTGCTTGTAGGTGTTAAATCCAAGGGCAATGTCCACTTGCAATTCCCCATGAACAGAGATATTACCACCAGACACAGTTTGTAGAGAAACAGAGGGCGCTGTGTAGAGGAGTCGGCTGTTCAGGCGACGAGCCACGTCCGTCCTTACGATCGTTACGTTCGCTCCCGAATCGACGATTAGACGACATGGAGTTCCGTTGATCTCCCCCTTCACGAATAAACCCTGGTTTCCTCCTTGTTGGGATGAAACGTGGAAACGACTGGTCGGGGCATCACCTGTCTATATTGCAGCTTCTGCCCTGCGAGATGACATCTTCTTAGATTCAGTTGTGGAGAATCCTTGGTAGTGTTATCCCTTCTCTTTTTCAAATCAAGGCAGTTTTGTCGTAGATGCCCTTCCCGTTTGCAGTGCCAGCAAACGACTCTGGTCCTTCGATCCCTGGCTCCGGGATAGCTTCTCATCATTCTATCAATTTTGCTTTCCAGTTCTCGAAGCTTACTGGTGACAAAGTCAGAAGAATCCTCGGCTAATGCACCACGCACATATCGTCGGTCTTTTCCAGAAGCTAGCTGCGCGGCTTCCACTCTCATGGCGTACACGAGGGCCGACTTCAGGTTTTTGTTTTGGGATAACCTTACAGCCTGCTGCACATCGGGATCTTGAATAGCGTCGATGAAATACTGCAGAGAAAGATCGTCTCGTACATCCGGGGGACAGTCAGGGAAAGCGAGGAGCGACAGTCTTTCTATATCCGATGCCAATTCTTGAAGAGTTTCATTGGCCTTCTGCTGTCTCACTTTCAGTTGCAGTCTGTTGTAATCCTGTAGATGCTGCTCCCCAAACCTTAACTCCAACGCATTTGCCAGCGCCATGAATTCTCCCCGCTTCTCTTCAGGAAGCGTCTGTAAAATGTCAGCAGCTTCACCTCGAAGAGATGCCGCGAGATGGAATGTTTTCGAAGTATCGTCCCAATCATTCGCAGAAGCAATAATTTCAAACTGCGTTTGATAAACGCGCCAAGACGACCTCCCATCAAAAGTGGCTACTTTGATGTTGGAACGTGGCGCAATGAAGGGAGTGGAAACATTATCCCATTTAGGCGTTGCAACGGTCATAGCTTCCCCCGTTTCAATTTTCCGTAGCCTTTCTTCAACAGCGTCATGAAACTTTTCCTGTTCCTCTTTCATGTTGGAAACCTTTTCTTCGATTTCATTCCTCACAGTCACAAGATATCCTTTCATTGTAGAAACCTTTTCTCCCAAGCAGTCAACTTTCCCATTAACCGCCTCAAAACTTTCACTGATTTCTTTTCTTACTTCACTCAGAACATCTTCTTTTACCGATTGTAGAACACTTGTAGTAGTCTCTATTATCGTAGATTCCACCATTGTAGTCAGTTCGGATTGCATTTCTTCTTTAATCCCAATTATAGCTGCTGATGTGGATTCTCGGCAGGTGGCGATTGCAGCGGCGAGTTCGGCATTTGTCGTTTCTTGACGGGTTTGACCAGCGGCGATTGTAGCGGCGAGTTCGGCATTTGTCGTTTCTTGACGGGCTTGACCAGCGGCGATTGTAGCGGCGAGTTCGGCTTTTATTTTAGCAGCGGTTGATTCTTGTCCAGCTTTTATTTCGGCGGCGGTGGTTTCCTGTTGGGCCTTCATTCCAACAATCATTTCCATCAACTGCTTCATTTGGTCTTCCATCATTCCTTTAGTTGTCGGCATTCAAAATTACGAGATCCCACTTCTGACACCTCTGTTATGAATTTTTCCACTGAGGCAATGATGGCACAGTTTTCACGGTATAAAAATATTTATTCTCTCTTCAGAAAACTCACAAAATTTATTCACAGGCAACAGTTTAATTACTCTCAAGCTTCAACACAAGCTTCAACAAAAATAACTTCGAATTCAGCGATTATACAAGTTCACTCCAATAGGTAAACAAAGCGATCAGCTTTCAACGAAGTCCGAAGTCAATCTGAAAACTTTCCCGTTCTCCAGTCTTTTATATACAAGCGCGTGAGACATTCTCGAAATTTCCAGCCAATTCATCAGAAAAGAAATATCTCGAAACTTCTCGATTGCTTTAGGTGTTGCCACCTTTTTCTAACTTGTATAATCGCTATTAATTAATAAATAAAATAAGATAAAAATAAATTACAATAGAATTTTGAAATAATACGTCACTATTTACAATATATACCGACAATTTGTGCAATAATATGCATATGTTTTTAGGTATCAACTATAATCTAAGAGTACAGGGAGTTCCGTTGATCTCTCCTTCTACGAATAAACCCTGGTGCACTAGCAATTGAATGGGAAGAATATACCTCTTTTATAAGATAGTCGACCAACTAAAATGTCACAACTATGTAGGAATTACTCTTCGGCACGGCATTTTATACTGCCCAATATTCTATAACAATGTCTTGTAGCTCACGTAAATATGACTGGGAACTAGTAATGAGTTAGACGGGGAACATCCACAGTAGACTAGATTATACATTCTATATTACACATACACAATGAAATCCTTATGTTTATTCCCATTGATAGGGATCTTTATTTGTTATTAATGAAACTCGTTATTTTTCACGTAGGTTCTATTCTGCTCATGACACTTCAACTATCTCCAAAAATTCATTCAAACTTTTAATGACTGACTGAAATGTTATGTTAGCTATATAAACACTAGTTTAATGTC
Organism: Linyphia triangularis; assembly: GCA_963978545.1. Classification (NCBI taxonomy): domain Eukaryota; kingdom Metazoa; phylum Arthropoda; class Arachnida; order Araneae; family Linyphiidae; genus Linyphia; species Linyphia triangularis. The sequence goes on from OZ021722.1 coordinate 91,778,256, forward strand.
CAATATGTGTTTTGATGAAATGTCGCTTGCAAGCATAGCTTTCCGTTTAATTTCTTCATGTTCATTATTTTAACCCGAGCGTATTCGATCACTTCTGGTTTTAACTCAAGAACTAAGTAAAATAGAGAATTGGTGAAGGTGCTACTTGCCTCATACAGCAAGTTATGTGAGTATTTTTAGAGGGTTTATATTTAATTCATTTTTTACAGAAACGCGTTCAAAAAATTAAACTTTTTTAATCGGAAATCGAGGCGAAAGTAATGGAAAATATGGTCTTAATATAGAAATAGCATATTTAACATATGTATGTATTAAAAATAAAATGTGTAAAATACATTTTTTGCACGAAATTATAAGAAACTGTAAAATTATAAAAAATGTGCTAAAGCACTCGTTAAATAAACGTTTTCCCTCGTTTGAAAATGTATTACTTTCGCAACTAGTTGCACAAATAACTGTGAAGTGTAGTTACGTCTAATTGTGTTAACTTAAATTAATTGCAGTTAGGGGTGTTTTGCACTTTTGATTTTTGCCACTACTACAAAATTTTGTGCATCTTTATTGCTACGATTGATTTTTAGTTTATTTATTAGATACTTAACTAAATTGTATTTTCTTAATATTTTTTTTGAAATTAAAAAATCGATTTAGCAGCGAAAATAAAATTTTTAGGGACAAGATTAAATTGTATTAGGAGATTTAAAGAAATTTATGAATCGGGGCGAAGGGATGTTTGGATTTGAGCATTTGTAAACCAAATGCTCGTTGTGAGTTCGGCTCTCGTCTAATAAGAATGAAGTGGTATTCTTTAGATTGAAGTGTGGTTAGCTTTTGACCTAAGCATATTTCACAGAATGGTCGGTTAATGAGAATGAATCATGCGAGAAACAGCTTTTAAATTTTCTTTAGGAATGGATCCTGAAACTAATTTAGTTTTAAGAGAATAGTAGATATCAGGTGGTTTTGTTACATTGCACATAGTACATACTATTTATCACATTTACATTATTTAGTCTATAATAATATATACATATATCTCTGTGGCGTGTGTGAAGTATAACAAATCATTAGCTTTTGTTATATTCCCAACTGCATTATGTTCTGCTTCTAGTTGCTGAGGTTGCTGGCAGCTCAGCATCTTTTTTAGCTACAAAACAGCAATGCCTGTCGACTATGCATTAGGAATCTGTGATTATCTGGTGATATCCACCACCATGTTAGTATCCGTGTTGATAGGCCTCTACTTCAGCAAGAGGCAGCTGACTGCGGACGCCTTTCTGATGGCCGACCGAGATATGACTAGCTTCCCAGTCACACTCTCGCTGGTAGCCACCAAAATGTCGGCCATTACTCTGCTTGGATCACCCTCGGAGACATTCTTATATGGTACGCAGAGACTCGTGGGCATTATATTCTACCCCCTGGGATCGCTGGTGGCTGCATATGTCTTCCTGCCACCCTTCTATGCAGTGGACTCACCATCTATATACGCGGTAAGCTTCAGACATATTTCTAACGACAAGGTTGAAAGTTAAGCAGTATAATCTTGTCATTAATCAAGTACAGGGTGGTCAAAAAATAACTTTGCCGATATATGGATCAACAGCTTCCGTTCCGTTCAACTGATCGAGATGAGATTTCAGGTATAGTTATTCAGAGGTATGAACTCGAGATTCTGTGAATGACAACAACATGCTCTCACGGTTACGTTTATATTTAGAGAAATATGAAATTTTCGAATGGCAAAATTCTCAGCTTATACGAAAACCCTAAAGATCGTTGAAACGGTACAACGCGCACAAAAAACAGCTCTGCAAACGGCCATGCATTTTCCATATTCCCCCATTGTGTCCGAACTAAAAGGTAAATATAGCTTCGCTCTACGCAGAAGGAAAGTTAAACCTTTAACTCAGAAAATTGGCAATTAAGTGAATCATAAATAAACTGAAACACCGGTATTTAATTGTAATCATGGAGAAATCATGAATTTATATAAAAGGGGAACTCGTTATGAGCTGTTGGAACTTCTATAAAAAGCCATATCTTGAATAGTCCCACATGCTTGATAATTGGTCATTCTTTTAATTTTTCATTGAGTCGGAAAGGGATGCCACTATAGAATAGCAAAGGGATACCCTTGTACTCCAAATGGATAATAAAAATTTAAAATAATTAAAGGTTTTAATAAAAATGTAAGTCGTTTTTCTATCTTTTTAAAATAATTTTTTGTCAATTTGATTTATAAAGTTTCTTGCGTGGTCTCTACGTAGCAAGTACATAAGATCCATCGAATAGCATTTTTAAAAATCGCTAGCAACTGTAATTGAAATTGGTATTTGACACTAACATTATCGTTGATACCAAATTGTTGAAACATTATAAATTTTTGTTTCCTTATTATACCAAATTGGTGATATTTATGTTAGTAAATACCACCAACTTTAACGTGTTTGTATCCGTTTCTAACAATTTTACTTCGTCATATATGTATACTTTGTGGTGAGATTTTTTTAGTGTTTTTTTTTTAAATTTCAGTATTTGGAATGTAGGTTTGGGAAACGTACAAGGCGAATTATTTCCACCCTCTGCTTTGTTCAAACGGTAAATAGACACATATTTAACTTAATTTTTATACACTTGAAGGAATTCTATTCATTTTATAATTAATTTATTGAAAAGTTGTATACTTATAAACTGGAATGGAACACCAAAGTTATTTTTGTCGATTGAAGTAATTCATGCTTTGGATTATTAAAAATATTTGTAAAAGTGAATTACAGAATCTCTCTGTAAAGATTTTAATATGTTTAATATTTTCTTTTTTAAATTTTAAGGCAAGGTTTTGGATTCCAATATCGAATTAAGTTATAAGAGAGAGATATTTTATATTCTAGTTTATTACTTATTTAAAAAATAAAACGGTTTACTTATTATTTATTTCTTATTTTAAATCAGCGTATGTATTTCTCACTTAAATATAAGTATTTATATCTTATGCAAAACTAAAGTAATCTTTTACAATTTTTTAATATACCCAGTAAAAACAAATTAGCTGGACCAGTACTGGATAACTGATTGTGAACATTACCTACAGTACTGGACCATCGAAGGATGGCCTTTGCTTTTCAGGCCATAAAAGTGATCGTCTGACCTACAGTAGGACCAACAGTCATTTAACTGCTGTTGACAGCACCGTTTAAACAACAGTGTCCCAGAACGGGCTTGCTACTAGAGAGCTGGTTTAATTGAAGCTAGTCTTATTCATATGGGTGAACTATAGTGCATTTGATAAAATAAAAACAAAACTAACAGCGAAGAGAATGTGTTCTCACTTAAAAACTAACACTTCGTAAAGATCTATTGAAAACAGAAACAAAAATTAAACTCAGTGGTGTAACAGCCCCGTGCATGCTTGGTTCTCATTTAATCGACACATTTGATTGATGAAAAAGTGTGTCAACTTTGGCCAGTCCAGGGATTAAACCGCGGACCTGTGACGTGGCAGCTCAATGCGCTACAACTTCGCCACTGGGCTTCGAGAACAGAAACAAAGAGAATATTATTTACCTTGTCTCTTCCATCACAACTGAATTTCACTCTGTATCGCGTTTTCGATACGTTCTTCTTCAATGATTCAACATGGCGTCCATGAGCAAGTTCGCGCATGCGCTAACTGCATCTCTGCCAATCTGTTGCGGGCAAGAATATTAATGGGCTATTGCTGGCAACTTCCTGCTGGTTCGCTGACGTATGACAGCAAATAAACAGAATGCTGGCAAGTCAGAAATGGGCCTACATTTAGTCAATGTTAGCAAAACGCTGCTTTCTCTTATTCACCACGGCCAGCATTAGTCTTTTTACTATGTAGCTATTTCAGCAGAAGGACCATAATAAAAATTAACGAGTAGGATTAAAAGAAAAACCAACTTGTCATATTTTTTGCTATCAGATTATATTTTCTTGTCATTTGTGGAAAATTCTTGTTTTTTACATTTTTTACCCATTTCTAAGAAATATGGAAAATTAATGTGTTTGCAACCTTTTTTGGAGCAAAATTATCAAACTTATTTTTATCTAGCTTTTTTCTTTCAACCCTGTAAGCTTTGCACTACCAATTATACTGGCGTTATTGGAAAAATGCGGTTATAATAACTTAGTACATTGGCGATGGACTCGTGATTGAATTTTGGCGATGGAATTGTATATTAGGTTTAACGAGTAATCAGCTATGTCAATTGAAACTTCATGCAAAGTATATTTTGAAAGCACAATAAATAATCTCGTTTTACAGAAAGAGCAGATGTATTAAGTTTCACTACACTTTTTGAGCGCCTAAGATTGCATATTATGTGGTATATATCTGGTATAATTAATCAGTTACCAAAAAACTCGCTTCCAAAACCGAATATTTTTTGTTCTTTGATTTGAACTCTAAAAGCGTATTAAATTGAAATATACTTTAATTCATATTCATATGTTCCATATTGACAGTCCCACTTGTACTTTAATTCTAAAATCTAAAGCAGTTTGATGTTTGATGAGGTTTCAAAACTTGCCTTCACCTTAAGGACTAGTAACCATCCGTTGTAAAAGTTGACAAGTGGCAAGCAGGATTCTGCTTGCGCCACACTCGGATCCATCAGAAATGTTAGAATAGACAATCTTCTTGAACTCATCAAGTACATACCGTCGGCGTGATGTTCCCCTGCCTATTGGGCAGCTTTCTATTTATTTGCATGAAGATTATGGATTTGCATGATTCAATGAAGCTCTTGTGGGTCGAGCACTTTTTTTTTTACTATAGATACTGTTCTATGAAGATTATAGATACCGTTGTACGAGAAAAGCAAATGAGGTTAGGGATTTCGACCATACAGGAACTGGCATATGTAGGGCTCACAATTAAGGTGGTTATCAATTGACAAGTGTAGTTTTTCTCAAGACCTGCCGAATAGAAACGTTCACTTGAGCTTCTAATTGGGAACGTTTTTTTTTTTTTTTTTTATCAGATGGGGTTAATTGTGTTAGCGAAGTTTGAGTGTGGGTTGTTGTTAATATTTTGACCGCTTGGTGTATAAAATAAATTTATTTATACCAGAACCTGTTTATAACCGTTTTTTTGTTGTTTTGTATTAAAAATAAGCATTGTTTTTCTTTCTTTCAGTATTTCTTCTTGTCCATCGTATTGTACGCCCCAGCTTTGGCGCTGGACGCGGTCACGTCTCTTAGCCTGGATACTTCGGTCATTCTCATGGGAATCGTTACCACCCTCTTCAGTGTCCTAGTAAGTGGTGCTCTTATTGCAATCGCCAATATAGATTCAGGTTGCGTGAGAAAACATATATTTGTTGTGAGGTTTGAAGGATCGTCATTTTCTCTGCACCCTATAGGCATAATACAAAGGTTGCAGAAATCATTGTCTGCTCAAATACAGGGTGTCTATAAATTAATTGGGCAACGGAGTTCATATAGATCTGTATAACTCTTAATAACTAGGCACTATTAACCATTCTTTTCCCACAACTAATTTATGTTCACCTTGCCATTCTGTATGATGGGAAAAAAAAATGTTTATTATGCCTAGTTATTATGAGTTATACAGATCTATTTGAGCTCCATGGCTTAACTAATTTATAGACACCCTGTATAGCTTCGATAGTTTATAAGACACTTGGAATACTTAAAGATTTTTTTAGTTTTATGGTTTTACCTCAATTTAAACTTGGAAATAAATACTAAATGTTGGTAGTGAAAGAGATGCACTTTATTTTCCCGGCACGTTTTGTTAGCATCAATTTTTGTTATTCTATGTGCAAAGCAAAATTAAGATCTTTTTGAAATTGGTCTATGTGGGTGGTGAAAGGCTGAAATTGGTGATACAACTGCTGAGGATATTGTCCCTTTAAATAAATTTGGCACGAAATACCTTCGGGCAATTTTTAATAATTCAGATCATTTTATTTCTTAGTTAAATTTGAAAATGACTGAAGTCAGTTGACTTGCATCTTGTATGCTTATTTTATGTATACCCGTGGTCCCGTGCTTAACTTGGTAACTGGAAAACCAAATTGAATTTTTCTTTGGTGCTCGTTCCCTGAGGTGCCAAAAGCATTTATAAAATTTTCGTGAGGATCTAAAAAACTTAAAAAAATAATTATTAATATAACTGGAAAAAAAAAAAAAAAAAAAAAAAAAGATAGAGAGAAAAAAAGAAAAGTCAAATACTAATTTTTAAGTCGGAACGTAAATCCAAAATACTTTTAAACTTTTAGTAGAGTCGCTTTCTATCTTCACCTCTCATAGTTAATAGTTTTAGATATATCTTAAGCATAATTTATTTACAAATGTGGAAGTCCGATTTAACAATTACATGTTTTGTATAAAAAAATATGAGTGAAGTAAAAAATTTATGAATTTAATATGTTAACACATATGTCATTCAAATGACCATATAGACAAAATCAGATGATTACATTTTCTCTACAATTGTTGTTGTTGTTTCTAATCTCCCTTTTGTCTGACGAAGTCAGACAATATCAGTGAAGCCATTGACATTAATGAAGTCTGACACTAGTTGTGGACAGTTATAAATGTCCTCCCAGTCCAGTCCAAGGCAGTCCAAAATGTGCTGAGGTGATGCCTGCTATTTTTGGCATTTAGGGCAAAGAGGAAAATTTTTTGAAAGTCGACTCAAGTGAGTAACGTGATATCGTAGGTTTGACTCGTCCCCTACCAAAAACTAAAACCTGTTCTGTTTTTCCCCCTTTTCTTCCTCCTTCATTTCCATAACATTTTGATCCCTATTCTGCTCACACAGAATGTTGTTACTATCCAATTTGTGTACCCTGTCATCAGATAAATTATTAATGATTTGTGAGTTTTGCAGCTGATTAAAGACAAAATCCTCCCAAGACTGTTCCTGTTTGTTGATGTCTACGGGACCCTCGGATTGTGAAGCAGAAGCTTCGATTATACCTGAATTTTTCGAAACATGTGGTGTAGCACGTATGGTATTTTCGGAATTGTAGGTTGTCTTACTTAATGTATCATCTACATTTTTAGATCCTTCTGCAAAAATTTCCTTAATTCTAGTAGTGTCAGTGTCCAACGAAACTTCAATGTTTGGCGTATTAACTATCCGAGATAAATAGTCTGGTAAAACATTTTCAGAACCCTTTATATATATCACGTCAAAAGAGTAATGAGCCAATTCATTTAAAATTCTTGTGATTTTATTTGAGTTGTTCTGAAGTTTCGCATAATATTGCAATGGTCTGTGATCAGAGAAAACAGTAAATTTTGCACCTTAAAGGTATTCATTAAAATGCAAAATCGATTTATGTAATGCAATGAGCTCGATATGTATCGCTGGCAATTTTTCCTCGAATTGTGTATTCTTTTTAGAAAAGTATGCAACAGGGCATAGTTTGTTTTCGTGACATTGCATAAGCGTGGCTCCGGTCGAGATCTTGGAAGCGTCACAAGCCAAAAAGAATTTATCTTTGATATCAATTTGTTTTAAGAACGGTTTTGTGAAAAACTGCCTCTGTAAAGCCTGAAATGCTTCTTCGTGCCTTTCCATCCAAATAAAAGGTGTGTTTTTCTTGGTCAATTCTTCCAAAACACAGGTGTAGTTAGCGTAATTTTTAATACTATCACGGTAAAAATTAGTTAACCCGTTAAATCTACGTAGTTCCTTAATGTCCTTGGGTGTTTGGAAACATGTGATTTTTTGTGTGTTGTATTCGGTTGGTGTGATTCCTGTTCGTGAAATTTCATACCCCAAATACGTGATTTTCTCCCTGAAAAAACTGCACTTCTCTGCGCTTAAGGTCAAGTTATTAGCCCTTAATCTCTCGAATACTAACTGTAGTTTATACGTCATTTCTTCAAAGTTCTTTGCGGGAATAATGACGTCATCAATAAAGAACTTAATTCCGTACTTCTCCAAATCCCCGAGTATTTTAGTTATCAAATTTTGAAAAATTGAACTCGAGTTAACCATGCCGTACGGTAATCGCACGAACGAGTAAGTACCCCACATAGTAGCAAAACCCAGCTTTTCAGAGTGTTCTTCCATACTTAATTGCAAAAAAGCACTGTTGAAATCAATGATGCTATAAAAACGGTACCCACTTAAATCTGTGACCAAATCTTTAATTCTTGGTAAAATTTGTGGTGCTTTTACAATCATTGAATTTAGAAGTCGCATATCTAACACGCAACGAAAGCTTTGTTTATCATTACCTTTTATTGCCTTTTTCTTTACCATAAGTACTGGAGCCAAAAAATGAGTGTTAGACGGTCTTATGATATTAGCATCCAAAAGAGTGTCAATTTGGTTCTTAGCCTCTTCCCTTAAAAGGTGAGGAATGGGGTATGGTTTGCATCCGATGGCAGAGTCATGTTTTAAAATGATACTAGGTTTTATAGCATCGCAATGGCCTAACGTTTTCATGGATTTTGAAAACACCAAGTAGTATTTCTCTAATAGCCCTTTCAAATTTTGCCTGTTTTCGTCATTTAGGTGACTCAAATCGAACTCATCAATATCAAATTCCTGTTTTCTCAAGTGCTTAATTTCCTCAGTTGCAGTAATCAAATTAATCATCTGTGTATTTTCCCGTGTGTCAGATTTTTGCGAATTGTCAATTCTAAACTCTGTTTCAAAATAACCCAATTTCATAGATTTATTTAAATGAATCGTGTTTGGGGATTTGTTTTGAACTAAAGTACAAAATTCATTATTTTTCATGTAATTAATGGACATGTTACACTCAAGTCGGTCATGCAGTTGAATAGGTGTGAAACAAATATCTCCTTCAAAATTCTGATTTGTATAATCTCTGCATTTTAATTTAATTAAACTAGTTTCCCCAGGTTCCAAAATTACACTATGAGTTAAGAAAACCCAATTGGACTCCCCACTTGTGCCAAGGCTAGAATTGTCCCAAAACCTGACCGTAGTGTTGTCAAAGAGTTCCAGTTTACCTTCACGCAAGTTGATATTAATTTTGTATTCAGCCAAAAACGCCATCCCTAAAATTAAATCGAATGTTTCTCTAAATTCTCCGCTTGAGACAAATAAAATAATTCTAAATTTACTATTCCCCACTTTTATGAAAGTTTCAATTCAGTTTGTGTATTTTAAAGTCGATCCAGTAATAGTCGTAATAACAACATTTGAAGCCAAACATTTAGTTTTGATTTTCTGTTTAATTAATATATAAACTTCCTTAGAACAGACGTTTATGTTTGCTCCGGAATCAATAAGAGCCTTAAATTGTACTCCTGCAATTTCCGTTTGAATAATAGGTAACTTAACGTTATAGCCTTTATTAATATTGTGTACGACCCCTGTATTAATATTTCCGACCTGCAATTGTTCAGGTAAACCTGTGTTTCTGATTTGACAAGGGTTTATGTATTTTGCATGTCTTGTTGTCCTACCCCTAAAAAATGATTCTGTGCGCTACCTCGGTTTTGTTGAAAATTTCGCCCTCTGTTTTGCCTATAATTTCCTCGGAAATGCTGATTTTGGCTCCTAAAATACCTATTCTGAGCTACGTTTCCTCTAAAACCCCCTCGTTGTCCAGAGAAGCTGGCTCTCGTGTTCTGAGTGCTTGGGAACTGCTGGTCGCGTCTATTCTGATGAGGTATGTTGATCATGTTTTTAAAAGCCTCACATTCCGTTGAGAAATGGTCTCCTGATACCCCACACAAATAACATTGCATAATTTGCCCCGGGTTGTGATTGTTGGTCATTTGATTTACTTCTTGTGGTTGCTGATCCTCTAATTGTATGTACGAGTTTTCTGATTTTAACGCATTAATTTTACATTTAGCAACAGTATCAAGGGCCATTTGGGAGTTCTTGGCTATTTCGATTGCTTGTTCAAAAGATTTAGGATTTAGTTTTAATACATCCCTTTGTATTTCGGGTAACAGCGAGCCCACGAATTTTGATAATCTCAGCTTATCTATTACATCCCTTGTATCCTGAGAAATTTCCGTTTGAGTGGTGCCTAAATATTTGTTGGATGCTACGATCAGTCTATGGGCAAACATTTTGACTGATTCGTTTTGTTTCATCTGGCAGTTAGAAAAATCCAATTGACATTGTCCTACATCTAACTCATCTTTGAAAAAATTCATAATTTTGTCCCTGACTAGGTTGTAATTTTGAGAGTTCATAAGTTCCCTGTCTGATATGAGGTATCGAAGCGCGTTGCCTTTTAATTTAGATTTTAGTATAGTAAGTTTCTCCGAGTCGTTCCACTTTGCAAGTGACGCTACCTCGTCGAATTGCCTAAAGAAAAACTTAGTTTCGTCTTTGCTGCCCTCAAAATTCGCTGTTAACAAAGCCAAACCATTCATTTTGCTCGCACTTCCCATTTCGACATTTTCCTGTGCCATTTTTGTATGATTTAGACTACCGCCTGAGTTCTGTCTACCGGTCTCAGCTCTGAATATACTTGCTGTAGTTGATCTAGTTTTGTGTTTATGGAGCGCTCTATTCCTTCGAACCATACTCAATTGTAAAAATGATTTTAAAAATTCCAACCATTATATAGTTGCACTTTATAGCCATACACATCCTTATCCACTGAATAGACAGGTATTCTGAGACTGAGTCAGTCGGCACCATAATGCCATGATTCGTATAGTAGGAGTATTAATTACGCATATATAATATAAGCAATAAATTTAGTGTCAAGCATTTACAGAACACCCCGCAATTAACACAAGTTCTTTAGTTCAGAAACCAGTTTATTCAGCAGTTAAGTATATGGTAGCAAACACATTTCCTCAAAACGCTCACCACATGTGTGAGGTTGAAATCCAAAATAACAAATATTTAAAATAACCAAAAGCAATAATTAAAAGGTTAACATATATCCTAACTAGACTTTCCTAGCTGGCTGAGTACTGAGTGAATAAAAGAGCCACTTACTGCTCATTGCTCTGGAACGAGCGGTCACCGCTTGCCAGCATAAAATCTCCGATCCCCGGTATAAGAACTTTTCTTTCTCAGAGGTCAAGCAACCCTACTTCTCTCTTCGAAACCTCCGGGCTAGATGAACTACTTTCTTCCCCTTACAGCTTCCAAAAACCCCTCTTCAATTCCAACCCCCACGCGCAACATAAGTAAAGAAGTCAGCCCGCTCATTCGTGCAATTCTCATTGACGTAGTCCAAAGTGTCAAAAGAGGCGGGCTATGATTTTTACACCAGGAGGTTTCTTTAATTATATCATACTAAATGTCATAATGAAAACACCTTATGACAGGGTATTGGTGTGCCTATCACAAGGAAGAGATAGGGAGTGTCCTGGCTTTTTGGCTTTATACCATTCGTGAGACGGAGGTATATGCCATTTTGCTTTATTTTGATCTATTTTCTTTGAGTATAACTCTTGATATGTGAGTTCTTGAGTAGAGAGGACAGGGTGTTCTAGTCCCTCCTTAGCAAGAGTGTCAGCCAATTCATTTCCGTGGATGTCTACATGTGACGGGATCCACTGAAAGTGCACATTGTGCAGTCGGGATATGCTCTTGACTTTGCGTATTATGGATAGACTGGTTTTGTCTCCCACGAGGGCCCAGTTTTTGAGGTGTTGAATGGAACTTCGGCTATCGGATAGAATTCATAAGTCTCCGTAGTTGACCTCGCCAAAGATATTCTCTAAACCCAGGTCAATTGCTATTAATTCGCTTCGAAAGACAGAGCAGAAATCTGGATTACGTTGTTTAATAGAATGTTTCTCTACGGGCGTTTCTATATAAATTCCACTGCCTGCATATCTATTTTGCTGCCATCTGTATAGATTTTGATGTCAATTGAAGGAATTTGATTAATAATTTCCAATGCCAATTGCCTAAGAAATTCCGGACAACATTCATTCTTATTAAGTGTGGTGGGAAGGCAGTCAATAAAATCAACATTGGAGAGTTCATCGTAAGTGTTCAAATTAGTATTAAGATAGTGGGGCTCTACATTATCTGCCATTAACTTCTGTGATTTAACTTGGCTGAAAGGAATGTGTTTCTTAAGTCTTTGATTGCTACAATTAAACAGTGTAATTGAGTAAATCTTAATGTATATTTTCAATAAGACCGAGTGACACCATATAAAACCTTCCATTTTTTTTTTTTATTTCGGTGTGTTTAAAGTGTTTAACTTATAGATTTTGTACCAGTGTTTAATTTTTTATTATGTTGTTGTTTGATTCTCTGATTTTAGTAGGTTTTGCTCTAGTGGAAATATATTTTGTTCTATAGGGTGGCATGAAGGCCGTGATGTGGGCAGATGTGTTTCAAACCTTCTGCATGTTCGGCAGTCTGTTCGCCGTCATGGTTTTCGGTTTCCAGGAAGTGGGTTTTTATAACGTCTATGCCATTTCTTGGGAAGGTGGGAGACTCGACTGGTTCAAGTAAGTAACTTTACAACCTGTACAGTGTTGTACTGAAAGATTTGAAAATATCATACTAGCTCTGAAGCAATGTTTTAAACTAATGTAGATACTAAAAGAGATTATTATTACATATAAGTAATTAATCAAAAACGTATCATGTTTTAATCTAATATGACAATGAACACTTTCATTTGAATGTGTTTTTTAGTTTCAGCACAGATTTGAGTGAGCGTTACACCTTTTGGAACTCTTTCCTGTTATCCATTTCTCCCGGGATCGTCGCCGTCTGCATCAGTCAGATGGAAATGCAAAGAGCATTCTCCATCAGAAAACTCAAAGACGCACAGTCGTAAGTATTGACCTATATAGCTTCTATATTAGTCTGAAACTGCGATTGAAAACCTAATTAGTGTGGTTGATGAGTATATTGAATAGCAACAAACAACTTTACCTATGAAGTGAATATATATTCTATTCCGTTTTAGAAATTGCTACCATGAAATGTAGTCATCAAATGTTTAAGTTAATTAAGTGCGCCAATTAATGAAATAAACTAGTTTCAGTATTCGAGATAGAATGTAGGAAATATAAATATCAAGACTTTTTTAAAAAAAAAGAGCTCTTAGTAAATGCTTCAATTATTTAGAATTATATTTCCAAAATTGGAAACTCGTTATTGATTATACGATCGTTAATACATTTCATGATTGAAACATTTTTATAACAAGTACTTTTTTTCCCTTTCTATTTCTCATTCATCTCAAATTCTTATCAAAGCCATATATCAGAATCTATATATTCCTTCATTGTTTTTAAGAAGATATTTTTTTATGTAAATGTAAATAATGCATACATTTCTTTTAAAAGTTCAATTTTCTTAGTTATTTATTAGTAGCGATAATTCAGTCTGATCGTGTTGGCAACGGCTGGGATTTAATCAAGAAATTTCATGATTATTCTCCGGGTGCTGATCGACATATTGATAGTTTTGGATCTTTTTTGCAAGTTCCCTTGTGTGGATATAAAATCAAGCGGGAGTGGAATTTAAATTAGTTGAATTTTGAGAGCTGTTTTGAAAGGAGTTCAGCGCTTGTTTGCTTTGGTGGTGTCTTAATAATTGATGTGATAGTGAAGTTTTTATTAAAGCTTACTTACCAGTAAAACTTGCTAAGACGGGCAGTTTCAGTCTGAAATTTTGAAATTTTAGTGGTGTGATGTTGAGATCATCACAATCTTGGAGTTCGCAAATCTAATACCAGGCATGTAAATATGAAACCTTAATTTTCCCTTAGATGGCCCTAACTGTCAATGTAGTTACACTCAAACCACGTCATTGTTCTGACATCTAACAAAGATTTTCAGCAAAGTTAGTAATAGCGTTGAATATGTCGAATAGAGTGCCTGGAAACTGCGATTTGCGGACAGCATTGATTTTCTGTTACCATTTGAAGAAAACTGTTGAAGAATCGCATCGAATGTTTGTCGAAGCTTACGGTGAGCATGCTCTTAGTGCTCACAGCCCCTCAGGGGGTTTACTTTCTTTAAGTAAACACGGGCTTCACAACCCCGAGGTGCCCTAGTGATCTAACCCTTCGTCTGTTTGTACTTTCTCATTTTGGGTTTTATATTTATCGTTTGTTTTCTCTTCTTTCCCTCATTGTGATTACCTCATCTGAGGTGAGGGCTCCCCTTGATATCCATTGATTGACCCCCCCTCCCCCTTTTTCGTCACATTTCTGACTCGCTATCTTAGCGTAAGGTGAAATGCCCAGGTTATACCAAAATTACTTTTCAATTTAAAAAAAACAACAAAAAAACTCCCCCTTCCCACTCCTCAAAAAACACCCTTCTAGGCTAGATATTTTTATGAACTCCTTTGTTTCTTTATACTTATGACAAATAAAACGTTTTTGCAAAGTTTCATGAACGGACCAATTTTTTATTTTTTAATGCCGTATTTTACCTTTCCTTGGATTTTACATGTGTTTTCGTTTATAAAAAGGAACTGTAACTTCTTTTAGAATAGTTATATAGTTTTGCTTTTTTTCATTCGATTCAGCATAAAAAAAAGTACTCTAAAAACATGTGTCACATGCCTAGATTGCTCCAAAATTAATTTTTCAGCCAAAAAACTCCCTGACACCCCCCCCCCCCCAAAAAAAATCCCCTTCTTCGCTAGATATTTTTATGGACTCATTTGAATATTCATTTTCATGACAAATATAGAACATTTTTGCCAAGTTTGATCAACGAACCAATTTTTTGGTTTTTCTTATGGTCTTGGGTACTATTTTACCAACACTAATACATATATTTGGTGCGATTTTATACATCCATATTTTTTTTTTTACTTTCAGTTACCCGTATGATATAAAAGTATTAAATTCGGTAAAAAAAATCGCTTTTATTGCATTTCTACACGTTTTGGGACGTGATGAGTTCAAAAAAGTGTTTGTTCCTGTTAGTTATCAGCATAACTCCAAAAACGGATTGACCTGCGATGTTCAATTTTTATGCACAGGTTATTGTTGGCCATGGGACCTGGCATTACGGTTTTCGTCAAAATTGCACATTTGCTTTAAGTAGCTGATTTTGAAAAAATTACGTTTTTCAGCGATTACCAAAAAATGGTTTTAATGATTTTGATTAAAATCGCTATAAAAATGCCGTTAAAGGTGTTCTAATCATTCCCACCTCTGTAGAAATAAGATAATGCGAACGCCCATCAATGACTGTTTCTGCTCTGTTGCACTTAAAAGAAAGGATAATGCAGTGTTTATTGAAAAATATATCACAATTTTCACCGTTTCAGCGGCGTTTTTTTAGAATAATCGCCAAACTGGGCATTTTTTTTAAATAATGAAAATAAAATAGGTAAATTATATCAATCCGTGACAAATTAAAAAAACATCGCATACTGAAATATTTTGTTTCAATTCTTCAATTATAACTGGAAGAGAGAGATTGTAGGAGGATCATTGTATTTAAAAATTTTACGAACTTCATTTTGAGTTGCAATATTATTTTACTTCTTTCACGAAACTTTTGAAAAAGAATCAGAAGTTTCATAAAAAATATGTTTTGGAAGAATAGGCTTAGAATAAAATTAGAGTAATCTTAGCCTTCTCTAAAAGTATGTATATATATTATGCCGTATGCGTTATAATTACTTATAAAGTGCAATATTTCTTGCATTACTTCTGCAATAACGGGGAAAAAAAAAAAATTGAAAGTATGTCCAGGTGAATATTTGTACAAAACTTTTGAAATTATCGTAAAAAACATACACATTTATTTTGTTAATTCATTCGTTTAATTTCGTACAGGGTTTGAAAGCGATATTTTTTTAAATAATTATTTCTGCTACCGTAGTGCTACTTTACACAGATAATACTTCTTACAAAATTGTTTATAAGTCTATTTTATGTAAAAAAAAAAACAATTGGCATACCTTTCCAGTGTGGTGCAAGAGAAAATTGTTAATCGAAATTCAAATATGACGCTTATTTACAAGCCGAAGCAGAAATTAGAGCTGGACGAGTTCTTATGCAGTTAATAAATAACCTTCCTCTTCCTTTCTTTCAAAAGTTTTAAGTTTTAGCCTATTACCATTGGGAATGGAGGTGGAATTGGGAATGGGGGTGGCCATTTCCGGGGGTTACCCAAATAGTAAACCTCTCATTATTTTTTCCCCCCTGGTTGGCGTTGGACATCATGTGAGTCAAAATCTCATCCTCCCACTCGACAGAAAAGGGATCGGGTATCAGGGGTCCAAGATATCTTCAAGGTCAAGAGGGTGGAGGTTTGAATACTTGTACAGTCTTCCAACATCCGTTTGAATGGGAAGAGAGAAGGCTATAAATAGAACCTTGGTACAAAAATAAACTATTTTTTTTTGCTTTTTTCGGAAATTAGATGAAGGTTAAAATATTGTTACTAATTTTCCCACTGAGGCAATGATGGCACAGTTTTCACGGTGTACAAATATTTATTCTCTCTTCAGAAAACTCACAAAATTTATTCACAGGCAACAGTTTAATTACTCTCAAGCTTCAACACAAGCTTCAACAAAAATAACTTCGAATTCAGCGATTATACAAGCTCACTCCAATAGGTAAACAAAGCGATCAGCTTTCAACGAAGTCCCGACGTCAATCTGAAAACTTTCCCGTTCTCCAGTCCTTTATATACAAGCGCGTGAGACATTCTCGAAATTTCCAGCCAATTTATCGGAAACGAAATAACTCGAAACTTCTCGATTACTTTAGGTGTTGCCACCTTTTTCTAACTTGTATAATCGCTATTAATTACTAAATAAAATAGGATAAAAATAAATTACAATAGAATTTTGAAATAATACGTCACTATTTACAATATATACAGACAATTTGTGCAACATTTCCCCCTTCTTAAAGACTGCACGTCCCTGGCAGTGAAGTCCTTAAGAGGAAAGGCAATTCAATCACTTCTACTATAATATGGGGATAGCCTATTGTGATGTACTACTCTAGGTTTACAGGAAGGTGTCCGTTGAATTTTCATCACGACGTCGTTGATCTTCTTAAGGACCCCATACGGCCCTTCCCAGTTCGTCTGGAGCTTAGGGGAGAGTCCTTTCCGACGTTTAGGGTTCCCTAACCACACCTTGTCACCTTCCTGGAATGAACGGTCCATGGCCTTGGCATAGTACCGGATCTTCATGCGCTCCGTCATGATGTTGTTTCTCTCTCTGGCGAACCGATGTACGGCTTCCAAACGTGCCTGCAGATCATCTAGATACTGGACAGGCGAGGAAGGAGTGTCCGGTGGTTGTCCAAAGAGGAGGTTGCTGGGGAGTGTAAGGTCTCTTCCAAACATCGTTAGAGATGGAGAAAATCCGGTGGTCTCGTGAGTTGTACTCCCGTATGCAAACAGAAGCGGTGAAAGTTTCTGATCCCCATCTTGCTCGTTATATGATTCTGAGATTGCGTCCGAATCATCCGCGGGTGCAGCTGATAGATCCCGGGACCTCCGTTCGATGCTTGTAACAGGAGCATGGATGTCGATTCCCTCTTCACTGACTTTGTCCATTTCCACATGAACCACTTCCTGGGAGGGTTTCATCAACGTCGTTTTCTTCGGTTCTCTTTCCGAGGCTGGAGAGGTACTTTTCATAGATGTGGACTCTTCAGCATTCTCTATGACATTGTCTTCATGAGCTACAATCCGATATACGCACAGCTCTTTCGTGTCTAGATCGTGCAAAGGAACTTCGCCTCTCCATGTTTGCAGATTGCTTTTCTCAAAATTCAGCGTAATTCCATTTTTCTTCAAAAAGTCTAGTCCGAGAATGCACGGATCTACAATTTCGGCAACATAAACGGTGTGCATGTGGGTGTTAAATCCAAGGGCAATGTCCACTTGCAATTTCCCATGAACAGAGAGATATTACCACCAGACACAGTTTGTAGAGAAACAGAGGGCGCTGTGTAGAGGAGTCGGCTGTTCAGGCGACGAGCCACGTCCGTCCTTACGATCGTTACGTTCGCTCCCGAATCGACGATTAGACGACATGGAGTTCCGTTGATCTCCCCCTTCACGAATAAACCCTGGTTTCCTCCTTGTTGGGATGAAACGTGGAAACGACTGGTCGGGGCTTCACCTGTTCTACATTGCAGCTTCTGCCCTGCGAGATGACATCTTCTTAGATTCAGTTGTGGAGAATCCGTGGTAGTGTTATCCCTTCTCTTTTTCAAATCAAGGCAGTTTCGTCGTAGATGCCCTTCCCGTTTGCAGTGCCAGCAAACGACTCTGGTCCTTCGATCCCTGGCTCCGGGATAGCTTCTCATCATTCTATCAATTTTGCTTTCCAGTTCTCGAAGCTTACTGGTGACAAAGTCAGAAGAATCCTCGGCTAATGCACCACGCACATATCGTCGGTCTTTTCCAGAAGCTAGCTGCGCGGCTTCCACTCTCATGGCGTACACGAGGGCCGACTTCAGGTTTTTGTTTTGGGATAACCTTACCGCCTGTTGCACATCGGGATCTTGAATAGCGTCGATGAAATACTGCAGAGAAAGATCGTCTCGTACATCCGGGGGACAGTCAGGGAAAGCGAGGAGCGACAGTCTTTCTATATCCGATGCCAATTCTTGAAGAGTTTCATTGGCCTTCTGCTGTCTCACTTTCAATTGCAGTCTGTTGTAATCTTTTAGATGCTGCTCCCCAAACCTTAACTCCAACGCATTTGCCAGCGCCACGAATTCTCCCCGCTTCTCTTCAGGTAGTGTCTGTAAAATGTCAGCAGCTTCACCTCGAAGAGATGCTGCGAGATGGAATGCCTTCGAAGTATCGTCCCAACCATTCGCAGAAGCAATAATTTCAAACTGCGTTTGATAAACGCGCCAGGAAGACTTTCCATCAAAAGTGGCCACTTTGATGTTGGAACGTGGTGCTAAAACTGCAGTGGAAACCTCCTCCCAGTTCGGTGATGCAGCTGCCACAGTACCGCGAATTTCCAGTTTCCGAAGTTTCTCTTCCATAGCGTCAATAAACCTTCCCTGCTCTTTTTTCAGGGTGGAAACTTCTTCTTTCATTTCATTTCTAGCAGTCGTGATTTCTCTTTCTATGGTAGATACCTTTTCTTCCATTTCATCCCTTACAGCAATGAGAACGTCTTCTTTCACGGAATGCAGGACCGATGATGTTGTCTCCATAATGGTAGATTCTACCATTGACGCTAGCTCCGTTTTCATTTCTTCCCTGATCTTGATTACGGCTGCGGATGTGGACTCGCACTTATCGGCCAAAGCTTTCATGTCAGATGACGTTGCGTTTTGCAAAGCTTTAAAATCTGATGATGTCGCTTCTTGTAAAGCTTTAATGTCTGATGATGTTGCTTCTTGACTGGCGGCAATGGCGGCGGCGAGTTCGGCATTTGTCATTTCTTGACGGGCTTGACCAGCGGCGATTGTAGCGGCGAGTTCGGCATTTGTCGTTTCTTGACGGGCTTGACCAGTGGCGATTGTAGCGGCGGTTGATTCTTGTCCGGCTTTTATTTCGGCTTTCATTTCAGCGGCCGTGGATTCTTGTCCGGCTTTCATTCCAGCAATCATTTCCATTAATTGTTTCATTTGGTCTTCCATCATTCCTCTAGTTGTCGGCATTCAAAATTACGAGACCCCACTTCTGACACCACTGTTACTAATTTTTCCACTGAGGCAATGATGGCACAGTTTTCACGGTGTAGAAATATTTATTCTCTCTTCAGAAAACTCACAAAATTTATTCACAGGCAACAGTTTAATTACTCTCAAGCTTCAACACAAGCTTCAACAAAAATAACTTCGAATTCAGCGATTATACAAGCTCACTCCAATAGGTAAACAAAGCGATCAGCTTTCAACGAAGTCCCGACGTCAATCTGAAAACTTTCCCGTTCTCCAGTCCTTTATATACAAGCGCGTGAGACATTCTCTAAATTTCCAGCCAATTTATCGGAAACGAAATATCTCGAAACTTCTCGATTACTTTAGGTGTTGCCACCTTTTTCTAACTTGTATAATCGCTATTAATTACTAAATAAAATAGGATAAAAATAAATTACAATAGAATTTTGAAATAATACGTCACTATTTAGAATATATACAGACAATTTGTGCAACAATATAATTGTTGCTTGAACTTATTGAAAAAAACTTGGAAAAAAAAATATTTTTATTATTATTATTTATTTCTGTAAATTGTAAAAAAAAAAAATACTCCACCTGAGGAGGGGGCGCGTGCCCCCCGCGCCCCCTGGCTGGATCCGCCATTGACTGGACAAGGGAACGATTGAGGCGGTTAGTTGAGAAATGCTTTCGTATGCGGTTTACTTCCCAGACTTGGCTCCGTCCTATTACTACTTATATGCATAGATGGGACACACACTTACTGACGAACCCTTACGAAAATATACTAAAATGGCTAGATGAATGGTTTGCCTAAAAAAAACAACAACATTTTTTTTGGCTTGGCATCCACCAATTGCCAGACAGGTTGGGGAAATGTATAGCTAGAAATAAGCAATACTTGGAATAAAATATTTCTTTTATCATTTTCATACAATAAACGTGTAATTTTTATACAAAAATCCCGTTTTCATGTTTACATACCTGGTATTGATATATTTTTGACATCCAATCGCCGTCTCTGATTAAATGTACTTAACGAGCCTATGGAAGACTCATCACAAGAGTTAAATGCAGTTGTAGAAATAAGAGCGCTTTCAATCCTTGACATGGCAACCCGTTGTAAATGGTTGCCAGCATGCACGACGTTTATTGGGATTATTAGGTGAATTATTCACACATAAAAGCAAGATGACGTCATGAGTCTGAGGATTACAAGCGTGATAACTAACAGATCAGCGAATATTAATGAAAGCCGGGGAATTAATGAAGTCTCAGTTATGTGGGCAAAGTTTGAACTCTTGAGTAACTGGTATAAATATAGATTGTGAATGAAAGTAAACAGGGAAAAAAGCTAACTATTGAGTGATGTGCTACAAAATAATTACACATATATTTGAATGTAGTCAGATAATTGGTGTAGATGCATTTATTAAAATTTTAAAAACAGTTTTCTTCCGCTTGGATTTTCAATTTTTTTTTTTTTTTTGTCTTGCAGTTCCTTCCTGTGGAGTAACATTCCTACATTGGCCATCATCCTGTTCACCAACACGATCGGACTTATCATGTTCGCCCTATTCTCTCGCTGCAACCCACTGGCACAGGACAGCGGAGTGGGACTCCGCAAAGCAGATCAGGTTGCCCTGCGCATTTACTTGTACATATTTCTTCTTTCAAGCTGTCTTCATATAATACTTTCGTTTACTTTTATTAATTTTGCCATACTATATAGTGACATATCCTCAATCCTCATTCTTAACAATACAAACATATACTTCATTTACAAACATATATATACAAAGAATTATATCATATGCAAAAACATACATTAAATAATTATATTATATACAAAAAACATAATTATATCATTTACAGAATACACTTTATATGAAAGCTAGATTTTGTAAGAGCACATATTATCTCATAGAATGGGATCAATTCAATACTGAAAAAGCTGCCATAGATAAATCAAATCATAGATTATTGTTTTTTCAAAAAATATTTTATAAAAGGCTTTGTTTTCTGTCCATATATTGATTACGTGGAACATTCTTTTACAAGTTTTTGTGGCCATGCATAAACCGATGTATTTGTATTGCTTTTCCCGACAAAAGAGCTCTTCAAATTAGGAATTCAAATGAAATTTTAACGTTAATTTTTTTACACATTCATCCGAAATAGAGCAAGAATGCTCTACAACACAAAACGAAATGTTTGTTTAAGTTATTGAATCAATAGCCCAGCTTTATCAGCATTAGTCAAGCAGGAACGGTAATTTTGAGCACCAGCGGTTGGTGGAAAATTTATATTTTTTTATGAAGATTTTTTTTTCCATATAATTAAAATATTATTCATTTGCGAATAAATATTATTATAATCATTCATACAATTTTGGACACCTTTTGTAGTTCATTAAAATAATCACAGAATATTCTAATTTCCGTAGATTGTGCCTTATTATATAGTGAGCAGGATGACCTCACATCCTGGCCTTGCCGGACTCTGCGTTTCCGGGCTGTTTTGCGGATCCATCTCCTCGATGTCATCTGCCGTGAATTCAATGTCTACCACCATCATCGATGACTTCATCAGACCAATGGCACCTACAAAGATCGTTTCTAAGCTAAACTTCGCTATTTTGGCAAAAGCATTAGGTAAGAGAATAGATGAGTAAATTGATTGGGAATATTATATTCTCGTTTACTTATTACCTACGATATTTACTTAACTATTTTTTAGTAGCTACTATATGAAATGAAGCGTTGCCTAGGCTCAAGCAGCTGTTCCCTGGCGTTGGCCGGTACAAATCTGTTCAAAATCTTTAGTCTGTTGCAAGTTATGAGCATTTACCCTTTAATCTTCAAACCCTCGATTTCAATACTTCTGTAACAAAACATCGGAATAAAACCGATAAGTCCGATAAGTGTGGAGAAGTTGAAATACCCATGCAAAAGAGCCTGGTTTAAATTGTTTCAATCTATCCCAATTATGATCATTCCCCTTTTCAATCCCATTCTGAATTTTCCCACCTTAACTACAAAATATCCAACACTAATTTAAAAATTTTTGTGTTCTACTCTTTGTAGTACATATGAAGAACGGGATTCCCCTATCCGAGTAAAGATCGTCATCGCATTAAACATATTTCACTTATTTAAAATGCTTTTTTTATGTTTAACTTTGTTACCAAGTACTATTATGAAATGAAAACATTTAAAGATTCATTAAATGTTCCTTATTCTTATCTGTTTAAAAGTATATAAGCAATGTTTATGATGTACATAAACATACACGTAATGTTCCGCACATCACCAGATAATCTCCCCTAGATTTAAATTTGAGGCAAAAGAGATTTAAATTTTGAGGGAAGGGATTAACAAGGTAACCCTACTTAGGCGGGGTAAGACTATTGTAACTCTCATACAATTGTGCATATGTAGCATATGATACATAAAATAGTTCAGTAGCCTTAAAAAAGGCCGAACAGTTTGATAAGGAGACATTGAAGAAATCCTCTTTGCAGAAGTCTTGATACATATAACACCACAAGTTTTCAACCTAGGACTAGTGAAAGAGTAGCATTAGCCAGAAACTTGCTCCACTGTTTCAGTTGAGTTCCCGTAGCTTCCTCAAATGTTATCCTCGGCAACTTTTGTTGTTTTAAGATAGTTCCCTATACATCTATTGATCATCAAACTACTCATAATACGATACAACTTTTTGTCCAGTCCTTGTCAGACCAGTAGCGAATCGTCCTTATACAACAGTGGATATAATCCAGATGAGGCTTTGTTGAAAGTCCTTCATGGACTTCGTCTAGCTTTACCTTGTCGGCATCATTAACATTTACAACAACTTGTCTCAGCCTTTTATAGCATATTCTTGTCATTTCAATGCCATTTTAGTATGTTTAAAATGAATGCAAGTATTTTTTGTTGTGTTTTCCAGTTGCCATCAACGGTGTTGTTGTGACTTGCTTGCCGTTGGTGTTTTCCATCAAGAGTGGAATCTTCAAAGTCTCCGTTATATACAATGTCGTTATTTATACTCCGGTATTTAGCGTGTACCTCCTTGGAATGCTAACTGAAACGGCCAATGAGAAGGTGAAATAATTATTTTACTTTGGCCTTCTTTCTTTAAATCTGTACCTCTGAGATGCAGGACGGACATTATGTCCATTTCTTTTGGTTTGCAATTTTTGGTTGCTGGTTGCGTCTTCGTTGCGATCCTATTACAATTCGTTTCTGCACCAAATCAGTAATAAAAGTCAATTCCCTGATGTACTTTTTTTTTATCAAAAATAAAATTTGAAGTCTTTCGTCTTCATTTTTTGTAATAATTTAAAAAATATATTTCATGTAAATTGTTTAAAGAAAATGCAGTGATTTTTCTAGATGAAGGATTAAAAAAAAAACAAAACAAAAAAAACAAAAAACAGGCAAGATTTTTAGTGCTAACCTTTTGGCACTTTCATCTCAATTTATGTGTTCATTAAATTAATTATACTTAAATTATATTCTTCAGAATACTTACTGAAAAACTAAATCGACCAAATATAGTACAAAAATAAACGCACATGCATGCTCGCATAGTACCCCTCCCCGTACCCCATCCACGCGGACTCTCCACCCCCACACGTATGCGAACACTGTCACATACTTTTCAATATCTACTTTTTCGGATAAGAGCGATCCATACCGTGAATTATTAAACATTTTTTTTTTTTTATCCCACACATTGCTTTAGTTATCCTATATTACGTAACAAGTAATTTAAAACATATGGGTCAACTTGATCACCTAATTCCTTATGAAGTCGATTCAAACAGAGATAAAATAATATTTAGAAGTAGGAGTTATGTTTATTACAAAAACAACATACAGCATTTTTTTGGGTTGTATGCTACAGTTCTAGCATTCGTTTGCTGACTTTAAAACTATACAGTATTCGAGCTCTTTTCATACGACACATAAAGAAAAACAATTTTGGCGTCTGGAGAGCTTGAGTGTTTTTATCCTAGGATACATTGATAAAAAAGAAAGAACAAAAAACTTACAAATATCAAGAGTTCAACCGATTGGAATGCTTGGTGAAAATTTAGGTGCCAAAATTTTACGAATTTTATGTTTTGGGTAAGAACATTGAAATTGTACTGACGTAATGTGTAGTCTTTTGTCTGCTTCATTCCCTCTATGTGCCCTCTGCCAAGGCGTATGCCTAGGTAAGGTTAGAAAACTGGTATACTAATATACAACCAGCAGCAATATGTCTCTTCCTGAATCATGAACTGTTGCTGAAGCTACTAGAGCTGACTGGTGTACCGAATATCTAAAAACACACAATCGATTAGAACTCCCCAAGTATGTTGTTGACTTTGAGCTACTCGATTAATCAGAATAATGTTAAAATGTTTTTTGAAAATTATTCTCGTATCTTAGAAAACATAATTTTCAAGCTGCTGACCTATGCAACATAGACGAGACAGGTATAACTACTGTCTATCGTCTAAACAGAATTGTTGCTAAAAAAGAAAGGTATCAAGCAAGTAGGATCTATTACCTCAGTCGAGCTTGGAACCATCTCTATAGCTATTCCTGTGACTGGAAATGCAATACCACCGATATTCCTTGGGTTAAATACCAAGATCAGTTTATTTTAAGTAGACCACCAGGATGTGTAGTGTCATGCAATCCTTCAGGTTGGATGACGGACACTGACTTTATTAACTTTATGAAGCATTTTATTTCATTCACGAACTGCACACCCGAGAAGTTCGTTTAAGTGATTTTCGATACTTTTGAATCTCACCTTTCTATCAATATCGTAGATTTGTGTAGAGAAAACGATATTGTTATCTTGATTTTCCTCCCAAATTGTTCAAACAAACTTCATCTTCCTCGATGTGGTGCATTTGGACGTTTAAAAAAGTGCATGAATACCGCATGTAATAAGAGAAGAAAGAAGATCCAAGTAAGACTATGAGTGTATACTATCTTACTAGTGTACGAATACAATTTTTCTAAGCAACTAGCAAAACATTGTTCATATTTACTATTGCGATTTAATTACGCTTATGATAGTAAAATAATTACGTTTACAATATTAAAATAATTATGTTTATGCTAATCAGGTAACTAGGTTTATAGTAGTCAAATAATTATGTCTGAAGTGGTCAAATAATTATGTTTTAATCTGTCCCATTGTGTGTTTCAACTTGCCCTAGTGAGTTTTTCAAGCAATACCTTACTCGCAGTACTTCAAGACTCCTTAGAAATTAGTTTAAAATATCTTACAGCTCTAAATTTCGTGGGTTAAAATTCAGTGTAATAGATTAAAAGTGTCACCTACCAATATTAATAAAATTAAGTTTCTAGTGCTATTTGTTTACGAGAAATAATGCAAATTTGAAAAGAGTTTCAACCAGCCCCGATTTCCTCTTCGGAACACTCGGCGGTTGAATACTCAATCGTTCTTTCTTTTTCTATTCAGGGGACATCTATTGGAATGATTTGCGGAGTAGCATTAACCACTTGGATAAGCATTGGCGCCATGTTGGCTGGAAAGCAGGACAAGCCTACTGCGCTGACGACTGATGAATGCAGTATCCACTACAATTTTACGCCCAGCAAACTGTACAATACTTCATTTCCTACCACCGAAACACTTCACAATGAAAACACTTCTCATGAGTTAAAGTCAGTTTGATATTCTATTCTGTATATCAATATATTTATCCTTATTACTATAAAATGTTTATATTATCTCTATCTCGTTTTGGTTGGTTTGTACAGTACGCCAAAAAAAAAAAAAAAAAAAAAAAAAAAAGAAAAGAAAAAAAAAAAAAAAGAATCCGAACGATTACTATATCTTGTACTAGCTGTGTGGCCCCGCCCTGCTGGAGACCAGTTAAAGCGTTAAAGGACATCTATCAGTTAAGCGTTTCATAGACGCGGAATTTCCTCAGATTAATTGTTGTTGGTGATCAGCTTCCAATGTACTATAACAGATCTATGTTTTCGTTCATTTTGTAACAGCGAGTTCGGTCATTCTCCAGTCGATGTTGTTTTTGTAACAGCGAGTTCGGTCATTCTCCAGTCGATGATGTGTTTGCAGCGGTGATGCCCTAGCTCTCTTGGCGGCAGATGCTCTATACTTAGCATCGATATTCGTTCTTCTCTTTGGCGGCATATTAGCAAATGTCGAAATGATTTGAAAGTGTTCAGTGAATTTCAATAGTCTTCGACGAATCTACAATTGAGCCTGCAAGTAATGAAGTCAAATTGAGTCTAAATAATCCGTTTCTATGATAGATTCTCTGTATATTTTGACTCATTCTCATTAAATGAGGCTAGATTCATAATTTTAAATAATCCAGTCAGAAAAATTTAACTATTTAAAACTTTATAAACATAGAAATAATATCAAAATATATGCCTTGTGTCTATAGTGCAGCTCTAGCCTCTGGTTTAAAAATAATCATGAAAATATATTGTACCAAGTTCTTAATTTTTGTGTTAAAATAAATCAAGATTTGAATTAAGAGAAAAATTAACAGGCATTGAAACGATAGTGTTATCTACCAAATTGTTCGCCAACTGAAAAATTATCGCCAAAGGGCATGGATATAACGTAATAGTACGTAATTGATGGTCAATGGATATAACGTAATTGATGGTCAATGGATATAACGTAATTGATGGTCAATGGATATAACGTATTTGATGGTCAACGCGGTGCTACACAACACACCTAATGATATATGTAGGTGTTTCACATTAGATGGACTTCTTACATTTGATCTTGTAACGGACACGTTCTAGAATAAAAGATATAATAGATTTATTAAGTTAACCAAAATCTGACTGAAAACATCCCATAACGGCACCAACGTATTAGTGGTAAATTATGTTGGTATATTTATGACAATTGTAATGCTGAAGATATTTGCTAATAAAATTCAAAGGAATTTAACGAATTTATATTGTTTAAATGTTATTAATAGTCATTAAATAAAATCAAATTGTTAATACCAGCTGAGAACAATACATCTTTTCGACGATAACAAAAAAGAGGATGAATTTAAAGCCTAGAAAAACAAAACGATGCATAAGAAAATGCTTTAAAATCGCACAAGCGCAGAAGATGTTAAAGGTATCGACTGACAGTAAATATATTGAAATTTTACAATAAAAATCGAATGGTTTATCGGATAGACAACGGACAAGCTATGCCTTTTTTATTTTTATTTTATTAAGAGTGACGAAAGACAACCAAAACTAGAAAAAGTTTTGAAATCCGTTCAATATTTCTCGAGTTATACATACCGGTTTCAATTTCCACTTTTGAAAGCTCGGCAAAAACGAGACTAGCTGAGATGTGACGTCCCCCTATGTCATAATCCGATTTTGGCTTCGCGCGGTCTTTGAAAGTATCGTGAATTTATTCGAATTGTTATAGCGCATTTTGATTCTTTTTTTCTTTTTTAATCTTGTATTCTTTTAATCGATTTAAAATTATGTCCTCAAATTCAGCTTACAAACATTGCTGAATTGTAAGAATTCTTCAATTTCAAATGCTGCTAAATTATTTATCAGTGTTATAATTTTTTTTAAAAAGCTCACTTTAAGGGACTGCGATTACGTCTTGAAGTACACAAAACATTTGCTTCTTCATCGCTAATCTTTAAAAAGAGATTTGCCCTCAAGATCGATCAAAATATTTTCACTCATAAGTGACGTGTTTCTCAACATAATGAACTGAAATTTGGTAACCCGGTAAACGAGGTATTCTAAATCGAATGAAAACATAACAAATAGGGGTTCGTATTGAAATTTTTAAAGATAGAGTTAAATTTACTTAATATGCAGTCACCTCAGAAAAAAAATAAAAAAAATTGCTCCAGACATATAGAAAAACATAAATAAAACATTTTGGAGCAAACCGCAAGATTCTACGATAATTAGAACCGAAGATATAGTCATCGTTCCGATTTTTTTTTGTATACAGTACATAACACACTTTATCAGTCAGAAGTTCCTAGGAGGTATTTACTTTTCCTCGGCACACATTGGAAGGTGTCGAGGAGGGATGAAAGGGAAATAGACTGAGAGGCGGCTGCAATTTTTGGACTCCATCGAACATCATTCTGAATTTTTTATAGAAATTGGAGAAATATGAGTAGATTACGAATCCACTGATCTGCCGTGGCAAAAATGGCCGAAACTGGTCAAATATCGACTTTTAATAAGTTGAACTAAATCTAATTGCCAAATACCCTATAACTTGCCAAATAATGAGCATTCTTTTTTATTTGGTAACCCTCACTCTTTAATTTTCAATTAAGAAGGTTGCGGACGATTCGGATGTCTGGCGACGGCTTACTTGCATCTATCAAAAATAAGCCAAATTGGCAATACACATTACGTCACTGATGACGTAACTGATGTCGCAAATTTGGTATACTTTTAAAAGATACAAGTTTTCCGAGCCAGAGATCAGAAATCGTTTGCGCTTTTTCCCATTGAAAATCAAAGTGCAGTGGGTCCCCAGACGAAAAAGTTTGTTCTGTTTTTGGTAAGCTATGACATATTTGGCAATCGGATTTTATTTCAACTCATTCCAAGTCGATTTTTTATCAGTTTCGGCCATTTTTGCCACGGCAGACCAGTGGATTCGTAATCTACACACTTTTTCCAATTTCTATAAAAAATTCAGAATGATGTTCGATGAGGTCCAAAAATTGCAGTCGCCTCTCGTACCAAAACTCCTTGTAAAGTATGTCCTTTCGACATTCCTGGGAAGTACATTCCTGGTAAGTATAACCTAAGATGATCCATGGGAAGTCATGTTAAGAAGATTTACAAGAAGTGCATCCTTTGAAAGGATATTTTAAGATAAATCTTAATTTTTTTTATTAGCAATCTTAAAAAAATCTATTTCATTTTAAACGAAATATACCATTTTAAAGTAATGCTGTGATACCTCATGTTCATGTGGGACTACACTTTTCTAAAGTATTTAAAAGGAAATCCTAGTATGGATTATTCCCTATACTCTCTATGATACTATCTTCTAGATCAATGCATTTAGAAACTACTTTGTAGAAAACCTTGACATTTGATGAGTAGGTCCGAAAATGATCACTTAATGAAATGACATTAATTAAAAACCGAAAATATCGCCTAATATGTTTTATTTTATATTTGAAATCCTTACGGCAATGCATATGCAGTGGCTCCCCTTGGTTTTGTCTTTTGATAATTTAATCTTCATTCATAATAGATAAACATTAAATGAAAACAATTTATGTCATTTCATTAAGTGATCTTTTACTTACCTACTCACCACATTTCAAGGTTTTATGCAGAGTAGTTTTTAAATGCACTGGGCTAGAAGATTGTAACATAGAGAATATAGGGAATGATCCTTACTAGGAATTCCTCTTAAACATTGACGCCAAATTTTCATGAGCAATCTATGACGACCTGAATAACATTATTTATTAATACACTATCTACCAATAAGTATTTGGACACTCATGCAATTGAGAATGTCTGCAGTTTTGATCTACGTCACCCTTGATTCCAAATCATGGTAGGCTCAATGCTGACTACTACTCCACTAATCTAGATAACTATGGGCTTCCTACGCTGTGGCAGTTTTACGGGTTGCATCATTGTTACTTCCAATATGACAAAGCCACTTGTCATGTTGCGAGGTCCACCATGGATTAGTATGACAGCAGGCTGAACCGACTGGACTGGCCTGCTCAGAGTCCAGACGTGAATTCTATGGAACACCTCTGGGACGAGTAGGATCGCCTAATTAAGGGATGCAGCAACCGTCCGAAATCGGTGAAAGAAAGCACATGTCCACTCCAAGCAGAGTGGAAAGAAAATACTACTGTCCATCATCCAAACACTTGTGGAAAGCATGCCCCGCAGTGTTAATACTGCAATTGCCTCAGGTGGAGGCTCAACCATATATTGAATTTGAATAAATTATGTTTATTGCTTTTATCACAGGTGTCTAATTACTTATTGGTAGATAGTGTATTTTGTGGGATAATAACGGCCATTTTCATCTCATCTCTCTAACCCTTCTACAACCCTCCGTGTGAAAAATTGTTCTTCTATCAAATAGCTACGAACTTTCTACATTGCAGAAACACGTCTATTTTGACCCGGATTAATTTATCTTTTCAACTAGAGCCCAAGGCTCATCTAGCTCTAAAATATTTATATAAATAATAGAGCTAACTCAGACGTAAACTTAACGGCTCTAAAAAAACACGAACTGAAACTGTCTAAACAGATTTTCGTGTTGCCACACCTAGAAAAGTTATATCATTCAATTCGTAATGAAATGGAGTTCGCATCGTGACATCACACTCCTCATGTTTATTAATGGTATAATCCTTTTCAATTTATGTACGCGTTCGTACAGCGCATTGTAAATATGCCAAGGTAAGATATGCCAGTCCGTGAGGAGTGTGCCTTTTTATCTCCCTCTTTGATGTTTTACCTAATTGTTCAATAAAATGCTACCTATTATCCTTTAATCATAGCTAATAAATCTTCTACGCTCTCGAACCAGTGAGTACCATCTATTTTACTACTCTGCAACATATTTTGTCACCAAACTCCACTATTTTTCATGACTAGAATATTGGATTCTTGTTTCAAATTTCAAACTCATTTGAAATTATAACTTATGTAGTATCTAGTCTGTTATTTTTCTCAACATGACACAAATCCACTTCAGTATTATAGTGTAATTGAAAGGTGTGCGATGCTCAACGTACATAGTTTGAAATCAGGATGTTCCAAATCGTAGAGAAATGCAAAAAAAAAAAAAAAAAAATTTTCACCGAATGCTATACATTCAATACCCTATGTATACATATGGGTAACAAAGTAAAATTACACTGCTAAGAAGTTTAGCAACTAATTTTTACCCCACGATCACGATTGTGAATGATAAATTTGTCACAGTTTTGTAGAACACATACCACTGAATACCAAACTAAGGGTGTGGAACATCGCACAACTTTCAATTACACTATATAATATTGGTCATTCCAGTAAATTTTAACATGGGGTTAATTACTATTTTTTTTATTTTCACTCAAATTTTTGGCAATAATTTTTACATAAGAAGAAAAAAAAAAAAAAAAAATGTTGGTTTTATTCGATAGTCATTACATTGTCCTTTCTTGTACGTGAAACGCAGAAAATCATCTTTTGCACACTGGATGATGAAAATATTGTTACGAATTTTGTATATTTGAAAATATTTCGTAGTGTTAATTTTGTAAATAGATAAATTTCTGTACATTTCGCATAAGACAATGCAATGGTTTGTTTCCCAGCAATGAGCTTCCCATCGCTTGATAACGGGTTTTACAGAGGTAACTCTGGGAAGCGAGTTTCAAGAGGCAGGGCATTTAACATTATGGTAATGGGAATCTCGCCAAATTGGCGAGATAGAGCCAGGTTGGCGATGGTTTTGGCGACTAATTTTTGTCGCCAAATTTGGCGACCATTTGGCGACATTTTCGGTACATGTATGGGTACATGTATCCCTTGTGTACATGTATCCCTTGTACATGTATATAGGACTTTTCAACTACATTCTGGAAAGTTCTCCAAATGTCTATCTCTGGAAGGTTCACGTATGTTCTCAGGTCACCCTATAAAAGCTCAGGAGAGCGGGTGATGGAGTTAGTTAGTTAGTTAGGAGTTGACTGATTTTGAGTCACGGAGCTAGTTGTTAGCTGAGTCCGATAGTTGACTGAAGTTAATTGATTTTGAATCACTGAGTGAGTTGTCTCTCAACGTTCATTGTGAGAGCTGTATTCCTGACTAGAGTTAGTTCGCGGATTTTTTTTTGAGTCACTGAATTAGTTGACTGGAGATACTGAGCGAACTGTATTGCATTGTCTTTTGCGACGATTTAGCAGTTGTTTGTCAAGTTTTTAATTGCTCTTTTGTGCTCTACTGAGGTGAAAAGAGCTGTATTGTGTCTACTAGAACGAGAAGTTCTGGAGCTGTAAGAGAACTGTGAAGAGTTATTTTGCAATAAATTTCTGCAAGTTTTGATCTGCTTTGGCGTCAAATCTTTCGAACCCGTACAACGCAACAATATAAAAACTTTAAATGACACAAATCCCCGTCAGTATTTTAGCGTAATTGAAAGTGTGCGATGTTCCACACTCCTAGTTTTTATTTGGTCTGCGATCGGTAAGTTATATGGTGAGTACTTAGCATAATAGTTAATTTTTTTTTTACAGCTCAGCTTTTCTGCTCTACAGATTATCATTCGCTTGGACAGGAATCATAGGGATAGTAACAAGTTTTGTCGTAGGTTATTTGGCCAGCCTTCTTATAAGTGAGTTCGTTATTACTTGTGAACCAAATATATAATTTTATAATATATATAATTCCATAAATTTTGCGTAGAATTAAAGGTCCTTGTTAAATTTAAGGGTTCTCAGAAAAAACAGCCTTTGTCAGAATTTTTTTAAAAATAAAAAACAATGTAATTTTATGGTTCTTAAAGAAATTCCCAATATTCTGAAATCGTTTCTTTGATAAATAACGTATGTCTTTGTTCTGAGGCGAAAAAGTTTTGCTGGTTTTCCAAAAACGATGTTACTTGTTACTTCGACAATCAGTTAACCTGATACTAATTTTATTAATGTTACCTGTATATTAATAATTACCTGTTATTTATTTAAAAAATAAACCATTTTTCAGTACTTTCATATTTATTTATCAAAAAGCCAACGACTATATATATATATATATATATATATATATATATATATATATATATATATATATATATATATATATATATATATATATATATATATATATATATATTTTATCAAAAGCAAGATTAGGACTCCAGGTCTAAGCAGCTATTCAGTATTGTATTATACATATGCTTACATCAATAGGAACTAACTTTTTCCAATGTAATTGATATAGAATAGAGACAGAATTTCATCCCAAGTTTTGGGCAGCAAAATAAATAACAGGAAGATTTTTCTATAACGTTAGCCATAAAGTGCTGTTTTGGTTGAGGAATTTCCAATTCTAAATCAAATTTAAATCAAAGATAGTAAGGAATTTAAAATTTAATTATATATAAGTAAATGGTGTTCCATAAATGAAGAAGTTTAGCATAACAATAAGTAAATATTACTTTTTTAGAAATTTTCTAAGAAATAAACTAACAGAAAATTTCATTAAATCCAGGAGGTTGGAACTTATAGTTTACTATTCAACAACCAAGAAAGTCAAAACATTTGCATTAAGTTATACTTATTTCGGGCAACAATGACCTAGTGGTTAAAGCTACCGAGCTTTCATTTCACCGAGTACAGGTGAATACGATAATATTGACTGGTGCTCATTAAATTGGTTGTGGCTTCAATGTTCTTTTGTTGGTGAGGTTGGAAAGAAGTATGCGGGATAGGGTTTCGACCTCGAAATCTTAGCGTAGTTCAAAATTAAAAGCGTGTTTAGCTGTGAAACTAAACTAAACACCTTGAGTGGTTGAACAAAAGTATATTTTTCCTCAAGACAATTCCATTCTTCAATGTTGTCACTTTAATTGTTACTGTGAAATTGTTATGTCCTCTGAGAAGAAATTTTTAAACACTAACAATGTACTGTATATATCACGTGAACAGAAATAAATGAAAAGATGCACGCGCATCTAATTAATGATCAGTGATCAATGATCAGAGCAGATCAAGCGAATCAGTGATCAAGGTAACTCTTATAGTAATAGTGATTGAATCCTTTATTTACTGGGGCTTATAAAAGGTCCTAGATTTCTCATGGCACTATAGTAATTTAAACATTTTGAGACCCATTGGGATTTTGAAATCCACTTCTATGAAGTTCGTTCTTAAATTGTTGGATGGCAGCACAAGCTTATTTCTTTTTGGACATTTGCTAGAGACAAGTATATAAAACACTGTAAGGCCAAGATGAATGCCTAGAATATCTAATAATAAAATAAGCTATCTGTGTGTCTGTGCGTGTGTGTGTCTGTTTTTGGATCTATAGAAAGCTACTTCAAATTGGAGTAGAGCTCTGAAATTTATAAAAAAAATAGTTTTGGAATTCTAATTGTACATATGACAAACAGAACGTTAAAATTTTAATTAGTTCTTTTTTAATTAATTTTTTTTGAAAAGTGATTTTAAATAGAGATACAGCTCTTAAATTTTTGACAAAAGTAGTTTAGTCTTCTAAATGTAGTTTTGCAAAACAGAATTTTAAAACTTTGATTAGTTTTAAATTTTTTTTTTTTTTTTTTTAGTTATAGATCTAAAGCTCTTAAATTTTCAACATAAGTGGTTTTGACCTTCTAATTGTACTTTTGAAAAACAGAAATTTTAATTTGTCTTTAGTTTTTTTAATTAATTTTTAAATTAAATAATAACTCTATATGCATTTTATGACTCACTTTTGTATATGGTCTCCTTTTAGATCATTACCAGGGCAAGCCAAGTGTTGAATCTCATTTGCTGAGTCCAGTCACTAAATTTTGGATCAAACGACGACGACTAGAAGAATCTGAGTTTCCCCTTCAAACGAAGGTACTAAAGACTTCTTATGAGTGGTGGTTAAATAGTATGATTAACAAAAGGAGTTGCAAGGAAAATGTTTTTGTTTGTTATTTAAGTTTGGGATAGAGTTTAGAAATTTGGCTACCACTCCATGCTGCCTAAATTAAACAGATATAATCCGAAAAGTGATTGCGTTTTGAAAAGTCATTGAATAAAATACTGAATTTGTTTTTATAGTATACAGGGTGTTCAGGAACGACCGCATTTCCTTATTATACGCGTGCATATCTGCAATTTATTGTCGGGGTCATAAATGAAAATTTATGGGTCTATTTTTTTTTTTAAATTCGACACTCTTTTTAGACAGCGCAAGGATAAAAACCGAACAACTAACACTGATATTGAATAAAACACAAGTTGTCCATGCCTTTTCATTTAAAGGACTTAAGCCTCACCCGTTTAACTCTTGCCGATTGATTTGACGCCGATTGCACTATTCCATGTTTCATTTTATCCGTATTTTCCTTAATAAAATAGCATTTTCGATTTTATTTATTACTTTCAATTACCCATATGTATACATAGGGTAATAAAAGCATAGTATTCGGTCAAAAAAAAAAAAAAAAAATATATATATATATATATGTATATATATATATATATATATATATATATATATATATATATATATATATATATATATATATATATATATATATATATATATATATATATATATATATATATATATATATATATATATATATATATATATATATATATATATATATATATATATATATATATATATATATATATATATATATATAATTTTTTTTGCATTTCTCTCCTTCTCTCCTTTTTGAAACATCCCGATTTCAAAAAAGTGATCTAGAAAAAATTTCTGTCTGTGTGTTTGTGTGTACGTGGTCAGCAAATCAGCATAACTCCCGAACAATAATACAACACTCCTTTAAGATTGTTTTAAAATGTGTTTGTGGAAAGCAAAATTAGAAGCCCAAAACTACTTATGTTGAAACTTTCAGAGTTCTAGAGCTATTAGAAGTCACTTTTTGTAAAAATATTAATTAAAAAAATTAATCAAAAAACAAATTAAAATTTTAATATTCTTTTTGTCAATAGTCAAATCAGAATGCCAAAACTACTTGTGTTGTAAATTTCACAACAGTTGCCCAGGTAGAAAACGTTTTGTAAAATATGTGTTAGTTTATTAAAAAAGAACTAAACAAAAATTTTAAATTCTGTTTTTCAAAATTCAAAATAGAAGGCCACAACTACTTATGTTGAAAATTTCAAAGCTGTAGCCCTATTTGAAATCGTTTTGTAAAATATATATTAATTAATTAAACAAAATTAATTAACGAACTAAACAAAAATTAAAAATTATGTTTTTCTACAGTCCAATTAGAAGGCTAAAACTACTTTTGTTGACAATTTTAGGGCTGTAGCCGTATCAGAAATCATTTTGTAAAATATTAATTTAATTAATTAAAAAGAAACTAAAGAAAAACTTAAAATTCTATTAATTTGTGATTTAATTTACATTTAAAAATTCAATTGAATATTTTTTTTGTAACTATTTATAATCTAATGTACACACATTTTATTTTGCAGAATGAAAATTGTTGATGCTTGTTTGTATAAAAATGAACTTCACTTCTTCTTATTGGTAGATGCTTAGAGATAATTAGAAGATTTGTTACATATTCGTATTATCTATTCATGTATATTAATCGTTTTAAACATTCCTTTTACAAATATATTATGGCGTTTTAATTCTCCGTTGTTACATTTAAACCGCACGTATAATTTTTCAAGAAATTAATAGTTCGTGTATGTGCTACTAATGAAGAAAAGTAGATATTGTGCATCAAAAATGGAAAAGTGCATCATACGAGAGAACTTTCTCTCAATTTGGTTGATGCTTAAAAATTACCACGTGCCACTTTTGATTTTATCATATAAATGTTGTAAATATATTTTTACACATGACTGTAAATAAAATTATGTTAATGCATTGAATTCCTTGACCTTTATTTCGCTTTCAGATTAACACGGTATTTATTTTAACTATTTGTATTTGCCGCGTGAATACATATTATTTTTTACTGTACTCTAGGGTGGTCCTTATATGGGATCAAAAATGAAATTTCGTCTGATTTTTTTTCTCACCCTCTCATTTTTTCCCTTTTGGCCCATTTTAATAGTACACCAAATTTCATACCGATAAATTAATACACTATCTACCAATAAGTATTTGGACACTCATGCAATTGAGAATGTCTGCAGTTCTGATCTACGTCACCCTTGATTCCAAATCATGGTAGGCTCAACGCTGACTACTACTCCACTAATTTAGATAACTATGTGCTTCCTATGCTGTGGCAATTTTACGGTTTGGATCATTGTTACTTCCAATATGACAAAGCCACTTGCCATGTTGCGAGGTCCACCATGGATTAGTATGATGACAGCAGGCTGAACCGACTGGACTGGCCTGCTCAGAGTCCAGACGTGAATCCTATGGAACACCTCTGGGACGAGTAGGATCGCCTAATTAAGGGGTGCAGCAACAGTCCAAAATTGGTGAAAGAAAGCACATGTCCACACCAAGCCGAGTGGAAGAAAATACCACTGTTCATCATCCAAACACTTGTGGAAAGCATGCCCCGGATTGTTAATACTGCAATTGCCTCAGGTGGAGGCTCAACCACATATTGAATTTGAATAAATTATTGTTAGTGCTTTTATCACAGGTGTCCAATTACTTATTGGTAGATAGTGTATTAACCCGTGCCGTAATTAGCCTCAAGATGGAAAAAAATGGTAAAAAAAAAAAATAATAATTATCTGATTTCTTCACGACCCCTCTTAATTTTTTCGTTCATGATCTATTATGTATACAAATGCTCTGTCCATCTACAGTCTAAGTTCTACATTACCAGAGAACCTATGATGAATACTTTAGACACGTGCGATTTATCAAATATTTTTTTGTCTGTATGAGTTCCTTCACCAAAAGTCAAACAGAAATATTATTATATGTGACTGGAAGTCAATTTGCACATTATAATGCCTAAATTATGAACATTGTAGACATTTTTTGTACATCAAATTTTTAGGTCACGATTATATTAGTTGGTTACATAAAATTCCTTTGTCTATTCCAAAGGGAAATGCTTTGAATTTGATGAATTTGGAATTTGAATATACGGAAACGTTTTCTCGTTCCGTTTGTTTAAAACTCGGCAAATTGGAGATATTTTCTTTAGCCCTCTAAATTGGCACTTTTTTACTTTCAATTCTCCATCTTTTGTATTCTCCACGTTTTAGAACACCTGATTTCAAAAAAGTAATCTAGAAAAAATGTCTGTCTGTATGTGCGTCTGTCTGTACGTGGTCACCATAACTCCCGAACAAATTGACCCACGATGTTCAAATTTAATATGAGAGTTAGCGGTGGTCATTGGACCTATCATTAAGGTTTCCGTCAAAACCGCGCATGAGCATAAGCTAGCTGCCATTGAAAAAATCATGTTTTTCAATGATTGAAAAAAAAAAAAACGGCTCTAAAGATTTTGATAAAAATCGCTGTGGTAATGCCTCTTAAGGTGTTCTAAACATCCCCACCTCCGAAATTCCAGTAAAAATGTTTAAATGGCGTAAAAAGTTGAAAAATGAATGCCTTCAACACAGAGTTAGTTCTCTTTCCTTTAGCATACCTCATCAACGATCGTTTTTTCTTCTCCTCACAATTTTGCTAATCGTAATAGATAATACAAGGATTATCGAAAAGTATATCGCCCAAATCACTATTTGGGCGATTTTTTTTTTAAGACCTATATAAGATTTATTGCAAAACATATTACAAACTGGTCATTTATTCCAAATTAAGGATGAAAATATACAAGCGGTAAATGACACACATCCACGTCAGTATTATAGTGTAATTGAAAGTTGTGCGATGTTCCACACCCCTAGTTTTTTATGTGTCACAATCTTAAGGGATGGAGAATTAGATCATTTAATTTCCCTAACTTTTACGTATTCAGTACCGGTGCCTAATGTACCACAATAGAAAACCTGTCAAGAAAAGTTCTTCTAATTAAAGTTGCTGCATCATAGTTTGAACTAGCTGAAAATTCATGCTCCGATACAAAATTTTACCATGTGCATTTTAGCAAACAAAAAAACATTCCTGTATTCTACATTTCACATGTTCGATCCCGTTTCGACCCCTGAAAATTGGTTTGTCAACATCGGAATACCTTACTTCATCTATGCTTGCCCATTTTATAATTGAGAATATATTGGAAGTAAGGCATTGGAATATTCATCGTAAGGAGTGTTTCAACCCGTTTTTGAACTTTTAAAATTAGTTTATAGAGATGAAAATTGCTTACTTTTTCTATATATGCCTTTCTCAACATGTGTACCAAATATAAGAGATGTGACAACATTGGAAGTGAGACATTAAATATCCCTCATTTGGGACATTTGACACTATTTCGACAGTTTAAAGTTGGTTAAACGAGATCGGAATAGCTTACTTCTTCTATGTTTATCCTTGTTGATATTGGTACCAATTTTCATAGTTGTGACTATATATGAAGTGGGAGAGTGACGAGTTAGGGCTTTGCCATTTACATTTAGACACAAGAGTCGTAACATAAATTCGAACATGTTTTTAATTTTAGAAACCTTTTGCTGAGATAAGCCCACCAAAAGAAAATTTATTATTGTTAAAATAGTGTACAAATCTGTTGTTTCATGGCTCACTCCTTTTGTATATGTTTTTCAGAAATTCAGATTTTTTTTTTTTTTTAAGATTTCTAAGAAACTCTACAGCCTTGTCAGAGGCAGAGGGTTCACAGACTTTTTAGAATCAACCTTATCTTGCATACGGTCTTGTGTGTTGCCTAATTCCTTGGTTGAACTCGCACTCTCAATCGTCCTCGTTGCAGAAGTTGGGATGAGTTGCCGGGCGCCTCCTCTGGCGGTAAAAAGCGAATGTTCTTGACGAGTGTGGTGAGTAGGAGGAATAGTTGTAGCATTACGAAGCTCTCTCCAATACAGGATCGCTTGCCTACAAAAAGAAGCACACACAAAATCACTAAACCCATACAAAATGAGATGAAAATCAGATGACCTATTTCACATGATGAGATGTGTGTTGTTACTGCTCAGCCATAATATTTGTGAGTTTTGAAGTAATAGTGGACTAGTAAATTTGGGTGGTAATTTTGATTCTTCAGCTATTCTTTATGGAGAGCGCCTTAATTAATGCTAGCTAGAATTTCAACTAAATTCTTAAACTTTTAAGCAATTAGATGACAAAAAAAAAAAAGACAAAAAAAAAAAAAAAAGTAATATAACTAACACCTCTAATATACTCTTTTCAGCCAAGATAAGAAGATGTAAGCTTTTTTATTGCAGAGTTTGAATTATTATTGTAAAACATTTGGTATGCGAGTACATGCTCACATTTCACAGACATCTACTTAACTTTTTCCCTTGTAGGAATCTGTCTGAAAATTATGTGTAATATTATAAAACCATGTTCCATGTGTTCATATAAAAATATTTTTGGTGAAATATTATACCAATTTTGGTCGTTTTTTGTGAGAGATGTAACCTAAAGTCCCTAGCTATTTTACTTAATAAACTCACAGGAAATATTCTCCTTTGAAACGAATTGTTCAGTGGAATCACAAGAAATGCGATAAACCTGTAATACATACAAAAATTTAGAATGGGGATAAAGCGAATTTCCTTTTTCACAGAAAAATTAGGCAAACTCGGAAATTTGGTACGTATTATTTGTCAACCGTTGGCGAACTTTTTGTTAGCGAAAAGTCTAAGCCACCTGACCTCCTTATAGCAGTATAAGAAGAGCTATAGTTTGCCTCGGACCAGAGTCGTTGCTTTCCCGTGAAATGCCTCAGTTACGTGACAGACAGGAGATCCTTTCCTTATCACGGACAACAAGCCTTGTCGAGCTTTTTGTCTTATTTGCGATCGACGGGATAATACGTACGTACCGGGATTTTAAGCCGACTTCCTTCTGTACACTCAATTATGGAATAGAAAAAAATATTCGGCAAAAAAGTCTAACTTACCAACTCCAAATTGCACCAGTGCTTCATATTTTCTTTTTCCTTTCGTGGCTATGAAGCGAGAGGGATCAAATTTGTGGGGCTCCGCGTAGGATTCGGGATCGTGATGGGCCGAATAAACGTTAAGCACGGTTATAGCTCCTTTTGGTATCCTGTATCCGCGCAAAGTAGTTTCCTCTGAAAGAAAGACAGATACAGAAAGAAAAAAAAAATACCATCAAGTGTGAGTTTTCACATAACGAATGTTCCATACTCGAACACAGAAAGTGCTGGTTAAAGTCGGGCTTTTGGACATTTACCACGCGAGGAAAACGTCCGCAATTTGTCAGAAAAGATAGCTTTAAGCTGAGCGTCCCTTACGGGCAGAACAGAGTGGTTAAAATAATCCGCCAAGAACGTTCCCAGCTTTGTACGTGTAGTTGACGTCCACTATGAGGAGATCAGAGCAGAGCTGGCTCGTGTTACAGTGGACGTTGGCAGCCTTGGAGCTGGCTTTAATCCAATCCGCTCTGCTCTGCTCAGCGTATAGGGGAAGCCTAGTTTTAGGCATGGACCTGACCCCACACGTCCACTATAGGGAGAGAAAAAACCATCCTTTAAATTAAGTCAAATTTCCATAATCAGTTGTTCAAAATAGTTATTTATGCAGCAATTAGTTGGAAAAGTAATACTTTTTCAAAAAAAAAAAAAAAAAAAAAAAAAAAAAATGCTTATTTGACGAGTGCGATAACCATCTATATAGATAAACAACTGGATAGACTGCTTAACGCTGGGAAAATGAAGCCGTTGGGTGAACAAAAAAAAAAAAAAAAAAAAAAAAATAAGAATTGCCGAGGATTGAAAATAAAATCTTGGGTTGTATATAGCAAAAATTTCAATAGTAGACCTTAATTAGTAATATATTTTGTACAAAATATCTACTGTTGCACTTTACAAGGTTTCTCGCATTCCTACCCAACTATATAAGTAAACTGTGATTGGTTAATCCTCCACCCATCATCAATAAACACCAACGCGTTTTTCTCCTAGCATTGACATCGGAGCAGTCTATCCAGTTGTTTATCTATATTGATGGCTATAACACAAGACAATTTGCCGAGTTTGAAAAAAGACAATAATAATATTTATAATCACGTGTTGGGATATATGCTCCTGTCATCTTATTCTGGAACACTACCTGGATTTCTAAATAAGAAACACACACCCTTTCTGATTAAATAAAAACATTATATTAAAAAAAAATATCACTTTGATAACTTTTTTCACTTCTTCGTTTCGCAGCCAGTTAGTCGCGTTGTGGTAAATGCTGCTATAAGTGCTTGAGAGGTTAAGCTTTAGGGTAACAGATGGAGAGCAAGTCACGGTTGTTTACCATGCAATGAAGAAATGGTGTACAGCTGAAAAAAAATCGAGCATTTTTCTTTGATATGAGAGTTAGGAACACAGATAGAGTAATGGTGTAAGTTCAAATCCAGAAATTTTTTCAATCGTGACTTGTTGTACTGGCATCTTATTTTAAAGTTAGTTTTGAGGTGTAGGAAATACTATATCACATTATAGACTGAGAAACGACTGCAAGTTTAGACACTCCATCGAACATCATTCTGTATTTCTTATACAATGTAGAGAAAAGTTAGTAGATTACGAATCCACTGGTCTGCCATAACAAAAATGGCAGAATCTGGTCAAAAATCGACTTTGAATCATTTGAACTAAATCCGATTGTCAAATATGTCATAACTTGCCAAAAAGTGAGCACACTTTTCCATCTGGTAACACACCGCACTTAGATTTGCAATGAGAAAGAGCGCAAGTGATTTCTGATCTCTGGCTTGGAAAACTTGCATGTTTTAAAAGTAACCCAAGTTGGAGACATCAGTTACTTCATCACTGACATAATTTTTAATGCCAACTTGGCTCACTTTTAAATGATGTAAATAAGCCGTCGCCAGATATCATAATCGTTTGCAATCTTTTTAATTGAAAATTAAAGAGCGATGGGTTATAGAGATCGGCGATATATCAATACGACGATATTTTTATTGATATTTTCAAAAAAAAAAAAAAAAAAAATATCGATACCAGTTACCGATATATCGATATTTTCTAACATTTTAAGTTTTTTGATGATCATTTTGTAGTTCCATGTGTGTTTTCGATTTTCTTTATTCTCTTTTCAAAAACTTCAAAATTAAAGTTTGGATTTGTCTGAGAGACAGTTAAAATGGCACCCTAACCAAAAAGAAAATATATTGGAATGGAAAGATCAGATCATTTATTAGTAGTCATTAAAACATAGCGCCGTTTCTGTTGCCAGCGTGTGCTTGGAATTTGCATCTAATTTTAAAAATTAAAAACATATCTATCAGCAAAATATGCGATAAACTACTTTTCAAAATTTCTTCTTAGGAGTTCATGCATTGACATCCAAATGTATTTTATTTATTCTGACTGATTATATAATTTATTTATTAAAACAATTTTTATAATTTATTAATTAAAACAATTTTTATAATTTATTTATTAAAACAATTTTGGCATAAATTCATGAAAAGTAGAAATTTGCCCCGAAAAACCCCGAAAAAAAAAAAAAATCACGTATCGATGTATCGATATTTTTTTCTATGCAACGATATACCATCGATATTTATTTTGATTGATATTTCCGACCTCTAATGGGTTACCAAATAAAAAAGACTGTTCATTATTGGGCAAGTTATGTCATATTTGGCAATCGGAATTAGTTCAACTCATTGAAAGTCTATTTCGACCAGTTTCGTATTTTTGATACTGCGGACAAGTGGATTCGTAATCTACAAACTTTTCTCCATATGCCATTAAAAATTCAGAATGATGTTCTCTAGGGTACCTAAATTTGCAGTCGCCTCTCTAACTATCAGGTTGATGGGAACTGCTGATATCTCTAACTCACTTGTACACTCTAAGCTTGGAACGAAAGACGAAAAGTTGACAGTCCTCTGCGCTTCTTGGATGAAGGCGTTCGTGTACGTGAGTAGGCTCTTGTCTTCGATGTCCGGTTGTCTGTCGGGACCAATCACCTCCATCAGTTCCCTGAAGATCTTTTCCTGCTCTTTCGGGTGGATGATTAGGGCCTCGATGAAATGACAAACAAAGGCAGAAGTTAATACGACGCCGTCACCGATGACCTGGACTAGAGTGGACATCAACGTCTTGTCTGGAAAGTGAGAAGAACATTGTTCACAAGCGCTGTGGTTTATATACCTGAGGTGGTCTTGTGTACAAATGATAGATACAACACCTAGACACTAGTGGTCACTTTTGTCTAGTGGGTAGCGCGCCTGTCTTCTGATCTAGGAGTGCTTCGTTT
The DNA here is from genome assembly GCA_963978545.1 of Linyphia triangularis. Taxonomy (NCBI): domain Eukaryota; kingdom Metazoa; phylum Arthropoda; class Arachnida; order Araneae; family Linyphiidae; genus Linyphia; species Linyphia triangularis. The sequence continues at coordinate 91,822,893 of OZ021722.1, forward strand.
GATTTACCGTTAGCGTAAATCGCTACATTGGTAATCAGATATTTGAACACATCAAGTGGCGTTCCGTTAACACACATCTCTATAGACCGAAGTTGAACCAACTTTGGCTCATTACTCAGTAAATAATGTTAGCACATAAGTTTCGATCCTTCCAACACAAAAATTAACAAGGCTAAGCAAAGTCGAATATCATTTCCTTAATTAAAATTGCTAGAATGTTCGAAGACCTTTAGGTTTTCAACGACAAGCTAAAACAACCTCATATACTGATATACGTGGGTTAATATCGCTCATTGGACAATCCCAATTTGAACCCTTGTAGACTGGCAGTTGTTACAGATATTGGCTAAGCTCACAAAATTCTGTATAAAATATACTGGAAGTTCTGAAATGTTGATGCAGAGTTTTAAGATTGAAATATATTTTTATAAGAAAGGCTAAAAATACGTTTTGTGATGTTTTTGTCATGTTTATTTAAAAAAAAAAAAAAAAAAAAAAAAAAATCGTTTTTTTTTGGAACGATGCTCTATTCAGCCATGATTGGGCCAATCTGCTAAAACCCTGTGTCCGGCATTGGTCAACTCTACTGTGTTACTTGAGAAATTGGTTTGTTAATTGAGAGTTAAGATAAGATTTATCTTTAGGCATTTCTGTAAAAAATTCAAAATTTCAAATTAAATGTTAATGAGAAAGAATGGCTTATTTTTTCCCAAAAACCAATAGTATCCTTTCAGTATGCGTCAATGTTTATGCTTGTGTGTCTGGAGCGAGATAGTTTTCAATAGGCAAATTGGCATTCTTTTATTTCGTTGATTCTAGTTGGCCCCATCATTCGAGCAATTAACTTCGTTTCGATCACACGCAGAGTCATGGGTGACTCTCTTTTTCTATCATATCGCTTCAGTTGCGCCTGAATTGCACAAGCCAACTGATGGCTATCAATAGATTCCTACTTTAACTAAATATTGCATTTAAGTGGACAAATAAACCATTAGAAAATCAAGAAACTCTTATACAGGCCATTATCATATTTCTTTCATTTCGAACTAGATACACAGTCTTTATAAAGCTGCTTCTACTCTACGCACTTTTCTATTGCGGTAGTCAAAAAGATATACCAAGCATGTACAATTTGGTGCTATGAATCTTCCTAGTAAATTTTACCACATATGGGGCACTAGCTGAAAACCCGCGCTGCGCTACGAAATTTTACCATTAGCATTTTAGCGATCAAAAGACATTCATTATATTCTACACTTCAGACGTTTGCTCCCATTTCGATCCCGACAAATTGATTTATCAAAATATTAACTTTCCTTTGTTGACATTTTAAACGAAATTTATAATTGTGAATAGTAAATTGGAATAGTTTATTACATTTATGTTTGCTCTTAGTTCTAAATTTCAAAGTTGTAGTTGTATTGGAATTGAGACATTAAGTTAATCCTCGTATAGTTTCAATATTGCGTCGACTTTCATCCCTTAAAAATTCGTTAATCGATATTGGAATGACTTATTTTTTTAACATTTACCCTTTTAACATTTGCACCAAATATCAGAAATATGACTACATTGGAAGAGGAACATTCGGATATCCCTCGTTTGAAACATTTAACCCCTTTTTGACCCCTTAAAGTTGGTTAATCGAGAACGGAATAGCTTACTTTTTCTGTTTAATCTTTTTTGACATTTGTACCAATTTTCCGAGTTGTGACCTAATGGGAAGTGAGACATTCGAATATCCCTAGTTTGGAACGTTTAACGACTTTTGAAAACCTTAAGTGGGCTAATCGAGATCGGAATGGCTTACTTTTTCTACGTTTATCTTTATTGCCATTCCTACCAATTTTCAGAGTTGTGACTATATGGCAAGTGGGATATTCGAGTTTGGAATGTTTAACCCCTTTTACACACCTTAAAGTGGGTTAATCAAGCTCGGAATAGCTTAACTTTTCTATGTTTGTCTTTGTTGATACTTTTACCAATTTTTAGAGTTGTGACCATATGGGAAGTGGTACATTCGAATATTCCTCGTTTGGAACGTTTAACCCCTTTTCCACCCCTTGATCCACCCGAGATCGGAATATCTCACTTTTTTTGCGTTTGTCTTTATTGATATTCACACCAGTTTTCAGAGTTGTGAAAATATGAGAAGTAGGACATTCGAATATATCGCTCGTTTGGAACGTTTAACCCCTTTTTGACCTCTTAAAGTGGGTTAATCGAGATCGGAATAGCTTACTTTTTCCATGTTTACCATTGTTGACATTTGTACCAATTTTTAGAGTTGTAACCATATGGGAAGTGGTACATTCGAATATACCTCGTTTGGAACGTTTAACCCTTTTTAGACCCTTTAGAGTGGGTTAATAGAGATCGGAATAGCTAACTTTTTTTACGTTTGTTTTTGTTGATACTTGCGCCAGTTTTCAAAGTTGTGACGAAATGGGAAGTAGAACATTCGAATATCCCCCGTTTGGAATGTTTAACACCTTTTCGACATCTTAAAGGGGGTTAATCGAGATCGAAATAGCTTAATTTTTCTATGTTTGCCTATGTCGACATTTGCACCAATATTCACAGTTGTGGACATGTGGGAAGTGGTACATTCGAATATCCCTTGTTTGGAACGTTTAACCCCTTTTCGACCCCTTAAAGTGGGTTAACCGAGATCGGATTAGCATGCGTTTTCTATGTTTAACATTGTAGGTATTTAAGCCAATTTTCAAAATTGTGGCCATGTCGGAAGTGGAACATTCGAATATTCCTCGTTTGGAACGTTTAACCCTTTTTCCACCCCTTAAAGTGGGTTAATCGAGATCGGAATAGCTTACTTTTTCATCGTTTGTCTTTATTGATATTTGCACCAATTGTTAGAGTTGTGACGAAATGAAAAATAGGACATTCGATTATTCCTCGTTTAGAACGTTTAACCCCTTTTTGACCTCTTAAAGTGGGTTAATCGAGATCGAAATAGCTTAATTTTTCTATGTTTGCCTATGTCGACATTTGCACCAATATTCACAGTTGTGGACATGTGGGAAGTGGTACATTCGAATATCCCTCGTTTGGAACGTTTAACCCCTTTTCGACCCCTTAAAGTGGGTTAATCGAGATCGGAATAGCTTACTTTTTCTATTTTTACCATTGTTGATATTTGTGCCGATTTTCAGAGTTGTAACTATGTGGGAAGTGGGAGAATTAGTGATGAGTGAGGGCTTTGCCTTATATATATAGAGATTCTCTAGTAAGTGAACAATTTAGGCTGGGGAATTTTGATCACTCACGTTTTAACATGCGTTACTCTCAGGCTTTGGATGAAATCAATCAAGTTTGACGAATCCTCACCGAACATTTTAAATATAAATGTTATAATTCCAAAAAAAGGAGATGAAAAAGCCTAGGACGAAGCAAGACAACAAAGCAAATTACAGTTTGGAAATGTTCAATGCGTATATGTATTCGTTGTTAGATTGTTCTGCCTATCATATTTAACAATAATTTATCCTGAATGAAATAGTTGTAGACAACTCTAATTTAATGTCTTAAATTCACACGTAGTCAATCATTGTGTCCCTTTTATGTTATTAATACTTTTGACCTCTCTATTACATATTCTGTAAACTCAAAGTGAAGTTATCCCATGGTATAGTTATACAACTTAAGAGCAACAAAATTTACCTAAGCTTTTCAACAGCCATCGCCCACTCCGTAATAAAACTCTGGACCCTCTCGCATTCAACTGTATTTTATAAACCAAGAGGCTTCCCTAGTCATTTTAGTTTTGAATTTGGTGATAGTGCTGCTATCTATTGTTTGAAAAGTGAACGAATTTGCCAACGTGAGGAAGGACGGCAAAAGCAATGGGTCAGCATTTTAGTGTTTCTTACAAAACTATGAATATGTTGGCTAATACCTAATGATTAATTGACTTAGAAACTTTAAAGAATAGAATTATCTAAATGGAATAATTGCAGGTTACATGTTTATGACCAGTTGTATTCTGAAAACTGTGTATGAGGATATGGGAATGAAAGGGTATTTTGGTGACATTTAATATTGATACATGAGGTGCAAGAGGGTGTACTTACATCCCCTTGGATTTTGAAAATTAAAAATAATGTGGAGGAAAGTGACAATATGATTCAAGGGGAATAGAAGCATGATATAGGTTTTAAAATACTGAATGGACCAGAAATTTAGTACGTAACTATTAATTAAAATTTCATTAAGATAGTCAGTTGAAAAATCAAAATAATAATAATAAATAATAATAATAAAAAAAATAAAAAAAAAATAACTGCTTTTCTTTTTGTCTGCACCCCCTTGAAAATATATCTGCCGTCGCCCACTTATTTTGTTTTACTCCATTTGATATAATGTAATACTTAAAAATTTACTTTTGAGAGTAATATAATAAGTTAATCTAATTTTTATTATTTTTCTATAAAAATAAAATTGCAAGGCAACTGGGGCACAAATTGTTCACTTGCTGGAGAATGCTTCGTATGAAAATAAAAGTCCTGTTAGATTAGATTTTTCTTTACAACAATTCTGTCAATTTGGGAGTTTGGTGACAAACTTGAAGTGACATTTTTAACAGAATATGAAAGTTCAAAGAATTTCTTCAGCCAACATGTGTTCTAAGAAAATATTAAATTCGATTTGAAAATAAACAATTAAATTAGATTTCAAAGGGAAATTGTTCAATTAAATTTGAGGTTGTGAAACCTTTCAAACTACTTATCAAAGAGACTGCGTAGCTTTAATATTTCAGTTTAAAAAGTGAAATTTGTACTTCCAATTACCCTTATGTATACATAGGGTAATGAAAGTATAGCATTAGATAAAAAAAAACCTTTTTTTTTTTTTTTTTTTTTTTTTTTTTTTTTTTTTTTTTGCATTTCTTCACGTTTTGGAACAACCTGATTTCAAAAGAGTTGTCTAGAAAAAATGCCTGTCTGTGTGTATGTGTATCTGTGATCAGCATGACTTCCGAAGAAATTTACCGAGGATGTTTAAATTTAGTGTGCGGGTTAGTGGTGACCATGAGACCTATACCATTAAGGCTTTTGTCAAAATCGCGCATGAGCATAAGGTAGCTGCCATTGAAAATATAATGTTTTTCAATGACTGCTAAAAAATGACTCTAACGATTTTGATTAAAATTGCTGAGGTAATATCTTTTAAGATGTTCTAAATATCCCCTACTTCAAAATTCCCGTAAAAAGGTTTTAATGGCGTAAAAAGTTGAAAAACGAATGCCTTTAACACAGAGTTCTCTTTCCTTGAGCATACCTCACAAACAATCGGTTTTTTTTTTCTTCCGTCCTGAGTTTCACTTATAAGAAAAGAGAATATAAGAATTATTGAAAAGTACAACGCCAAAATCATAATTTTGACGGAGGTTTTTTTTTTTTTTTTTTTAATTTTTTAATTTATTTTTTTAAAGACCCCATTCACAAAAAATCGCAATTATCTCAAAAAATATCTCCAAGTTGGTCATTTTTTCTGAATGAATGATGAAAATTTAAAAATTGTAACTGACACAAATCCACGTCAGTATTATAGGGCAATGAAAAGTTTTGATATGTTCCACACCAGGGCCAGATTTAAGAGTATGCCGCCTTTAGGTAAAGTTCATTTGCCGCCCCTTCTTTAGTTCATATTTACTTAATACATTTGTTTTATACAAGAAAAGGATAGAGTTCATTGGTGTTTTCCTCTTCTTTAAGCATAAAGTTCATTTAGTTTAGATAAAACTACAATTTTAATGGTTTGCTTAGTAAATTATATAATCAAATTAGTTATCTACTTGTTTTAAGATTTGTTAAAAAATGAAATGGGTTTCGAACTTAATTAATTGGTTCTTGGAGATCAATGATCGCTATTTTAAACATATTTTTATATTTTAATGCTAATGACTATCTTTTGCGTAATTGAAGAACTGTGTTCAATTTCAATTAAGGTGTCCTACTCGGTGAAATGAAATTACACAAAATGTAGTTAATTACTGGTTTATTAGCTGAAAAATATACAAACTTCTCTAAAGCACCCCCCCCCCCCCCCCAGGTAATCTTCATGTTTATTTACATAGCTTTCTTACGAGATTTTTTAATGGCAAACTCGTTAATAATGTCCACATATGAAAGTGTTTTTGTTGTATTTGCCTCAATACAAAACAAGGAAAGTGAGTTTAACCGTATTTCAGAAATACTAGTTCGCAGATAGTTCTTAACTCATCTAAGGTAGTAAAAACTGCGTTCTCCCGCGTAATCTTTTCTTCCACTGGCAAACTATTAGTTTTAAAAAACAAATCTAGATTTTTTTACTAATAGGTTACTAATAGTTTTTTTTTTACTAATATTTTACTCTAGGTTTTATTTACTTTTTATTTTTTTAGAACGCGTTCTTGTTTTTGAAATTTTAGTTTTGTTCGGTTTTTTTTTTGTATTCAGTGCCATTGATTCTCTTCCTACTGTCACTCATAGTAGCGAGTAGGGAGTAGCCTACTTGTTTAAAACTGTACCTAATCTATTGGTATACTCTAAACTATAAAGCAAAATCCTTACATACAAGAGGAACACGCCTCGCTCAACACAATCACCAACGATCCAGTGGTGTACACCGACAGACATGAATGACAGCGTCAGACTAGGACAGACACTACACCACTGATAGAGGAGCCACTGGACCTTCCACCAACAGCGTTGTTTTTGGAAACCAGATGGTTGGTGTTGGTTGCCAGATAGGCTACAATGTTGTTAGATCGAATCGCTACGCTTGTTCCAGTGTTGTCAAACCAAATTAGATTGCACTACAAGAAAGTTATATTACAAGATTACGTGCTGTGAATTTGTATTACGTTATAGTTTTAGAGCTATGTAGAAGGACTAAAACATATTTTTAAGTAACATGCATTCTTAAATTCGTACGGAAAAATTTATTAACATCTGAAGTACTTAATTTTAACTTTTGAATAAATTGCTAAACTGCCGCCCGCTGAAAATTTGCCGCTCTAGGCTGCAGCCTACTGAACCTATTTAGAAATACAGCCCTGTTCCACGCACCAAATTTTTATTGAAGTATGCGTCAATACCTGTAAAGTAGAGAGCAGTCGGATCTCCTTTTTTGTGTCTTGTTCTCCTTTCTTTAATGTATTCGTCAAAAATATCACGAATATGATCTTCATCGTAAGTCCTCGTGTGCTCTTCAATGATTTCATACAAAATTTGTTGTATGCGTCTGAGGTTTAATACTCGTTGCTTGTATCCTGGTATAAGAGGAAATATAATATACCTGCAAAGTATTCCAGAGGTCAAAATATTAGTAAAATATGTTTAAGTACAATATTCATAATCCCATTTCTAAATCTAGTTTTTTTCTTGTTATGGATATTCGACATCATTTAATGACCATTCAGCAGTATAAAAAGATCTATTTTTTTGCAAGTCGTGATCAAAAAATTCAAACTGAGTGTAACAGAGTGGATCACTAATTTAACAAGAATTTAAAATTTTTTGTATCAAATATTTGTTTGGAACACTTGAAATGGGTACTAAAAGGCATAGTGAAATTAAATATTACGACGTTTGTCATTAGTTGAGTTGTGAGTCAACTTGAATTAATAGTCAGGAACTTTATATCAAATATTTGGTTGTAATTGTGAAAAAGAGTTTCATATGATATAATAAAGTTAAATAACGTATCATTTTTTTGTCAATTTTGGAATTACGAGTGAAGTATAGGTTAAATTAAGTTAAAATTTTAGCTCAGCAAACTGATCAAATCTTTCCTCGAATTTGACCAATACTTCCACAGATACGTCCTATTTTCAAGCAAATATGGTTACTTGGCCTCTACTTTTCTTCGCTAACATTATAATTAGCGTTGGCGTGAGAGTAAAATCTGCATCGTTAACTATTAATACAAATATTGCCTAACTCAATAATTATATTAATGAAAAAGTATTAAAATTTTAAACGATCAACTACTGCCAATCATTTTAATAATTTAATAGACATGACACGTCAGTGTGTTGCATCACATCTCTTCTTTTATTTCTCAATATTTTTATTTCCAACTACGCATATGTTTGTCTAGAGTAATGAAAGTATTGCATTCGGTAAAAAAAAATAATTCTTTTTGCATGTTTTGGAATGTACTGAGTCCAAAATAGTGGTCGTTGAAAAATGTACTATTTTCGTAGAAATTCGGTAAAAGAGTCAAAAGTTGAAAAACAATTGTTTAGAACACAGTTTTTTTCCCCTTGAAAATTGTTTATCTATATCTTTTTCACTTTACCGAAAGCATAATGAAATAATCATAAAAAAATATACCGCCATTTTCGCTAGTCTATTGGTGTTTTTTTTTTTTTTTTTATTATTATTATTACCAATGTAGTAATTATCACCAAAATACTGCCAACCTGGCCCATTTTTTATATTAATGAAAATTTTAAACACAACTATGTAGTTTTAACCAATCCATATCAAATGGTTGTGTAATTGAAAGTTGTGTGATGTTCCATATCCTTAGTTAACGAACTCGCAGGAGTTATAACAACAATTAAGTTTTCAAGATTGAAAGAGAGATATAATAGTATTAAATAAAAAGATGTATTTACTCAGTGTTGAAGATTCAGTTGAAATGGATCGCAAATTTGATGACGTTATGCAAAAACTAGACAAGCACTACCACTTTTCTTTGAGTTTTTCTATTGTTGAATTTGTCTCTGTAAGTTACATTCAAATATTACCGACTTTAGTGCATTAATTAAATTTATAGGAACTAATCGCAAAAGATATAATTAACATTCAGAGAGTTAAATAAATTTGGGAATCAGTCGCTTGCCTTCCTTGTACCATCCCTCTCCAAATGAGGTATTTATACCAAAAAGAATAAAATAAATAAGAAATTTAACATATCTATCGGGTTTGACAGACCTGGCAAGGTTTCCAGTTGCAAGAAGATTGCGGGCAGTGAAGCAAGTGGTCATTCGAGCGTAGCACCCGACTATCTCTCCGATGGCTTGTCGGTTAAACTCGCCGAATAAAGTCAGGTGAAGAATGTCAAAACTCTTCGCGGTGAGAAACTCTACTATATTGATAGATTCCACTTTTTTCATCTTTAACTCGTCGACAGCAGAGCGGACGGACTCGTACAGCGACCCTTTGAGTGAGGCGGACACACGATCCTTCATAACTTGCACTAGGAACTTGCGGGTGACTTTCCACGAGTCTCCGTGAGAGGTGCCGACGCCTGCAACAGACACTTGGGGGTAGGTCATATGCATATAAGGTGGCTCAAAAATATCTGCAAATCATAGCTTTCTAAAGATTATACCATGGAAGATCATATGGTTTGATGATTATCCACTGGAATTTAGTCTTTAATGATAAAATCTTTATTTTCATTCTGCTTTCACTATTCATAAACTTCCTATTTCTCTCGTACGCAAATATTAAGCTATGAATTTTCCATCAACAAGTTTAGGTACCTCATCGAATATCATTCTGAATTTTTTTTTTATAGAACGCAGAGAAATGTCAGAAGATCCTGAATCCATTGGTTTGCCAAGGCAAAAATGACCGAAACTATTCAAAAATCAACCTTAAATGAGTTGAACTAAATCCGATTGCCAAATAATGAACATTCCATATTATGTCGTAACCCACTGCCCTTTAATTTTCAATGAGGAAGAGTGGAGATGATATTTATTCTCTGGCGGAAAATTTAAAGTGTACTAAGTTGGCAAAAAATATTACGTAAATGATGATTGACTTGGCTGACTTTTAAAAAATGAAATATCTGGGTGCCTGAAAAGGTAAATCATCTGCAACCTCCTTAGTTGAAAATTAAAGAGTGGTGCGTTACTAGACAACAAAAGGATATTTATTTTACGGCAAGTTATGACATATTTAGTAATCAGATTTAGTTCAACTCAATGAGAGTCAATTTTTTAATAGTTTCGGCCATTTTTGCTCTGGCGGACGAATGGATTCCTGATCTAATAACGTTTCGTTACATTCTATAAAAATTCAGAATGATGTTCGACGAGGTACCTAAACTTGCAGTCGACCCTCAGTCTATATGTATAAAATACAAAATAATCGAGCATTACTTACTCTCTGGAAATGTACTGTTCAGAAGCGAGAAATCCTCCGTTCTCTTGGCGAAGCAGTGCTGCAGAGAGATGCTTGCCTCGCGAATAGCCCTCGTCGAACCTAGGTTGATGTATAGTTTCCCTGTGCACCAGAAGCTGAACACGTCACCGTATTTTCCTTTGAGCTCGTCGAACTGCAGTTGGTATCTCTTGGGACTGATGAAAGGCCAGTAACCCAAGAAAGGGACACCGATTGGGCCAGGGGGAAGCCCTCTTACTGTACGGAAGTAGTAGAAGGCGATTGAAACCACCAGAGTAGCTGTGGCCACGCACAGATATGTGAGAGAGGTGTTGAACACTGTGCAGCACGCGTGCATGGTGACGAACAATTAAGACAGAAATCCTGAAAATAGAAAACCGTAAGGAAGTAAATTCAACTAAAAAACTTGAAGTGTGAAACATCGCACAAATTTCAATTATACATAATACTGATTGTGGTGGTCTCGTGGAGAAATAAGAGGTACAACTCCTAAATACCAGAGATCTCTTTGTCTTGTGGATAGAGTATCTGGCTGGGAAACCAAAAGTCGATCCCTAACGACCGCGAAAAACCTACATACGCTTTATTGGTGACTATCGGACAAATGAATCATGCTGCCATCTATCGGCACCTTCTGAAAATACTTCTTGACTTCCACACAATCATCTCGGCATATTTGCCAACTCATTGTCAAACAGTAAGCAACTCAATCGTTCGTCCCTTCGTGACTCACTGGGAAGAGGCTATGTAGTTGTCTAGTGTAAAAATAATAGATACAACTCCTAGACACCAAAGTCGAGTTGACCGAGTTTCTTATTAAAAGACTTAATTGATGATGTTTTTATATTGCTGTTTGTCTAACACGGGAATAATTCTCACCAGATTGCCTAGATCAAGGGTCGGCAGAATGTGGCTCCGGAACCACATGTGGCTTTTCTCATAGATATTTGCGGCTCATCAAGTTCTAAGTAACTCAAGAATAAAATTGTATGGATAAAACTGTTCAAGACTTACTGCGTAACCTGAAACGCGAGAAATTAAGAAAACGTGACGGAACACAATAAGATGAATTGGATGGACTGGCAACACTGTTTTTGAATATCAACATATAGTCGCGGATGTCTACGAATATTGCACGTGCCAGCCATTAAGGCAAAATACTTTGATTCGCCTATTCAAATTACTCGTGGCGTGTAATGTTGTTAACCAAATGCTCTGTGTATTTTCTGCAAAATAGTGACGTACTTCTTTTAAAGTTATATTTTATTTTATTTATTAACAGCGATAATACAGCTTAGAAAAAACTTATTTACATTTTCATAAATCGGGAAATAGCGAGATTTGAGTGTTTCCGTATAGTGATCGTTAAAACAAAACTGGATTTTTCGAGAAATGTCTCGCACGTTAATATAAATAAGAATGCGGCTTGAAATTTTCAATTAGTCGGTGAGTTTTTGACTTTGCTTTGAAAGGATTTGAGCTTTTGTTTATTTACTTTGTGTTATATTTTCCCTCGATTCGAAGTCGTATCCTGCGAAGCTTGTGTTAAAGCCATAGTGCGAGTACTATTATTCCCTTTCACGAGTAAGTACACCTGCATTATTCATACTTTTGTTATTGAAAAAGTAAAAATTTATCATTTAATATATTATGTGATGGTATATTTTATAAGCTACTGAAAATAAAATTGTAACTCCAATTATGATAAGCTCAAAGAAACTGAATATTGCTTCTGACACAAAGTGTATTAAAACATTTAATAAAATAAATTGCAATATCGATATCGAATGTCTACAATAATTTGGTTAGGATCTGGTTACCATACGATATAGCAATTTTTGTCTTATTCTGAACTTACTTCCATAACTGATCTATAAAGTATATTTTCCTCTGTTTTATAAATTAAATTTTCTTGAGAAAATATAAGGATGTAATAACTGAGCATGAACAATGTCTATAGTGTGCAGTACTAGTTATCACAGCTAATTTTAATGAATTAGTATAGATAATTTAATTAGTGTAAAGGAAGGATTTTAATACTTCAAATCAGCTGCATGATAAGATTTCTAAGTGTTATGCTATTCAAATTCAATTAAAATTTTAAAGTAAAACTAACGCTTTGGATTTGTTTATCAATTAATATTGCAATGAAATTGACATTTCCCATTTTAAATATGTTTTACTACCCAGTTTAATAGACATATCTCTATATTAAAAAAATGTGTATAATATTATAATTTAATGGTAATGTAATAAATTTTAGTAGTAATGTAATAAATTTTAATAGTAATGTAATAAACTTGAATAGTAATGCAATAAACTTTAAAAGTAATGTAATAATTTACTAATTTTAAATTTGGAATCTAAATGCATATAGTCAAAATGAACAAGTTGAAATATGAATGGTTTCTAAGCCATTAATCATTCATGAGGATACTCATTGCTCAAAAAGTTCCGGTAAAAGAATATGTGAAAGTTCTGTACAACAATCTTGCAGGTGCACAATTTGTAAAACTTTTTATTTATTTTCTGTCCTTGAAGTTCATTAGTCTAAAGGTCTATTATATCGTTTTCAATGCAATACTTGAAAATAAATGAAATGAAAACAAATTGACTGTGTATTTCAACAATTGTTGTTTTATGACTCAATAATTTATTTTAATGATTTTGACAACCAATATTGTTTTCATTTCTGTAATATGATAGAAAAATTTATCACACGATTTTTCTAAAATAGTGTCTTAAAATTAAAGTTATTGTTAGTTTGATATTTAAAAAAAAAACAAAAAAAAAACAAAAAAACACGCCCATTTGTTTTGAAAAATTAAAACGTCCAAAAAAGGATTGAAATATCTAGGATAACACGTGCTTCTTCTTAGCACTTTACTGGCATAGGTTGATTGGATTTAAATTTATTTGGAGCAAGAGCAACGCTTACAGTTGGAAATAGGATTTTATCAAATAAAATAGATCCATTTTGCACAGAAATTTTGTTGTGTATGCAGCTATTGCACTGTTTCTACGTGGTTCTAAAAAAGCCTTAAAATGCAGTACCGTACATAAAAAAAGTGGGATAATTTTAATCTCGCCTTGCCCTAAAAAACTAAAATATGCATTTGCAATCAAGTTCACATACTTAGCACAGTTTCCCGAATATTCATAAAAAAATTTCTATCTTGTAAACATGGCAAATAAGTTAGATCCCTTAACCTAAATTTCTATTTTTTTTTTATTTGGCACATTTCCATTCTTATATGAACAGTATTATTTCCAATAAAAATAATACCTTAATATCCTGACTTTAGAAGCAAGAATTATACTCCAATAAAAAATAATTTGTTTCTTTATAAAATTTGCTGATTGCAAGTGAAGAGCCAAATCTTCATCCATAATTATCAATGCATGATGCTATGGGGAGGAACTACTTTTCTCCTTCCCGTTCTTTGCTTTTGCCTTGATGCACTCACACACTTGCTAAAGGGTCAATTCGGTTTCGGCACACTCAGTCAGCACTTTCCGTATTATTTAGCTCTGTGTGATTTTTATACCGTAAAAATAGTATAAAAATGTTGTAGCTAAAAGTTCCTATTGGCACTGGTTTTATTTATTTTACGGCTCTTTAAAAACTTTGCTATTCTGATTATTCAATATTTAGCTCTTAACGCGGAAGAGTCTGCCAATCCCTGGTCTAAATAATGTCGGTCGCTATTGAAACGACTCGTCAATTTAGATGGGGGTGGTGTAAACAGAAAATTGGCTTCTTCTTTCACCTATAACATATATATGTCTTGTTTCCGCAGACAACTTGCTGAGATACTAAGTGTCTTGTGATACAAAGACAATATTTTATATTGCGTAGTGTGGTTCTCGTGTAGACCTTTAACAGAAATAAACAACTTCTAATCTTAACCAACTACCATAATATTTTCAATAGTAGCATCATGATATTAGGATGTTATTAAGAGCAAGATTCTGAAAAATTGAACTTAACATTAAGGGGTGATTCACACCATCTCCGATTTCCCCCCAAAAATTACCAGTTGCTACTACACTTATTTGATAATAAAATCTGAAATTATTTGTTCCGTGTTGCACCGTTCAAATTCTATGACCTGTCAAAGATCGCCTTTAAAAATGAAAAAAATATTGGTGTTTTTGTGACACATGAAAACTATTTTTATCCATATAAAACTTCGCAAACAACTTGCTGCCTGCATTTCTTCCGTTATGGAATTTATTAGAATAGATATTTATGAAACATATAAAAAGTTTATGCCAAGTCAATTGCGCAACGTCATTCAAGGTCACGAAATGTCCAGATTTTCATGTTTTTTACCATTTTCAAGCCTGAATTATATCATGCTTGTTTGGTTTTCCCCTGCTAACAAGGTGTCATTGGATAGAGCTATATTAGTACTATTTCTTCAATTTACTAGGTTTTACGGTAGATATGTATGAATAGTGCATATAATATAGTATATTCTATTCCCATACATTAAAATATAACAGAGTCGGTTCTTTTTGAAAAAGTACTAATAGATATAAATATTAATAAGAATGTTGTAATAAAAACTAATAAAATAACTAAATTTAAATCTCAATGACGCCGACGCGAAGGAAGGAAGGGTTATGCAAATTATCAGAATCTTTAATTTGTTGTTGTTGTTTTCTTCTTGTCTATAATAATAAAACAAGCTGTGTGTCTGTCTGTGGCTCTGTGGATCTATAGAAACCTACTTACAATTGGAGTAGAGCTCTGAAATTTTCAGCATAAGTAGTTTTGGCCTTTTAATCAGACTTTTAAAAACAGAATTTAAAATTTTTATTTTGTTCTTTTTTAAATAATTTTTTTAATTAATTGATTAATATTTTACAAAACGACTACTAATAGGGCTACAGCTCTGAAATTAGTAAGTAGTTTTGGCCTTCTAATTGGACTTTTGAAAAACAGAATTTTAAATTTTTACTTAGTTTCTTTTCAATTAATTTTTTTAATTAATTGATTAATATTTTACAAAACGATTTTTAATAGGGCTACAGCTCTAAAATTTTCAACATAAGTAGTTTTGGCCTTCTAATTGGATTTTAGGAAAACCGAATTTTAAATTTTTGTTTAGTTCGTTATTAATTAATTTTTTTAACTAATTAATATATATATTACAAAACGATTTCAAATAGGGCTACAGCTTTGAAATTTTTAACATAAATAGTTGTGGCCTTCTAATTGGATTTTTGAAAAACAGAATTTAATTTTTTTTAATTAATTAACAAATATTTTACAAAACGATATGTAATTGGGCTACATTTCTGAAATTTTCAACACAAGTAGTTTTGGCTTCAAATTGGACTGACAAAAAGAATGTTAAAATTTTAATTTGTTTTTTAATTAATTGTTTCACAAAATGCGACTTCGAATAGGTCTAGAGCTCTGAAAGTTTCAACATAAGTAGTTTCAGCCTTTAATTTTGCTTTTGACAAACACGTGTTAAAATAATCTTAAAGGGGTGTTGTATTATTGTATTAACGGGGAATTTTTATTTCTTGAAAAGAGAGAGGCTTCCAATACTAAGGCTTTATGTAGCAATTAGATTTTAGTAAGTGAAGCGAGCTTATGCTTACGCAGCAATGAACCTTTCAGCGAGCGAAGCGAGCCTATGCTTGTATAGCAATGAACCTTTCAACGAGTGAAATAAGCCTGCGTTTATGTGTTCATGAACTTTCCAGCGAACGAAGCGAGCTCAATTTTGCGAAGCGATGAACCTTCCTGCGAGCGAAACGCCAAAACTATGTCCTATACACGAATGACAGATTGACAACGCGAGGCCTCACAGCTAGTTAAAATATTGTACATGTTAAAATTTCGTAGCGAAGCACGGGTATTTAGCTAGTTTATTAATATATAAAACATAGAGGCAAGTTCAACCCGTTGCAAGTTATTTGGTGCCAAAATCCAAAAATCTTCGAATTTGACACAAATTTGAGCTCGTATATCTTGCTACGGGAATTATATATTGATACAACACTGAGACTATTTAAATACTCTTTTACTATACTCCATGAGAAATTAAACTGTATTGAGGCAAGTTGAAGAGGGGAAAAAAAAAACAACTTTTTTTTTCGTCCACCTTATTTACATACTAATGCATTTCTGTTTTCATTCATATTTTCAAAAGTTAATCTGTTTTCACTTCACTCTTCCTCATGTTTATAACAATTGCTTGTAGTATGTCTTTTAAGTTAGGAACTTTGACTGGATCGGCTCCAGAAAGTTGCAAAGGACCAAAGAAAACTGAGCTTCGGTGCAATGTGTCGATATCATGAATCAGGGGTGGTTCAACTCCTCAGAATCTTGCTCTTAATGGCTTTTCGTTACTATTGGAAATATTTGGTTTTATTAATGAATATCAGTTTCCGTATTGTTTAACATTACCAGTATGGAAGTTGGAAGTTAATACTAAAGTTTCAGTAAAATACAATAGATTATATTTTATAATGTATAATTTGATTTAATATAATTATAAAATTACACTTTTATTTTCCAAGATTAAAAACATTTTAAGTGTTAATAAAAATCAACTAAACTGTACTTACTTCAATATGCTAAAGTCTTCCGTGTCCCTCTGAGATGAGTTATGTTGCAAATGTGAATGCCGTATATAGACAGCTGAAATTATTTCGCAATAAAAATGCTCCGCTTTAAAATTGTAGCTGAACACATAAAGTTGTCGCGACGATAACTTCTAAACGACTTTTAGTTCCTTATCATAGAAATTTTTTAATAATACATTTGTGCCGCTGCTGTCCGTGTGCCGAAATTATTTTACGAAGAGTTACGAAGAGTCAGTGGTAGAAGTGGGGGAAAAAAAGGTGAGGGGACGGCCAAAAGTTGGTGACAAGTGCACCCCCTCAACGATGAATTTTATAATTTCGTTTCTAATAACAATAAATTTATAACAATTAAATAAATAACAATTAACTAGTACAAAGGAAACAATTTTCAACACGAACAAGGGTTCAAAATTTATTGTTATTTTAATGAATATTCTGCGACTTAGTTTTTTACTAGGAAGTAAGAGATGAAGTGAAGTAATAATTCAATATTATATCTCTCAAAAAACACTTTTGAAAAGTAGAAAAACCACCAACCTCAAAAACACAAAAACTTTCTTGAAATAAAAAAATCATAAACATGATGAAAATTTTCAGCCACAAACACAGCGATATAAAAAATGGCCAACCTCTGATTACAACTCTCGGTTGTGACTCGCTTAAGAACGTATGCTTATTTAGTTTATTTTTAAAATTTAAGTTCCGCTCTCATAAAAATTTACTATGTTTGTGGTTAGCGCCTGTCATAGGAATATTAACAATGCTTGCGTTTAAACTAATTTATGACTGTTTGCACAAATTTTGGAGGAGATATGATTTCATTTGGATGGGTAGGAATAACAAAGTAGAATAAATCTTCATGTTCATGTAGATGTAATTTTCAAAATAGTATAGAAAAACTGTTCTCAAACGCTCGCATTTGAAACTTCATTAATAATTTTTTAAGTAGGAAACTGAAGTGTTTGTGTTACGCTTTTGTTAGGTTGATACATGCATTTTGGAAGGTTTTTACTGTGTGGGGAGAGGAGGGGGTTAAAGGTTTGATTAAGACGGTCGTCAACCTCAAGCAGCGTAAATTTTTATGGTAGAGGAACCTTACATTTTAAAAATAAACTAAGTCAGGATACATTTTTATGCGAGTCACAACCGAGAGTTGTAATCAGAGGTAGGCCATTTTTTATATCGCTGTGTTTGTGGCTGAAAATTTTCATCATATTTATGATTTTTTTATTTCAAGAAAGTTTTTGTGTTTTTGAGATTGGTGGTTTTTCTACTTTTCAAAAATGTTTTTTGAGGGATATCAGAACTTTTTTTTTAAACACTGGCGACTTCTATTTTTTGAATTTGTCCGTTTCATCGTTTTTCTCTTTATCACCTAATGGTACACCTGGTACCAAGAATATTCACAATTCTTCAAACTGAGTTCAACGATACCTTACATGCAATTATTATCTTTAAAATTGATAAACCAGAAGTGGTACCAATAGCATACCTGGTACTTTAAACATTCATAATTCGGCAAAACAAAAGCCCAACATGCCATATTTATCTTGGAAATTGATAAACCGAAAGTGGTACTATCTATGCTATACCTGGTACCTTAAACATTCATAATTTATCTAGACAAGCCCAACGACACCCAACATGCCATATTTATCTTCAAAATTAATAAACCAGCAGTAGTACCACCTATGGTACACCTGGTACATGAATGTTCATAATTCTTCAAGTTGAGTTCAATGATATCTTACATACCAAAATCTTCTTGAAAATTAACAAATTGGTTGAATGCGGACGGCAGTAACCATCAAAATCGACCACGAACGAGTAATAGAAACTTGTGTATGGCAGCTCAACCCCCAAAACTTAATGAAATACGTTGGCATCGATAAAGAGCCGGTCTGCCAAGTTTCAGCTCGATTGGTTAGTTTGTACGCATAACGACCTATTTTAGTGCATAATAACGACTAATCAGTCCGGGACCCACAGCTTAACGAGGATTCCGAATCACAACGAACATCCACACCTAACCAGAAATCATTTCCGGCACCTTTAACATACAAGGCCAGAGAGTTCATCTCATTAATAATATTATAATAAATTTTTATAAATAAATATTACAAGTTTTTTACAGTCTAATTATTGCAATATAAATTATTTTATTATACCAAGCATTATTTTGGTTTACATAATAACCCATTGATATTTGACAAAATTTAAAATATTTTCTTAACAACAATTTTAAAATTCACTATGAAATTATAATTTTGATGATATATGATTCTACGATTTCATTTCAAAGTAAACAAAATCAACACATCTTTAAAAACGGATGACATATTTCCAAATTCCATGATCCAATCGCAATGCGTGTTTCATTTAGTTCCGCTGTAATGAATTGACTGTGATGTCCGCTCGCATAACCTCCACATTTATACTTTGCATTCAGCCCATAGTATCTTGCAACAAAATATGATTATTTTCATTTTTTCAACGGGGATTTCCCGAAATTGAAATGTTTTTGAAAGTTGACTCACTCTAATTAGTCATACAGTTCAAATAACACATACAATTTGAAGAACAAATATTTCTCTTTAATTCTGTTTCTTCAAAAATTAAATTATTTCATTTTTAAAGATGTTATAAGCCATATAATTATAGTCCAATTCATTCTGCTATACTTTAAAATTACGTTCATTCTCATTTAAGCCTAACATGTCCGAAAAACTAACTTCGAAATGATAGTAAACCTGTTTGGCAACTTTTGGCATACATATCTGAACCTCAATTACAAGCTGATCGCCTTTATCTGTCACCAAATTATGAAATGAAAAAAAGTGGTTTTAAATTAATTAAAAATAGAAATAATTATTTAATGAAGTTCAAACCAGCGTAGGATTTTAAGTTGAAACATTCCGCATGCTATAATGCCGCATGCAGAGAATAGATACTTATTGTCGTTTCTGCCTTTTTAAGGTTGGCGGCGAAACGACCGTTTCGTCTGATACATAACTGTTTATTTAGATTTAAATATTGCCTCTAAATAAGCATACTTTCATAAAATTAAATTAATAAGGAATTCTATTTTTTTTTTTATATAAATACTTTGTCTTTATATTTTTTTCTAGTTCCTCCAAAGTTAAAATTTGACCAAGTGAAAATACCTATATCTTTATACAAAGTAGTATAATACATTTTTATAACACTATGATTTAAATAGTTTTTTTTTTCAGTGACTTAAAACTTTTTCTCTGTGTCATTACATTTCGCATTTCCCTACATGCTTGGTATATTTTTAAGAAAATCTATGCTTTATTAATTTTAGTACTATCTGATATCCCATGTCCAGTATTGCTTAATGTTCAAAGAAATATATAAACAAAATTAGTGATAAAAACTGAAAAATATAGTCGGGAAAAAATAAAAAAATTATACAATTGTGAATTACATGACTCGGAAGACAGTGATAAGATGAATTTGTTTCAACAACTTTGGCATTGATAGTATATACAAGTATTGTATCGTGCATTCAAAAATTGAAAGTAAAAAAATTACAAAATGATATTTTACCTTCTTAAAGGAAATGTTTGCATTTTTCAGCTTTCTCGTTTGGCTTCATGGATAATTTTTCCTCACTCGTCGATAAACAAACAAACAATAGCAAAGTTAATATAAAGGATTTCAAGAGAAGCATCTTGGTTTGATAGTTGTATTAATTTCTGCGTTAAAATTAGCCCAACTCATGTCCATCGTGGCCACGCTTAGACAATGCTGAAAACGAGAGCAAAACACTAGTTTAGATTTCAAAGTGTTAGAATGACTGCTGTTTATCTACTCTTGACTTCTGTGTCCATATATGTGATTAATTCTTATGCATGTGTGCTTTCTATTAAATTGTAATGCAATATCATCACATTATGTATAGAAAGATACAGAAAATGCCCGAAAGTACCGAAAGTTACATTAAATAGTCTTTAAGTTTCTAATCAGAAATACACATTATTATCGAGGCAAAAAAGAAAATTTAGGTTGCTGTAGAACTCTTTACTGGTTCAGCATCAAGCAATTCACATATAAGGAAATTTAAAACGTTGTCCTTATGAGCATATCTTCGTTTCAGTAATTAAAATTCTGTGTCATAATAATTATAAGAGATTAATTGAATACAAAAACAAAATTAAGAGTAATATCTTCAAAATAACTTTCAATAACATGAGTTCCAGCAGGATTGTTTCTGGGGAAGTCAAAGGCACATACAGGGCTGGGCAACGTAACTAAAATTTTGATCAAGACGTATTCGAAACGCAAATTGGGTTTACTAATGGACACTCTTGCTCCTGGCGATGTACATGTCCAATAGCATAATTCTCATACCCTCGATAACATCTCGTTGTTATTAATAGCGCCAGTATTAAAAAAAAAAAAAAAAAATAATAATAATAATAATAATAAAAATAATAATAAAAAATAAATAAAAATTAAGCATCATTAAGTGAATTTCTAAAGAGTTTCCCAATTTCTAATTTTAAAGGAAGAATTAGGGGGGTTTACCCTCTGCTCGCTAACGCTCGCCAACTTTCGAATAATACAGTGCCTTTATTCCCAGGAATTTTTGAAATCCTGAAAACATTTAGCCGAACCACTTGGCGGCATTTTTTTTATGGAGAAAATGATCGATGGGAAAATACCCTATCATTTCAATTCTTACTCAATACACAGCAGAATAGTAAGTATAAATAATAGACATTTTCAAATTGAAATAGTAGAATTGTTACCTCACAAAATATCTTTTAGTAAAAGTCATAATTTTTTTGTAAATACGCGTGTACTAAGAGCTCCGCGCCCTTCTTGGTAACTCTCGGCGGCATTTTTTTTTTGTATGATGAAAATGGTTGGTGGAAAAATTCTACAACATAATTTCAAACCTTTCAATTGTCGCTCATTACACAATGGAAGAGTAAGTTTACATAGTGTCTAGATTTCAGTTACATACAAAGTTTCTTAAAAATATGCAGGTTTATTTAGTGGACATTTTCTTACGATACCCACTCCCTTAGCAAGAACAGCAATTAATTGAAATCAATAGAATGAGCAGATATTAACATCTAAAAAAATGCAGTGTCTGAAAATTGTAGACACAAATCCTGTTTGATGTTGCCATTCAGTTTATTGAAAAACACTTGCAGTCGAGGCATGTTCAATAACGTAAAAAAAAAAAAAAAAAAAAAAAAAAATACTGTTATAAACCAAATAATAAAGTATTTTTTGCATGTTGGGAACATTTTGCCTCATCTACAGTTGAAGCCCTTTTGAAAGACATCTTGATCGCTGTTCTGTTCTATCGATAGCTCACTTGTAACTATTTCTCGATGTGAATTGAACTTAGCTACAATTCAAACACAACACTTGTTGTCAAATTGAATATTGATTTATTTCACCAGTGCGGTTCCACAAAATGACCGCTGAGTGCTTCTCGAACCGAAACACTATCTCACACAACAAACTGCATCTGAAATCTTCATATTTCACACGAACTCATCATCTCTATTTTTAATTATAAAAAAGGGAAAATCCCTTCTTCCAAAAGACCTTGGCGTGGGAATCACGGAGCAAGGCCCCCACATTGGCGAGGTAAGCGCAAGTAGCTGAATTTAGAATTTAATAGAAACGGCGCCAACATTCTCCCTGCCATGAAACCCTCACCAAGGGTTTCATAAAAAATACAAAATACACAAGGTTTAAAACAAAATTAAGAAATAAATCACTTAATTAAAGATTATAGTACTTATATTTAAAATACAATAGTAGGTTAAATTGACATGCATCAATTTTCCAATAAACAATTAATTTAGCATTGGTAAAATGCACACTCGTGATATGGCTCTTTCAGGGTGTCCACAGAAAAGTTATTTTGAAATTCCCTGATATTTCCCTGATTATTCCCTGTATCACCCAATTTTTTTTCCTGATTATAAGTTATTTACAGAATATATATAAATAATAAACTTTCAAGTAAAAGAACATTCAAACTCAACATCATAAAGAAAATTACGATGCATGTACTGTTTATACTGTTTATCTTTACACCTTTATCACACAAATACCAAATTGCTTCATTTAGTGTAGTGTATGTATAGTGTACCTGTACTGTGTGTGTGCAATTATACTTTAAAATCCCACTTATTTTTTTATTACAGTCTAATCTTAAGAAAAGAGGACTCTAGTATTAAATATCAGATTTAATAAGCTGTTTTCAAAATAATAATTTAAAAATAAAGACAAACCATAAATCATGTCAAAATGGATGAAAAACACACACACACACACACACACACACACACACACACACACACACACACACACACACACACACACACACACACACACACACACACACACACACACACACACACACACACACACACACACACACACACACACACACACACACACACACACACTCACATACACACACACATTTAACAAATACTCCATATATTATATTAACTATTTTTGTCTTCTAAATGCTTGAAATTTTATTAAAAATTTTAAAAATCAATAATTACTTTAAAATATTTTTATAATGTAAAATTTTTATGTTTTATGAATTATATATCAATTTATATATTAAAAAAAAAAAAAAAAAAAAAAAAAAAAAAAAAAACCTGTCTTCAAATGTAATTTGATTGGGGAAGTTATACCAATTTCATTTTCTTTTCAGTTTGGTCCAATTTGTTCAATTTCATCATTTGCATTATTTTAATTTTTTTTGTTTAAGTTCAGCTGTAGCCACTGTTTAGGTACAATACCCAATCAAAATTTTTACAAAATAAACATATTTTAACCAGACAATTAATTTTAAACAATTATACATAAAAAAATTGCTTTACCTTTAAACTTTTACTCACATCTGCTGTTAAAATGGAAAGTTGTTTTTCAAGTTAAAATAAACAATTTTACATTCAATAGCAGTTAAAATGACAATTTTAAATAAGGATACATAATAAAAACTGGGACAATGTGGATTAAGTTCGTGTGTAAAATTAATTAAAATTTTAATCATTCAACATTAATTCAAACCAAACAGTGAAAACGATCCTCACATGCACACTAATCGTGTACATAGCGGCTTTCACATCATCGGAAGTCTAGGCGAATGACACCAAAATGACGTCGCGAATCTCGCCAATAGCTGCAGATAAAACGGCTTAAATCTAAGTGAAAATTACAGCTACTTCAGCGAAAATATCGGTGATAGCGACGGCCGCATCGGCGAAAATCTCGACAATTACATTAAACCAACAATCAAAAAAAAAAATGCCCGTATTGGTGTAGGCAAAATGCCCGAAAAGAAGGTTATGTGACTGTCCTTGCAAGCAAGCAAAACAAAATTGTAATGCAGATTTGTATCGATCTCAGGAATGACCGAAATATCAATTAAAAGAAAAAGAGTCGAAATTTGCGTTTCAGCTGAACTGACAGGTACAAACCTCTGCAATAACGTCAGTAACTATTATTTCGGAGTAAGGCTTGACGAAAATGAGCATAACACAGCAACGTAATAACGGCGATAACGCTCGCCATAATCACAGGAATAACGGCCATTTCATCAGCGTAACGTTCAGCAAAATGGCTATCACATACCAACGTAAATAATTCCGATAGAGTCTAACATTACAGAAAAACAAAAGGGAGGGGGATAATAATTCTATCGGTGGTTTGGGGAAGTCTTAACGCATTCAGGTTCCATGATTGTCATGAAATTTTAATTTCTGCGAGATCAATGAGAAAACTGTAGGAAAAGTTTGATAGGTGAAAAAATAATAAAAATTCAAGGAAGCGAAAAAATTAGAAATTTAAAAATAAGTTCCTTCCTTCTTTCCGCCGATCGACGAAAGCAATCACATCCCTGAATTAAAGAAACATTCAGCAAAAATGACCATCAAACCAACGTAAATATCAACGTTAGCATCCAAGATGGAAATCGCTGAAATAAAGGCGATTCTATCGACGTCACAATCTATGAAATTGACAATCACAACCGTAAATCTCGGCGATAGAGACAACTATTGAGGCGCAAACCTTCGCAATAGGGACTAAAATGAACATCACGACAATGTAAATCTCGGTGATAGCTCTCATCTTAGCAGTGCAAATCTTGGCAATAACAACCTTAACATCAGCGCAAAGTTCGACGAAACTAACCACTACGCACCAATATAAGCAACAACAATAGATGTTGGCAATCAGCAAGAAAAGTGGTAATTACATCAGAAGTTAGGGGAAGTCTGAACGTAAGTAGGTTCCTTGGTTGTCAGACAAGCAAGTAAACCCAATAAAATTGTAATACAGTTTTGTATCCGTCTCAGGAATGATCGAAATTTCAACCAAAAAAGAGCTGAAATCCGTGTTTCAGCAGAACTGTACCATGGCTGACAGGTGAAATCTCTGAAAAAGCGTCAGTGACACACCATGAAAATTCGCGGCGATAGCGCCCTCTATATTCAGGAAAATATAGACAATTTTATCACCGTAACGATCAGAAAAATGGCCATCACATACCAACGTAAATAATGCCGATAGATTATAATATAAGAGAAAAATGAGGAAGAAATGTAGTCATTCCATCGGCGATTTGAGGAAAATCTGAACGCAAGCAGGTTCAATGATTATCAGGAAAACTTTAATGCGAGAAGTTACGTGGTCGGTCTTGAGGTTCTAATTTTTGCCGTTTTCTTTTTTAAAACTTTTTTTTAATTTTTTTTTTTTTTTTTCAAATTGATTTTGGTATTTTTGCTAGCAGTGTATCTTCAAATGTCAAAATTAAAAGTTTTAGTTTAATTTTGGAAAATTCCTTGATTCATTTAAACTTTTTTACAAAATCCCTGATAATTCCCTGATTTTTCCCGAAACGCCGAATTCCCTGACTTTTCTCGATATTCCCGGTTTTCCCGATCTGTGGACACCCTGTCTTTTATAAATACCAGATTGGGTTTTTACCCTTACCTCTCTCACCAAATTATCATCACCCTTAAACAATTCAACTATACGTCCTATTGGCCATTTAAACGTGGTCGTGTTGTCCTCAATTAAAACTACTAGGTCTCCGACCTGAACATTGCTCTTTTGGAAACACCATTTATTTCTTTGCTGTAGCCCATTTAAGTAACTAAGGTTCCCTTTTTTCCATAACAACTGAACCACCCTTGTTACTCTTTGTCATTTTTTAAGACAATTTTCATTTATATCAGTTAAATTAGGTTCAACAATAGTACTCAGGGACCTGCCTATTATAAAGTGTGCTGGGGTTAAGGCATTAAAGTCATCTGCACCATTTGACATAGGGCACAGTGGACGGGAATTTAAGACTCCCTCTATTTGCACACTAACAGTCAAAAATTCTTCATATGTCAAAGTTAACCCACCTACAACTCTTTTGAAATGGTACTTAAACGACTTTACGGCGGCTTCCCATAAATAACCGAAGGAAGTTGCTCTCGGAGGAATAAATTTCCATTCTATTCCCTCAGAAGCTAGGTAACCCGCAAATTGATCATGCTCTGTTACCAATTTTAACTATCTTTTAACTTCTCTATTAGCACCTACCAAGTTTTTTCCATTATCAGAATAAATTTTTGCACATTTACCCCTTCTTGCAAAAAATCTCTTCAGAGTAGCTAGAAGAGCTTCTGAAGTCAAATCTGAAACAATTTCAATGTGAATACATTTTGTTGCAAAACATATAAGTATACAAACATATAATTTCTGCAAGGTACCCTTTCTCTGGTTGGGGTATTTGACATTAAAGGGACTACAGAAATCTACTCCAGAACAATTAAAGGGATAATTTGGAACTATTTTGTCTCTTGGAAGATTACCCATTAATTGGGGAGTCACCATTGGCTTTGTTTTGAAATAAACAATGCAATCATGTGCGACTTTCCAACACATAGAACGACAACTTAAGGGCCAGAATTTTTGTCGGATTAGCAACGCTTGTGGACCGGCATGCAAGTATCTTTTATGGTAGTATTCAACAATTAACTTTGTAAATTTATGACTAGGAGGCAGGAGCACAGGAAATTTTGAGTTAAAATCTAAATCGCTATTCATTAGTCAACCGCCAACTCGTAAAACACCATCTTCATCAAGGAAAGGATGAAGAGATCTTACCTTACTCTTGTTTGAGACCATACCTGACCTGTGAAGGTCACTAATTTCTTTTTTAAATTCCACACTTTGAATACATTTTATGAGGTGTGTTTCAGATCTATGAAACTCCTCTGTGTCAAGTGGCCCACTCTTCTTCTGGCTGGCTCTACAATTTCTAATGAATCTATAAATAAAACTTTATACACGTATTAACTTTAAATACCTATTACACGATTTAAGTAAATCATCAATAAAAGAATTTGTAGGACGCTGCGAATTGGCTGCTTGTAGCTCGACGAGCGGAGAAGGGAAGAAGGGAGAACTATGTTGGATCGCCGACGGTGAAGGTTGTATAAAAGTCCGTCATGCGCTGTTGTAACTATTTTCTATTGTTTTATTCAATTAAAGTCTACTTTATAAAATGCAGCTATCTGTCTTGGTAGTTCATAAAATCTACTATTCAATCGAATGTGGTTTTCTTTTGGCGATTCCAACAGAATTAATTGTAATGTTAAAACATTCAACAATTTTAGAGTCAAAATTTTTTAAGTTCACTGTTAAAGTCCTCTTGTTGGAGTGGAGGGACAATCAACTTTGAAGGATACTTATCACTCTTCAAGAACTCTGGTCTCTCGAACCACAAGCGACTTAGGGCCTTATTATACAGAGCCACTTGAGTGGCTAACCAGCGCGTTCGCGTTAGACGCCCGAGCTAGCGACTGCAGTGGCGCATCCACGCGTTTGCAGTGGCCAGGTCTAGCTTCCGTGTTTGTTATGATTTCGTTTCCCTTTCTGTATTCAAAATGTTTTCGTCAAGTGAGGATGATGAATTGCGCATGCTTATCTTATTAAGAAACGAAGAAAGAGTAGAACTTCAGGAGTTCAAGAAGGCCCTCAAAAGGTTTATTTCGTACTCTGCATGACGATTTAAAAGAAGGCGACAACAAGTTTTCTTCTGTGTAAATGATTTTAATTTGTATGTTATAATTTTTTAGATGTTACTTGACTTACTACAAGCACATTACTTACTGTAACTGTAACACATCAAAGTTGTCCATTAGTTGGAATAATAAGTTAATACTGTCAGTTAGTTTTTTCTAAGGGTATTGGTGTACTTAGCAGTTGAGTAAATTATTTAAAAAAAATTTACAACAGTCTTTTGTCAAATTTATATAATTAGTATACACTGGTTTGAAATCAAACGAAATTTATCCATTTTGTAGAGAATTTATGGAAATTGATCACCACACCACACTAATTATGTAGTAGAAGCACTTATTGGAACTGCACAACATACATGCATTAGCGACACGAGGCCATGAGTGCCGGCTGAATTATTTTCACGGGATTTTAAATGACCTCTAAAGGGAATGCAAGGTGGTTATTTTATTTTTATTTTTTACATTCAGTTACCCATATGTAATACACAGGGTAATGAAAGTGTAGTGTTCGATTTAAAAAAAAAAAAAAAAAAAAAAAAAAAAAAAAAAAATAAAAAAAAAAAAAAAAAAATCGATTTTTTTTTTTTAAATTTTTTTTTTTAGTATTTCTCCATGTTTTGGAACATTCTGATCTTAAAAAAGTGATCTGGAAAAAATGTCTGTCTGTGTGTACGTGGTCAGCATAAACTCTCGACAAATTGACTTACGGAGTTCAAATTTGGTGTGAGGGTTGGTGATGGTCCAAGGACCTACCATTAAGGTTTTCGACAAAATCGCGCATGCGCATAAGGTAGCTGCCATAGAAAAAAAATCATGTTTTTCCAATGATTGCTAAAGAGCCGCTCTAACGATTTTGTTCGAAATCGCTGTGGTAATGCCCCTTAATGTGTTCTAAACATTTCCACATCCGAAATTTCCGTAAAAATGCTTTAATGGCGTAAAAAGTTGAAAAACGAATGCCTTCAACATAACATTTTTTTTCCTTGAGCATAGCTCATCGGCGATCATTGTTTCTCCTCTCCGCAGTTTCACTTATAAGAAAGGATAACATAAGAATTATAGAAATAAATATCGACAGAATGGGTATTTTGGCGATTTTTTTTTTCAAAGATGCGTATAAGAATTATTGCAAAAAAAAAAAAAAAAAAAAATCATCAAACTGGCCATATTTTCTCAATGAATGATAAAAATATAAAAACGGTAAATGACACAAATCCACATCAGTAATATAGTGTAATTGAAAGCTGTACGATGTGCCACACCCCTAGTTTTTTGCTTTAACTTTGATTTTTCAGTTGGATGTCTAAATGAAATTTTAATTAATCGTTTTGTATTAAATTTCAGTTCCGTTGAATATTTTATAACCTATAGCATACTTTTATTTTCAGTTAATCGTACCACTATTCTCCACATCATTTTAAAATTTCGAAAACCAATGGGGGTGCACTCTTTTGTACCTCCTTGGCGACGCCCATGAATACGGTTTTTCCCCTCCCCCTTCCTTTCCTTGCAAATTGCTTATTATGCCTTATATTATTTTAATTATCTTTTTATTTTCGCCTTACATTCCCCTTTTATTATGTCAATATTAAATGTAAAACATTTTTTCCTCAACTTGTTGCATTTTTTCCTCAACTTGTTGCATTTTTTGTCAAATAGCTTATACTAAATAAAAATAAATTTGCTTTTTACTACGAAACTAAACTTCAGTTAGTCATTTGCACGTTTAGTAAAAATGGAACATGATTATTCGAAAACGTGGTATGTGTGACGCACAAACGTGAAAAATTATTCTTGATAATTCGCCTGTTTTAAAAACTCATCATTCCATATTCAAACAAAAAGTCACAATGATAAATTTCTGACTCAAGCAGAAGCAGAAGTTGATCCCACAAAATAAAAATATGTGGTATCGAATGATTTTCTGTTTCCTTCAAACAAATATATGCTATCAATGTGCCATGCATTTTTATATTTAATTTCATTTAGCAGCTGTCACCGACTTGCTTAGAAACAGGATTTTTTAATACTATTTGACGATTTCAATTACCTTGAAGTTATCTATGGTTATAATTATGTTCGCCGGCCATCAAAGAAGGTAGAGGGAAAGTGTAGGTGAGGACTCTTTCTCTCCCCCTACATTTATGAACTGCAGACTTCTAGTATAGAATTTCCGATTCGTCAAACCCAGTTTGAACAGCCTTCCAATATTTTCAATACAGTTGTTCTACACATTTTTTTATGCCCCATTTTTAGTTTTTTCATTCAATTTGGTTGCCTTCTGAATCGGAATAAAAAAAGAATGCAATAAAATTTTGGAAATTTCGACTCTTCAACTTTTTTAAAACTTAAAGACGCTTCCCCCCCCCCCCGCTAGCGTCGGTCCTGCACATGTGCAATACTTATATGCAATGGACATGTGCAAAACCTATTTGCAATACATCCAGGTATTACCTATTTGCAATTCATCATGTTATACAAATGTGCAATACGCAAGTGCAAATACATACAATATTATATAAAAACAATATAGCCTCTGTAAAGATTTTTCTACAACGTAATGCAACAATTCAATTTATATCCTGAACATCTATACAGCCCAATAATATTGCCAAGAGAAAAATAATCGTCGCATACAATTGTTTCTCACTAAATTTCGACAATCGATTGTCTTATTTAGCATGAAACAATCGATAGTTTGTTCTTTTTCGATACTATCGATTTTTCACTCGATTGTTCATCTGAACAATCGTTTGAACTATAGATATTAAAATAATCAATGTTCAAGGAACACTTGACACAGGGCCTGATCATGATAAGTTGGGATCCAAGGCCGGGACACTTTCAGGGACCTCTTTTTCAAAAGCGAGATTTGTTGGAAATTTGCTTGACAAAAAGTCAAATGGAGTAATATTAAAAAGACAACAATATCTGCAGCATTATTTACAATTTCAGAGTGAATATTCGAAGAATTCGGAAAGCTGATCTAACAATAAATTCGTCAAGACTTTCTTTAAATTTTGTTTCTCTATCTTTCAAGAAGTCTTGTTTTTAAATCCTTTATATTAACTTCGACTTTGTGTGTTAGTTTGTTTGTCAATGAAAGCGGAACATGCCTATGAATTTTGCCTAATCAACCCCCTTACCATCATCCAATCAGGTTTAAACTTGGCAGATAGGTTTGATGTCGATGACAATGCATTCTATCAAATTTTGGGGTTGTTACTGTCACTCAAAGGTCGCTTTTACGGAATACTAATTAACCAACTTAACGTCATCCAATCGCACTAAAATAACATTGAACCGTTCATTGTTGAAACTCTTTCTTGTTAGCATTTTTTTTTTTTTAAATAAATAAATAATAAAATTACTTTAATCAGTATAAATAAATTATATTTCTATGTGAGAGCACAAATTCACGTCCATTTTTTAATAAAAAAAATTTGAAACGTAGTTTGCCACTCATTTTGCTGATACAAATGTTTTTGATATCGACGCTGTGTTAATTAATACAAAAATTAACAATGCATATCGTATTTTTTAAAAACTCTATTTTTATGGGTTATATTATTTAAGATTTTAAATGATGGTTTAATTTATTTGATTAAATACACTCTGGGATACCAAAGACACTTCAAGATTCATACAAAATGATTTTCATGTAAAAATTCTTTTATACAGATAATAAAAGATATTCACATAACTTTTGTGAAACAAAAGTTACAGGTTTACAGCTAATTTCGGGGCCCCCTAAAGTCTTGGAACCAAGGGCCAGGTCTTGTGGATTTAGTCGATAATCAGGGCCTGATTAGATAACTGGGTCAAAGCAAGTCTATAAACAAATTTAATAAGCTTCAAAACAAACAATAGTCCTCTACCACAGTCATGCACGCACGCCACAAGTAGCGAGGGTAGGCGACTGCAGAGGTCAGCTCATGCCACAGACGCGACCACTAGCCACTTCTGTGGTTCAGTATAATAAGCTCCATAGGATATAGCCGACCAAAAAGTATAGTGGTTAGCGTGCTGGCTTCTAGACCGGGAGGTTGCAGGTTCGAGTCCCGTGTATGGCATGGGTGTTTGTAAATGTATGTTGGCTTGTCTAATGACGAATGTTTCGGCGCATTATAGCCCTCGTGTTGCCAAATAATCTGAAAACAACCAACCAGCCAACATACCTCGACTACGCACTTCCAAAACACACTTTCCAGAAGAGTCAGTTACACTTTTCTGATACGCACTCAAATCACCTCGGTCTCGACGATGACCACATGTTCTGTTCTATCGATAGCTCACTTTTAACTATTTCTCGGTGTGAATTGAACTTAGCTACAATTCAAACACAACACTTGTTAGTGGACTGTCAAATTGAATATTGATTTATTTCACCAGTGCGGTTCCACAAAATGACCGCAGAGTGCTTCTCGAATCGAAACACTATCTCACACAACAAACTGCATCTGAAATCTACATATTTCACACGAACTCTTGATATTACATCATCTCTATTTTTAATTATAAAAAGGGAAAATCCCTTCTTTCAAAAGACCTTTGAGAGGGAATCATGGAGCAGGGCCCCCACAT
The DNA here is from genome assembly GCA_963978545.1 of Linyphia triangularis. Classification (NCBI taxonomy): domain Eukaryota; kingdom Metazoa; phylum Arthropoda; class Arachnida; order Araneae; family Linyphiidae; genus Linyphia; species Linyphia triangularis. The sequence continues at coordinate 91,855,324 of OZ021722.1, forward strand.
TGGCGAGATAAGCGCAAGTAGCTGAATTTAGAATATAATCGACAACGACAATGAATTTAGAATCGGCGCCAACAATCGCAAGAATCGTTCGATAAGGTTAGGAGGAGACTTCATTGATTTCATTGAAAAGACTAATTTCCTAAGTCTCTATCACAATACTCACGATTTTTACATTCTGAGCCCGACGAGATGATGCCCCAAGTCGATACATCAAACAGAGAACACAAGTTCGTTAAAGTTAGTAAACAATGTTTACTATGTATACAAGATTCTATCGGAAGTTCTGATGTTTCCCGGTTGATGCATCAAAATTGAAAAGCAATGATTCCTATGTTACACAATAAAGGAACTTCAATACTATTGATGCTGTTCTAATAATGACAAATCTCTATCAAATCTAATCTAGTTTATACGCTCTCGGGTATTGTTTCCCTGTCGAAATATTATCACGTAACCCCATTTTTATTGGGCATTTTCATAAGAAAAAAACAAAGTTCAAAATTTTTTGTTCGAAGGGGGCTGTCACCAGTACAAACCGGAAAATGTATATAAAAACTAGTTCAAACCGGATTCATTCCCATCCTAGAGTATATTTAGTAAATAGTCCTATTGTGAGACCTTTGGAGGGCAAGATTAAGATACAACACGATTCTTCATATCATAAATTGTTCCCCATTTAAAATTTATTATTATCAAATACTCATAGGTATACATAGGGTAATAAAAGTATAGCTTTCGGTTACACACACACACACACACACACACACACACACACACACACACACACACACACACACACACACACACACACACACACACACACACACACACACACACAATAATGCCTGTCTCTCTCTGTGTGTGTACGTGGTCAGCATAACTTCCGAATAAAATGACCTACGATATTCAAATTTGGTGTGCGGGTTGGTGGGGGCACAAGGACCTACCATTAAGGTAGCTGCTATTGAAAAAATCATCTTTTTCAGTAAATGTTAAAAAACGGCTGCAACAATTTTTATCAAAATTGCTGTGGTAATGCCTCTGAAGGTGTTCTATACATTCCACCACCGAAATTCCCATAACAATGCGATAAAAGCGGGAAAAGTTGAAAAGCGAGTGTCTTTAACACAGAGCACTCTGCCCTTGAGCATCTGCCATCGACGATGCTTTTTTTTTTCGTTTCACTCACAAGCAAGGACAATGTAATGTCTATCGAATAAAGTCAAAATTTTTGCCATTTTTTTTTTCTTCGTGTAAAAATTATTGCTAAAAATATCGCCAAACTATGCCAATTGCCAAAAAGTTGTGCGATGTTCCACACCCCTAGTTTTTAATTGAGTTAAAGATCTTTGAAAAATAATAATCTTTTTATAACTTAAAAAAAAAAAAAAAAAAAAAAAAAAAAATTATATCAGAAATTGTTGTAAAAGTTGCACTCTATTCGCATTAGTTCGAACTTTCTTAAAACCAAATTATAATTCAAAGAGAATGAATTAAGCAGTCGGATACTCTAAAAGTGCTCGTAGTTAACCATCAACAAAAAGTTTGTCAACTGTTGACTGAGAAGTCATGAACATCGCGCAGAATCATGCATTTATATAACTTGCCCATTTTTAAAAACATTTAATCTCAGGTTCTGTCGCTGTATATTATTTAAAACTCCCATGTAACAACTGAGCAATATTAATACATTTCCAATGCATCGACAATATTCTGGCGTCAGTGTTTCCACCACAGTTGTATCCAATTACAAAAAAAAATTATATCTTACAGTTGCTGATATGATCCGTCATCCTGAATCATTTATTTTAATTGTTGGTAAACAGAATAACATACAATGAGGCTACTGAATAATTTATAATAAGAATAGTCATTTTATTACAGCATTTTCTTGCATTTTTATTTTGGTGAGTGTGCGCTGAAAGTACACATTTTTCAAACAAATCTTTCATAGTGCAACAATATTTAATGTGCGGTGTACTAAATTTTTTGAGAATATTTTTGTTTGGAGATTTTTGCTGAATCTTGAATTTTTTTTAAAGGTGAGCATACTCATATTAATTTTTATTTTCCAGATTAATAATAATATAATAAAATGTACGTCTTATAAAAAAAATAATTTTAAGATTCACTTCTTTTAATGTGAATGAATCTTTATTTTGACAAATATTTGATAAAACAATTATGTTTTTATGAAATTAATATGAAAGAGACTAACTATTCGCAATTCAACAAGTGTAATAAAAGTTATATCATCAAGTTTATAATAACTTAAAAAAAAAAAAAAAAAAAAAAAAATTACAAAAAATAAGAACTTGTTCATTATAAAGTTGGATAATACTTAACCCAACCTGTCAATGCCATTAGAAGAACTAATTAGAGAGGTCTGGTGATTCAGCAGGCCAATGCACCAGAGCTCTATGCCCGATCAACTTTTTTTCCCCCAAATGCGAGAAAATGTGATACCACTTACTAAATCAGGATAGAATTTCTGACTCCCATTACTGTATGATTCTGAATCGTCCCGGAGTACCCTTCCCTTTATAAATGTTAATGTCCAGGGTATTTGTGCCAGGTGTACTGAGATACCCTGCCCAAAAAATAGGGATATGCTTTTTGAAATTAAGTAATTTTTTTTTTTTTTAAGCAATCCTCTATATTAAACTAAGTCCAGTGCAGAATTAGGGAGTAATGTTAAAGGCACGTCTTTCTAAACCCTTTATATTAACTTCGATTTTGTTTGTGTGTGACTGACGGGCAAATCTGCTGAAGCTTAATTAACCCGCTTGTCGTCCTCTGATCGGGTTGAAACTTGGCAGATGGATTCGATGCTGATGATAATGCATCCTATTAAGTTTTGGGGGCTGTCGCTGACACTAAAAGATCGCTTTTACGAGCGTTTCTATTAACGTTTTGGAATACTAATAAATTTCATTTAACCGATCATTGGTGAAACTCTTTCTTGTTGTCAAAGTTATTTTAATCAGAATAAATAAAACATAATTGAATGCGTTAATTTATTATGGAGTGTGGTCCATTCAATTCAATGTTGCGTTGCCTAGTAGTGATGTAAGTGAAAGAATTGTAACCTACCATAGTTGAAATTCTTTCCTGTTAAAGATATTTGACGCGAACGTATATATTCGAGTTAATTTTTAATACACTAATTTTGAAAAGTAGTTTACTGCATATTTTGCTGATAGCGGTGTTTTTAATATTGAAAATTAAAAATAAACACCTAGCACATGCTGATAACAGAATCTGCGCCATGTTAATGAATATAAAAATTGGCAATGCAATTATGTTAAAAACTTTATTTTCATGTGTTATATTATTTATATGCTAAAAATAATAACATTAATTTTATCATGAGTATATGAGTGGAGGGTTACATAATTTACTACTTACTGTGTTTAATTTAGAAAAGTAGTTACTTAAAAAATTAAAATTATTATTAACGCAACATCACCTCTACATTGTACACGCATGTCCAGAAACCGACACTTTTACAAATATCTGCCGACCAAACGGTATAAGTGGTTAGCGTGCTAACTTTTAGACCGCGAGGTTGCGGGTTCGAGTCCCGTGTTAGGCATGGGTGTTTGTAAATGTATGTTGGCTTGTCTAATGACGAATGTTTCGGCGCATTATAGCCCTCGTGTTGCTGACAGCGCCAGATAATCTGAAAACAACCAACCAACTTACAAATATCTTTCGATTTCCAGACAAGGTTACACCTAACCCAATTTGAAGAAAAGAATCATGTCCAATAAGAGAGCCACCCTATTCGCGTGGGACTACGTGGTCATCTCTGTGGTCATGTTGCTGTCAGTGAGTATCGGCGTTTACATCCGCTTGACCACCAAAAAGAAGACTCCAGGTGAGTTCTTGATGGCCGGAAGAAGCATGGGGCGGCTTCCGGTCGTCTTCTCTCTGGTGGTCACTAAACTGTCGGCCATCGCCTTGATAGGGGAGACTTCCGACGTTTACCTGTACGGGACTCAACGATGCGTCAGTTTCGTCTTCGTCATCGTCGGATGCTTTGCGACGGCATACATCTTCTTACCAGTCTACTTTGCTGTCGGTTCACCCACTATTTATGAAGTAAGTCTACATTAGAAAACAATAAATGAATGGGAATATCCATCACTACATAAATGTACTATATCTTCTAGAGACCTGAGCTTGCAAGGATATTTTTGTGTGTGTGTTTTTGCCTTTTTTGGGGATCAAATAACATAAAAATAATTGACCTTAAAAAAACAATTATTGTACAAAAAATTCGGTCTATATACAACACAAAATTCAAATCTATTTGAATGACTTTTTAAATTGACGTATCACATTTGAGATTAGTCTTAATTATTATTACTTGATGAATCACAAAAAGAAGAAACTTAGATTGATTAATTATAGTAATAATTGACTAGAAACCGTATTTAGTTCAAAATATGAAAAATTTATAAACGAAGCAGTAGAATAATGTTTTATAAAGCAGTGTAGTCTAGGTCTATAATAATGCAAGGAACAAGGAATTAAGTTGGTACCATTTGAGTAGAGAAAGTAGAGGGAATTCAAAAGTGTGTCATTTTAAGTGGACGCTTGGTCTCTGGAGGATATAAATCTTAAGTGAATTATCAGTGTGAATACTCAATTCGAGTAATGATATATTTCTTGATGAGTTCCAGAAAAATGGTTTCACGTGGCATAACAATCATTTGATACCATTGCCTTTTCTGGAAATATTATGTGTGACTTTACCAGAATAGTATTGAGTTCTTCTCTTGAAAATTTCGTTAACTGGTAGGCTGCGGTTTTTGAGAAAATCTTTGTTTTGATTTTAGTTTCTGGAGCGGAGGTTTGGGAGAAAAATTAGAAGACTCATGTCAGTTTTTTGCTATGTTCATACTGTAAGTAAATTTTATGCTTCCTATAACCTAAAATTCAACATAAATTTCAGTAAAAATTGCCTCGACCTAGGTATGCCAAAACGAAATATTTGGAAACCAAGAAAATAGTAAACACAAATTTAGGATTTGTAAATATATAAATGTATTTCATCTTATATTTTTTCAATAATTTTCTTAACAAACATGGTACTAACCTGCAAATGAAGAATGTAAGATCAAATCCGATAAATCTCTTTTTGAATATTTTTCCTTTTTTAAAGCCAATTGATAAGTGGCAAAAATCTACAAGGCAATTTAATCAAAATTATATAAAACCCACTAAATTATTTTCAAAACTAACTGAAACTTACCTATCACAGCAAGTGACACAAAAAATATCTAATTTTTAGAACTAAACAATAATAACATATTTTGTTTGAAAACTTTTATTCTAACGCTCCTTATGTAACCCGTGTTATTATCGAATTAAAATGCATATGCCTTTGCGAATTTATAGTAATTAAAATACCAGGGGGGGGGGGGGATAATTTTCGTAAGACATCAAACTTTATTTATTAAGTCTTCTAGAATGAAGCGAAATACTTATTGATTAAGAATACCTGTACGCAAAAAAAATACTTGAGTCGTAAAAATTAAAAAAAAAAAAAAAAAAAAAAAATCTAAATAACCACACTTATCATAATTTGCCAAATACGGATTTTTTTCCTGGTAATTACTCATTTTGATTTTGAATGAAAAATCCAAGGACCTGAATGATTTTTCTCCTCACTCCAATGAATATATTATTTTCTATACCAAACCATATTGACAAGGCTTTTACATATCGTTTTAAGACATTCCCCTCTCAATATCCAACGGTATAGTGGTTAGCGTGCTATTCTCTAGACCGCGAGGTTGCGGGTTCGAGTCCCGTGTTAGGCATGGGTGTTTGTAAATGTATGTTGGCTTGTCTAATGACGAATGTTTCGGCGCATTATAACCCTCGTGTTGCTGACGGCGCCAGATAATCTGATTACAACCAACCCTCTCAATATCCCTTGCTAGATTATATCAGTGGGAAACTAAAACACTAGTTGGTACGATGCGAACAATTGAAACCAGGCTTTTCAAAAATAACTTTTATTATTACAAAAAAAAAAAAAAAAAAAAAAAAAAAAAAAAAAAGGGTTCTGTTAGTCACTGCCACTAAACAGTCGCTTTTACATACGTTTGTATTATGTTACACCAGGAACTTAAGCATATATATTTTGTAAATATTTAATGTCGAAGAATTGTAACAAAACCTCGCAGCTAATACGGATAGCCTTTTTTGCCATTGAATATTCAAGTTCCAATTCGATATGACTATTTATAACTATGATGTTAGCTTATAAAAATATACTATGAAAGTTCTACCCCATAAAACTACTATTTTATATGTCTTGTAAATGCATCATTGTGTACATTTCCTAGCTTCTTAACATGTCAGTTGTGATCTACAGTCCTGCCATCGCCATCAGCGCTGTCACCACATTCTCGACAGACACGTCTTTCATTCTCATCGGAGGCGTTTGCATAGTCTTCAGTGCAATGGTAAGAACAACTAATTTTTCATCTAATTATTTGCATATATTATAATTCATATCTTCAATTTTGTGTCGTCGGTTCATAACACTGACCATCCTAACACACCTAATCTTTGCATAAAGCATGCAATCTGTTTGAACAGAAAAAAATTACTTTCCTGGTTGAACTAACTTTTAATAAAATATTATTAAATTGCCTCGTTTAACCTCACAAACATTAATTAAAAGTAGAAAAAGTAATGTTTCACACCGCTGTATTCAGATTTTACAACTACTCGTTGCCACTTTCGAATAGTGTAATTTTGCAAACTGGTGTATTTAAAATTCCATTGCTGTCCACCCAACATGCCCGTTATTTTTCTTTACCTTTCTCATTGATTTGCAGGTCTGTCATTTCAAAGTTAGGAAAGCCTTTCTGAAAAATCCTGAATTTACCATACAAGATGGTTGTTTGCCAGTATCTCAACGTAACTAGTTATTTTATCATCACTTGTATTCATTGACCTCACATCTGTTTATATTTCTTCAAAACAGAATCTTATTTATTTATATTTTTAAGCTCATTTAACGACGTATTTGGGTTCCGATAACCTTGTGGTAGAGTATCGAGCTCATAACTGGAGGGTTGTGGGTTCGGGACTCCGTCTGCCAAATATCGGTGTGTATCTCCTCTACCTAATGGGGGCTGGTGCACATTAAGTCTGTAGTGGCCTCAATGTCCTCTCGTTGGTGTGGTGGGATCGGAGAGAGGGGTTTACACTAGAAGATTTCGATCTCGTATTCTTCTAGATGCTCAAAATTACGAGACGTATATGGCTGTGTTAAGCACTTTATAAGTGGCAGAAATAGACAGTCGGTAGTTCCAAAACAAACAAAACAAAAAAGAATAACGTATTTTGGCTTATGAACAGCATTTGTCAATGGACAACATAAGTTAATAGAGGACTCGCAGGCTGCGTAGGATCCTAACAAGACTTTTTACACAAGAACAGTATTCTGAATAATTTCAATTCTTGCCATCCTGATCTATCTATCATTAGAGGAGCCCCTGGTTGAGTGACTATCATTGCCTGTTGATAAGACTAGCCCCATTTCCCCCCGATGGTTTTTAGAAGAAAAGCATCTATATTTTGGAGGCTTTGAAATTAAATTTCCTGTATGCACATCCTTGATCTAAATTGACGAGTCTTGCTTCAATAACGACGCCATCAAAATGACTTTCAGACTTTCTTTCAGAAACTACGGACCCTGACTATCGGCTTACATAAAGAAAGTTTTCAAACCCTGTTTTATACCATTCGTGTTTAATAGGCATTGCATGCGTTCTCGCGCTATAAGCGCAGATGAGGAATTAATATAAAATCTCCATAAATTTGAGTTTTATGGAGTCAGACACCACTCACGGTTAATATTGCTCTTCACTATCTTCGACTAGAGTGACCTTTTGCAAGCTCAGGTAACATGCAGCCCTTTTTTTCTCTCTTTCAAATTAGGGTGGCCTGAAAGCGGTCATGTGGGCGGATGTCTTCCAAGCAGCCATCATGTACGGAGGCTTAATTTCGATTCTAATTCAAGGGATTTATGAAGTCGGGGGTCTGTCCAAAGTTTACCAGGCTGCATACGATGGTGAAAGGATGGAAATTTTCAAGTGAGAATGTTATCGTTTTATTTAATTTGACAAATGAATTTTAAAATCTTTAAAAAGAAACTTATATTACTATTCATTTACAGGGTTGTTAATTATATAGGAATGTTTTAGACACTATAGTCAAACGGGTTTTGGAGATAAGTCAGAAGGATCAGTGGCTCTTGTTGTTTGGACAACAAGAGTTTAATATACATACTGTTCAATACCTACTAATTTAAAATAGACACTGAGACCATGGTGGATTTAGAGTTCAGCAATCATCATTCTACATGCCAGTGTTAGGGTTGCACGAAGGCTCGATCCCAACATTTCTGAACTTAAGTCCGACGCTTTAGCAAACTGAGTCACAGGAGACTCCAAGTGTTATCTTAAAAACACAACATTCGCACTTTAGAAGTTGGAATCTAATATAAAAATTAGGGAAATCATATAAAACAAACAAAATAAAATGTAAGGAATCAATGAATGATTAAAGTTTTACATTTGTTAAATTGCCAACGGTTAGACTACAATTCAATTGAGGCTTTGCGAATACGATGGACGAACACAACAAAATAAGTTGCCAGAAGAGCATGTTTGATAGTTTTCCATGTATTAAATTTTCCAAGTTTTGCATCATTCTTTGGGCATTTTGAGAGGGAGAGAAGGGCAAACTTAACATGAAATATATACCTGTAGATCCTCAATTGTTCATGTCCTTCTAGCATTCATTTGGTTAAAAGGTTGCAGAATGCATTTAAATAACAAATGAACTGTTTCAGTTTTGCAGGCGACGAGAGAACACCATACTCATTTTGGAACTCTTTGTCCTACGGCTTCCAATATGGATTGGCTCATACAGTAAATCAGTTTGAGATACAGAGGCTGCTTGCAGTTCGAAAGTTAGAAGATGCCAAGTCGTAAGTACAACAATTTTTATTTTTCCCCGGGAGATTTTTTTCCCATTCCTCAATGAAGTCTACTGAGTGGACCTAAGTGCTTTGTTGGACCATATCTCGTATTTAATACTGATGCGTTGGTTCATCACTGTATAGACACGACGGAAAAGAGACACATCGTAATACAATATTATTATGTGCAGTAATTTTCTGCACTGTTAACTTTTCTTGCAAGTAACAAATTAGGAAATATTTTTAAATTTCATTCCAATTTCCAATCACTTTAACAACAGCTGCTTTAGATCAATTCCCGAACGCCTCAATTTCGGTTACACTCGCAATATGGCCCTGAGCTCTGGTAAAATCATACTTTAAAATACTCAAAAAAATTGTAGTTTACCATATCTAAAAATCACTTTTACTACTGTCGTAAGCACCAATATTTCTCTTATAATATCCGTCTCATATTTTAAAGACAATAGCCACGTCCTTTCCTTTTTCTAAAACGTTAAGTTTTAAATAATCGTTTTTCATTTCATTGAACTTGAATCTACAAGTAGAGAGCTTGATAACTTATCATCAAAGGTAAAAGGAATGAAAATGCACTCATTATCGGCTGGTTCTGTTCTATTCAAAGAATTAGCGACCAAAAAATACACGCAGCAACTTCTTACTACGTTCCATGCAATTATACTGAATTAATACCTCGAATACTGAAATGAAATGTCTATCTTTTTTCTGGTGGTGAGGAGATCAACGATGGGATCCAGAACTGTTGTAATGCAAACCACTAGTCAATTCATTCGTACACCCCCAAATAAGGAGCAGAAATACTTCCTGGTAAACTAGCAAAAATTTTTTGCACAAGCACGCAAATTGCTGTTTTTCTCTAATCATCGATCAATATTTTTGCGAACTACTCCCAACATGTCAACATCATTACTTATATTTATAAAAGTTTCTTTATAAAAGTTATTATAAGATTTTCCTTCCAAAACTTGATTGAATACATTGTCATCTACAACGATCTACGAAAGCTGATAAATCTGTCATAAGGCAATAAAAACACATATATTTTTATTAAAAAATTTTGGCAACTTGAAAGAGCTTCAACAATGATAGGTAAAATGAGATTTATTTGTATTCCGAAGTCATTATAGAAGTATGTGTAAAAGCGACCGTTTAGGAGAGTTACATTCCCAAAATTTTATAGAATGCATTGTCATCGAGATCGAATCTATCTGTCAAGTTTCAGCCTGATTGGATGACGGCAAAAGGTTTAATTATGTCTCCGCAGATTCCGCCTCCATCGACAAACATACAAAATCGAAGTTAATATAAAGGATTTAAAAAAGTCTAAAAGATGGCACCAGCTCACTAACAAAGATATTGATTTGCGATTATGGAAAAAACTATCTTTCTGGTTCAATATTCTCATCAGAGTTACCATGGAAAACTACTACTCAATTTTTGACAAAACATGAGATTTGACTTTTTAACTGAAGTCTTTCAAGTTCCTTTCTAGCATGAAACTCTCAGCAGGCATTCCAATCTATTATCAGTTATGTTGAACATAATTAAATCACATGTTTTGTTATTAAAATACATGATCACAGAGTAGAGGATTTGCAACAAAGCTATATTTTTGTCAGTTTTTAATTGCAGTGCAGCCTTGTGGAGCTCCATACCTTCGTTCAGCATGGGAGTCCTCACTACTACTGTTGGCTTGGTATTGTTTGCTGTACTCAAGAACTGTGATCCACTATCTTCTGAAAGCGGATCGGGGCTCACGAAGCCTGATCAGGTCAGTAGACCACTCACACTCACTCACGATACTCACGATCACTGCTTTCCAAGAAATCATTTTTTCGAGGCGATATCTAACAAGGAGATCTTACGGTTTCGGAAATTCAAATCGGGATGAAATTCGGCAGATTGATAGTTTACCTTAAGGGTATCTACACTGTAAAGCAATAAAGGGCACTAGCCAGAAGATTCCGAGCGAGCAGGCTCTAAAGTACTACGCGCAGCTTATATACTAGTAGAGATTTTTGCTCTGCAACAGCCCGGTGGCTAAGTGGTGGGCGTACTGGCGATCCGGGTTCGATATCTCGTGAGGTAATTTTTTTTTTCTATTTATAAAGTGACTATTACAACTAATTGAAATTTGAATTAAAGATAATACTTTATTTTTAAATACGTAATGTATTTTTAATTGAGAAAATAGAGATAAATTAAATAGATATAAATTAAAATTCTAATTACCACGGCAACAAAATTAGGGTAGGACTCAATTTATCTATGGATTCTGACATATAGTTTTTATTTATCAATTATTTATATACATACACCAGAATGACACTTATCATAAAAACATGGAAAACTAAAACTCTTTTGATATCTTGCACAATTTATAAAGGAAGATTGTTTACAGGAACAACCTTTTTGTAAAGGATTCATTAGAAAATATACTTCATTAACATTCATGAAAATATATCTTTCAACAGAAAACTTGGAAGCATACCAGGCATACCGGATCATTTTATTAAAAATTGATGATGACAGTTGATGATAGATTATTGATTGTATTTTTATGCAGTCTTCACGGGTATTTATTTCTCTATTATTTTCAACCAGATACGCGCAATTTTGCATACGCTTTATTAGATTCTTTACCTGTCTACAAAAATAGACTTCGCAAAGTGCCTTTAGGGTTTCGAAAATTTCTGACTAACTGCTTGTGTACAATAGGACAACATTCTTACTCTTCCATATAGAAGCTGGTTCTTTATGTTTTTTGTGAAAATCATTTACTTCTAGACATCTTATAATATCTCAAAATTTATAATCACTTGTTTGTGAAAATAGTAAATAGAGTTTTAATGTACCTTCATTAAAAATACATTACGTATTTAAAAATAAAGTATCTTTAATTCATATTTCAATAAGCTGTAACAGTCACTTTATAAATTGTAAAAAAAAATTACCTCACGATGTATCGAACCCGGATCGCGCGTATAAGGGAATCCAGCACGCTGACCACTTAGCCACCAGGCAGTTGCAGAGCAAAAATCTCTACTAGTATATAAGCTAGGCGTAATACTTTAGAGCATGTTTTCTCGGAATCTTCTGGCTAGTGCGCTTTATTGCTTTACAGTGTGGATACCTTTAAGGTATACTATCAATCTGCCGAATTTCATCCCGATCTGAATTTCCAAGACCGTAAGGTCACCGTGTAAGAACTGAAACTAGTATTGTTTGATTGCAGTCACTTGGATTCCTGCTAAACGACAGTTACCAAAAATTAACTTTTAAAACAAAATCGAAATTCTTTTAATCTAAAATATTATGATTACTTTTTGAATAGGGTTGCTGGCTGTATTTGTTGAATTAAAGACTTGTTAGTACAAATAGATATAAGTAACATAAAATATAATAGTAGAATAACATTAAATAAGAATCAGGACTACTGAAAATAGCCCTTTGTGAAGGGCGAATGCCTTCTGAAATATACAGAACCACTGCCATGTATTTACGTCACGAATAAGATAAATCGCTGAAAATTCCTACTAGGAAACATTATAACAGAAACGAAACTATATGTTAGAATTCCAGTCATGCGTTCGTTTTTTGTAAAGTCTGCTTCATTTCTGAAATTCCTAAATTTCAACATACATTTATTTACTTAAATGTAAGGTATCAATTACCATTTTTAGTTTATGAATCAGTAGCTCTAGGGCTTTATGTACTAGGTTTGGTACAGGGTTGAAAGATGTGTGTGTTTATTCGATTCGTCTGTCTTCAATTCAATGTGTCTTTATTCGAGGACAATTTGACCGTGCTAGCAATGAGTATGAGCTAAACAAAAAAATTGAAATAAAGGAAACTTTATTTCTGTATGGTGTTACAAATAGAAATAAGAAAAACGCAAAATACAATATAAATTTAACACTCATATCATATTACAAAACAGCCATAACCAAAGTACACTGCAAATATGATTAACCACTTCCAAGTATTACAATACGACATCAATTGAAAATATAAGAAACCAAACACAACTTAGTAAATACCAAAATACATTGAAGTGTAATGGTTTTTACCATAAAATATATAATTTGTTACGGAATATATACTTTATGTTATTGCATTATGCAACATCTTAGTTCAGTGCTAAAACGAATTAATTTCAAAGATCACGTTTCATGTGTAGGTAAAATAAATTCTCTGTTTTATGAAGATAAGTTTTCCTTAGTCGAAAATTATTAGATTAAAAGGGTTAAGAATGTTATTTAAAGATGCAACTTATACTTTAATAGCTTTTAAGTCAATAGCTATGTGTTATCTGTGTAACAGAAATTCCAGTTTCTGTAGAATGTCCCTCCACCTCATTCACACTCTGTAGAATACAAACTGCCATTCAAGGCTCATTCCTGAATTATCTTCCATTCTAAGCGAGCATAGTGCTTCTCGGTCATGAATCTATGATATACTACATTTGAATATATAATGTTTTCTGTGATTTTAATACCAGTACAGTTTCATCGATACCGTGAAATGTTTAATTTTCATAAAAATAATAAAATATCTCCAAACACCCACTTGAAGAGGCTGTATTGATTTTTAGAATATGTGTAATTGCTTTCTCTATCATATCCTTAATGCAGTATCCTTTCCTTTAGATTTTGCCGTACTACATTGTGACCCGCCTCCAGCCTTATCCTGGACTGGCTGGACTGTGCATTTCCGGAATCCTGTGTGCATCTACGAGCACTCTGTCATCTGCTCTCAACTCACTGTCGACCGTCTTTGTGGAAGATTTCCTCATATCATGCCTACAGATGTCACGGAAGATATCCAAATTCAGAATGTACATCATAGCAAAATCATTAGGTGAGAAATTACAATTCAAGACTAACATGTAATTCTAGAGTTCCAGTATATTCGGAATTGAGGAGTGAGCCAAGGAATAATCGGGGCATCACTTAAATTAATGTTATATAATTTGTAACACTTTAATTGATTTGGAAAATAATTTATGTGTATAAACTTGTAAAATAATATCTATAAATAATATATCTATAACGCCTTGTCCTGACATTGAAAATTTAAAACCCACAGATTTCAAATCATGCATTAACAGTAGAAAAAAAGCCCAACAATAACCATATGTTTGGTTGTATAAATATTAGGATCTATCTGTTTCATTTACTCATTTATTTGAATTAGAGTAGTAAATATCTTAAAAGCTTATTTTAAATAATAATAAAATATGTAACGATAAAAAAATATATATTTATTAGGCCAACTACTTTGTTATCAGTGATTTACTACTTAGTTAACTTAGCCGCCTACTTAGTTAACTTTGATTTTGTTTGGGGTGCAAAAACTTCGGAAGGCTAATTAAATTTACCCACTTGTCGCAACCAGTCAAGCTGCAAATTGTCAAACAGAAAGACTAGCTGTCGATGAAAATGCATTCTATCAATTTTTGTTGGAGTAACTCTTACAAGCCCCTTTTATGCACTTTTTAACTTCCGTTTCGAAGAAATAATTGGTCACTTGCTGTCACCCCATCAAGCTGAATCATGATAGATTCAGTACCAAATACCAATCAGGAAAAAATTGGAAACGTTTTATGACTGAAATCCCTTTTGTCAATCTGGTATGTGTTAACCTCGTGTTTTTTATAAACAGAAATGCCTTGTAGACGATTTTGGGGACAAAACTTGGCCAGAATACTTGTAACACATTGTTTAAGTTTTTTTTTTCGATTAGTTACGACCAAAATTGAAATTCCAAAACAGTTACTATGGGAGCACTATTCCAGTCAATTTTAAAGTTAATTAATATATTAAGTTGTTGAATTATTAATAACCTTGATATTGATATTATTCATATCTGTAAAAAATTGTAAATTAAGTTTCATTCACCATTTCCTGCACTTTAATGAAGTTTTGCTAGGGGAACTCATCTCGATTAGACATTGTATTGTCTGGGAATGCCGACTCCAGACACAGGGAGGAGAAAGCCTTCGTCTAAGCTTCTCACTGCATAACTGTCGAGTGGAAACTAATATCATGTGGACAATTCTCTGGATGACACACGCGACATTTTGGGCTTTTTTTTTATACCCGTAAATTGATTAGAATTTCTAAACTATGAGGAATCTACTAGTTAGATTTTATTTTTATAATAGCTCTTGAGAACAAAGTTTTGAGGAAAAATAATTATTTTAGTAGGATCAAATATACTTTTACAGCCACCTGACGTACGGGGTACTGTATACACCAAAGAATTGTCCAGATATGAGTAAAATGAATTGACGACTTAGAGAGTGTTCGACATGAAATCTAAAAATACTGTTCGAATATGAATATTTTGCTTTTTACAAGTTGACGTCTTTTGAATTTTTAAATTTTATCGTTTTCTTAAAGTAACATTTAGAAGATTATACAAATATAATAAAGCCTGCGATTAAAAGCTAAAGAGTGTTAATTTTTTCTGTATTAATCCTATGAGATTGCAGTTTCTGTCAATAGGACATACACTTCTGAATTCCAAAAGCGATTAGCTTAACATTGTATTCGACCTCTTTTAATTTGCCTTTTGATTATATACCATTTATTTAAAAGAGAGTTTGTGTCCTGCTACCTAGGTGGCCAATTTATTCGCTTTAATTATTCAATATGGTCCGCAAATCAACAGTGAACAATCATAGTCCTTGACAAATATATTTTTAATGAACGAATAAAATTTTACCCTGGAGTTATCTCCATCGTTGCTAAAAAAGTCCACGGAGGTCTGCAAGCGATTAACAAACATCTTAAAAAGGTAGCCAGTGACATACATATCCGTCCAGTAAGTTGAGCTTCTAGTAATGAAAATATTACTTGCGTGGTTAAAACTGGCCACGAATCCTCTCCAGGATAGTCTCGATATCACGTAAAACAATATTTGATTAGTGACAGCGCTCCATTAACATCTCTGTCTGATGCTGGATTTTTTTTTCAGTTGTTGTCCACGGTGTGATTATCATTGGACTGACTTACCTTACGTCCCTCTTCACCAATGTTCTTCAGGGGGTGGTTGTGCTAGACGGCATGATTCTGGGACCCACACTCGCCATCTACCTCTTGGGTGTGTTGACGGAGAGAACGAATGAAACTGTAAGAAAGCTATAACCTAATTTTGTTAAGGGTATTTCTGTCAATGATGTCAATAATTTACAGATGGTTGTACGTGTAGTATTTCTTAAGTGATGTAGTATCGTGAGACTTAGGTCTGGTGTTGCCTTTAAATTCTGTAAATAATCATACAAGTGTATTATCTTTTGTATTTTGTTAGATATTAGTTTGAGAGGAGTTTATTGTTGTCATCAATAAAAACGCATGACTATAATAACAGTAAAACATTAGAAAGTACTGAATGCAAACTAAAGTCTGAAAACCATTCACTCTAGCGAATAAAGCTAGAGTTGGGAAACAAGTGTTTACTTATGATGAAACGAGTATGCTATTAAATATGACGGTGACTTCAGTGTTCTTAGTGATTATTAAGGGAATTTATCAATTATATCTCAAACATTATGAGAGAAAGAGAGTAAAAAAATAATTACAAAAGTTACAAAAGTTGAAGGTCTGTGTTATCCATGGAAAATTGTACGTGAATTAAATACTGACGTTTAAAAAGCGGTTGTAGATCGAGTGCAGATGCTGCTGAAGGTGAACTCATCAAGCATATTAATACTTTTATTAAAATGAATTGTACCTTGCTCACGTGTGGAATATTTGTTACTCAATGTGAATGATAATGCTCAATTCGCCTTGTACTGCTACACTTCTGCCATGTGATTAATGAAATATTTCACCTGGAGATAGGACATTAATTCATATTTCAGGGCTTCTAATTAAGTGCTTTCGACATGAAATACATTTTCAAATAATTCCTAACACTCAACCTTTTTGTAAATTTTTTTCAAATTTTTTTAATAGACATTGACTCGATTTCCAGATAGTATTTATAGATCTAGCAAATTACCTCTGACCAAATTGCAAGACTGACCAAATATCTCTGACTCTCGTAAGAGATAGCTTTTATTTATTTTTATTTTATGTTGACTTTATATAATAGATTTCTACCGTAACAAAACATAAATAACAACACAATAATATTGTTTTGGAAGGAAAGCGAAATACCTTGAGAATGCTCAGAAACGTTGAAAGAAAGCACGTTTTCAAATTTTTTATTTTGTAGCTGAGAAATAAAGAGCTGAAATTTGGAAATTCAGTGATCCTATTAATACCATGAATACTCGAATTTATTTTGATTATAATGCACTTCGAGAAAGAACTTGAATTTTGAAATTTTGTAATTTGAAGTGTGGAAGATGTTAGTAAGCTAAAATCACATAGGTAGACTATCAGCAACATATGTGAACGAATATATATTTTAGAATGCGAAATACATCAAAGTAAAGCTGAAAGAATGCGATTTCTCAATATTAATGTTTGTAAGCCTATGAGACTTAAAAAGATGAATTCTGAGTTTTAGCATACAAATTCAAAAAGTGTTTTGATATTGTAGAGAATGCGGAAAAAACGGAAGGTTTTAAAAATTGTTATATGGATGCACGGATATGTAGATAACTAAACGTTGAAACTATGGCATTTTAAAACCCCAAAAATGCATGTACATTTGATTGAACAAGAAATACTTTAAGCGTGATTACAAAGGATTCATTACACGAAAGACTTCATGAATGTTGTAAATTGATGGAGGTACCCAGTAGCATTACAACGCTGGCCAATACCCTTTGATATTGATCAATATAGATGTGGAATGTTCTAAATCCGCCGTTGCTTCAGATATTTGTAAATCCCGTCTAATGCTGGATAAAATATACTGAAAGTTTTGAAATGCTGACGCACAACTTTAAAATTTAAATATTTTGTTTATAATGAAAACATATGTGTATTTTGGGACGATGCTCAAACTTTGGACAGAAGTAGCCAATTTCCCAGAACTCCTGTTTCCGACATTGTCCAATAGTGCCGTACTACCTGGGTAAGTGTTGATATAATTAATTGAATTGAAACACAAGCAACATTAAACAACTACTTTCAGCAATCTATTCATTGTCGTTTCAACGTGATATAAGGTAATTAATTTTATAATTAAAAATATTCAAGAAACCACTAAATATAGCTCTGATATATATTACTTACATCGGTGATTGAATTAATTCACCCACACTAATGTATAAATCTACTATCACAAGCTTGCATGTGTCCAATGAGACTACCTTGTCTTCGCAGGGTGCTTTGATCGGGCTGTGTGTAGGCGGTGCTTTCTCTGCGTGGTTCGGACTTGGCTCCAGTCTATTTGCCGAAGTGTACCCGGGCAAGCCCGTCTCGACAGGAGGTTGCCTCCAATGGAACTCCACCAACTGCTGTCCTGCATCATTCAGGAATACCACAGCTATCCCCAGAAATATGGAGTAAGTGGCAAAGTAAGAAATGTTTCCCATCTCTGAAATTCGTGTTCTATTGTTGTTGTGGTTTCACGTGATGTTCTAAAGTGATTTACTCATCCTCCAGGCAGATATTTCCGTTGCATAGTGTGTCGTACGTGTGGACTTACTGCATCGGAGTTGTACTTACAGTCAGCATTTCGTACTTGGCGAGTTGCATTATCAGTGAGTATCAATAATAAAAAAATAACAAAAACATTTCTGATTCTCAGACAATTGGCTGCAAAACAAAGGGGTTTTAGCAGCAATGTACAGGAAAGAAACCATCCACTTCACAAACACAAAAACGATTAGATTATTCATCGACGGTTCGTACTGTAGATATCTGAAAACAACACTCCAGCATTATTTCAGTATTTCATTTCAGATGGATTGCATAGAACAAAAAAATCTCATTGTGCCATAACTGAAAAAAAAAAAAAAAAAATGTAATCAGTACCGTGGAGAATTACTTTTGAAATATCTGGCATGTTTTTGTCATTTGTAGTATAAGTTCAGTTCCTTTTTCTAGTTGTACAATCCATCTGAAACGACATGGTTAGAAGTATTTTTTATGGCTTTTGACCAAATGTAAGTTAAGTTTAACAAAGACTATATCTATTGTTTTAAATTTTTAAACATTTTCGAAATCGCAGATTTTGATATCTTGTTAATTTATTTTAACAATCGTGGATCGGATAAATCTCCTCCAAAATAATACATATTTCGATAAGAGATCTATCGTTTTTTTCATTCTACTGTTACACAATTGTGGAAAAAAAAAATTAAGAATATTATACCATCAGTGTCACCAAAGCCATACAACAATTTTGCGTAGCAATGGCAGTTATCAACATTTGCATAAATATTAACATGTTTCATTAAACACTTCAGGTAATGAAGTGGAAATCCTTTCTAGCCATAGAAAACAAATACCATTTCCATTTCGGGTAATGTATTCAAATTTATCAAAACTAGTACTGGTGTTTATTTTCTTAAAAGTTTAGTGAACGTTCCTGCGATTTAAAAATTGAAAATTTCTTTAAAATAAATTTCAACCCATTGGAATTTGGCTTTTATTTGATTCATTCAAATTTCAATGAGTATATAATTCCTGACATCCGAATGTAATTATAATACATTTCCTGTGTTACATTTTTTAAGTTAAGCATTTTATAAAATTGAACATAAAATGTGATTTTTCAAACACCAAATCCCTATGTCATTGAAATGGGTACTTTTTTTAAATGTAGTTGGTATTATCTTTGAAATATGCAGCAAAACAAAAGTTTTTTTTTTCTTTTTCAGATGTTTATAAGAAACCAGCTGACATAGATCCTCATCTTCTTTGCCCGATAATCAAACAACGATTTCCAGAAGGTTATGTAAAAGAAAATGAATTTTGTTTAGAAAACCAGGTAACCTATAGTCGCACAGGTTTCAACCACATTATAGCATTGCTTTGCACCTTTAAAATTTGGGCACTTACTCTACTATCCCATTGACGTTGGCGAGAAAAAAAAAGTTCACTAACGGATTTCCTTAGTCGGTTGAAACGGTCGGTTTTGACGGATGCCCTATTCATTACGCAGGTGAGGCAGCATTTCATGGTAAAGCTCCGACGTCTGGCCGAACCGAACCGAATCTCCTAGAAGCTCATGTGGTTCGAACTGTTTGTCACCAACAAAATACCTGCAAGGCAGATGTTCTATTTTAAAAACCTAGTATCTGACAAAATCATAAAAGTTTTTTTTTTTTTTTTTTTTTTTTTTTTTTTGTAAACTCTTTACACGTTTTAGTTATAAATTAAACCAAAAACATCAATAGCTTAAGAGATTTGGCTCCTCAATCAAGTAATTGCACAGTACTACTAGGTTAATAAATTGTAAATGTAAATAATAGGTTTTGAAACAGAGTATTTGACAAATTTTTAAATTATATTTAAAATTAAGCGTAAGCCCAAAATAAAAGATACGTATTTTTTTCTTTTTCCAAAATAATACCGTAAAGCTCCAAAAATTGCATTTTAAAATGCATGCAGATGCCCCCCCCCCCCCTCCCCCCTAAAACGCTGCTCAAAAACTCATCTGACTGTGTGACGTCACTATTGGATAAATAGCATCGCGAATAAGTTTCAAGTGAGTTTGTGTAACCGTAATGTGTTCTTTTCTTTTGATTTTGTCGAGGAAATTTATTCCCGGTATTGTGTTGTACCCCACTGTACAAGTACTTCAATTAACAGCTGAACAAATTTGGGTAAAATGTCCAAGTACGGAATGGATTCTGCGTTAAGAATTGTCTGCATAAAACCGCTCCAAGTTATGGCGGATTTTTATTATAGCATTTTTTTATAATAATCTTTTGTGTTTCTATTCACTTCAATGCATTTTATTACTCGTTTTTTTCATCCTGTAAATATTTAAACAAGATCAGACTTATATAATAACGAGTGTTCCGATTCATCCCTTTCTGCGGGGTAAATCGGAACACAATGAATAAAATCAGAATAAATGCAAGCAATGTTTTTTCCAACATTTTTGGGTTTGATCATCATAGAAGAAGGTATGACGCAAGTTTCAAAATCAAAAATTAGTTCGTTAACGATATTATTACATCGGATTTTTACTTTCAAAGTTGAAAAGGTTTCCGATTCACCTCGTTTGAAAGTAATCGAACGATTCTTTTAATCGCTAATAATTTTGCTTATGTTTTTATTATTATTATAACTGTGAAAGTGTGTATTGTTTTACAAATTATAATAACTGGCAGATTATTTTATATACACAGATGTTTTAACATTTGTAAACACTGCACCCCCCCCCCCCCCCTCTGAGCTTGATTTGAAAAAGAATCCCACCATCAATGCGTCTAATTTGGGTAAATTTAAACTGTCTACCTTTACGAAACTGTCATATATTTTTCAAATAAAGCTTCTTTGAATAAATATTTCATAAAATTCACCTGCAATGGTCATAATTAATCGTAAAGTAGGAAAAAAGACGAACCAAGCTTAAAAATAAACGCATGAAGTTGTTTGTTCACAAACTTCCGCTTTACAGTAGTGACGTCACACTCTGGGAGGAGCTTAAGCGATCGTTTCTGATCACATGCCGAAGCGCTCAGAAAACCATTTTTTAAAATTCGACTTATAAAAATTTGAGAAATTATTTCGAGTACAAAATGCTTGCATTATTATTACTTCGTTAAATACTATGCATATGTCGCATTTGGTAATTATTTATTGATGGTGTCAAATACCCTACTGAAAATGGTTTTAAATAACGAGTGTTAAAAAACTTGACTCCAGTTTTTTGTGCTAAACATTAGCAAAACCGGGAGTTTTACAGAACATACTTTTATCTCGAGAATCAGTCCCATAGTAATTTAATTTTTCTTAATTTATGCCTATTTCAGGCTAATCAGAAAATTATGAAATATATTAATAGTTTAAAGTATCCTAATATTTGAAATTTTTGGATAAAGTTCCAATTTTATCGCAGCTAAGAATTTTTTTATTGTACTTTGATGAAATACTAATTAAAAAAAAAATAAAATTGTCGCATACCGGTTTTTATATTATTACTCATTAACTTATTACTCATTAAGCTATGGGTTGTTCGGAAAGTAATTTCGTTTTTTTTGGGGAACATGAAAGACAATTTTCGTATAATGAATAAATATTTTATTAAATTACTAGCAGACCCGGCCACGCGTTGCTGTGGCTAAGGTTTTTGTTATATTACATAGTAGTAAACTATTCAAGGGAAACGGTAGGAGAACACCAGTCATGGGGCTCTTTTACACAGATGCCATTTGTAAAAAAAACATGGCGACCTCCATGATCGATTTTCTATTACCGTTGATATTGAGCAAAAATCAATACAAAAGAAATAAATTTAAATTTTTTTATTTTTTGTATTCAAGTTTGTAACAAATGAATACATTACAAAGTTGTTAGTAAATAACACGTGACACTTAAACTTATAAATGAGGTAGGTGAGGCAGATAGTTTTAAATCTTTAACAATAATGTTTATTATTTTGAATTATAAATACTTTTAATTTCAATTTAATTTAACACTAATCGGTGCTCAATACTTTTGGTTAACCTGTCTTTAGCTAACACAAATAGATTCGACGGTTTTCCTACACGTGAACATGCAACATATATAGTTGCCCATTACTTACATGTATATATTTTAATTAAAGATTTTTGAACAATGAAGCACTAATAATTACAGTGGAATTCTTCTTGCTTTTTATTACTTTTACTATAATATGAATTGAATTTATACTTCAGTCTAAATAACACGTGGCCGGCTATGCTATTGCTCGATGAAAGGTTCATTGCTGCGTAAGCGTAAGGTCGCTTCACAGAATAAAAACTAATTGCAAGGAAAGCCTTAATATTAGAAGCTCCTCCCTTGTCGAGAAACAATAAAAAAAAAGCCTCGTTAATAATTATATAACACAACACTCCTTTAAGAATATTTAACACGTGATGTTTGTAAAAAGCAAAATTAGAAGGTCAAAACTACATATGTTGAAACTTTCAGAGCTATTAGAAGTCACTTTTTGTGAAAATATTAATTAAAAATTCATTAAAAAAACAATTAAAATTATAACGTTCTTTTTGCCAAAAGTCCAATCAGAAGGCCAAAACTATTTGTGTTGAAAATTTCAGAAATGTAGCCCAATTCGAAATCGTTTTGTAAAATATTTGTTAATTAATTAATTAAAAAACAAATAAAATTTAAAATTCTGTTTTTCAAAAGTCCAATTAGAAGGCCAAAACTATTTGTGTTGAAAATTTTAGAGCTGTAGCCTTATTAGAAATCATTTTGTAAAATATTTATTAATTCATTAAAAAAGTCAATTAAAAAAGAACTAAAAAAAAAAAAAAAATTTAAATTCTCTTTTTCAAAAATCTAATTAGAAGGCTAAAACTACTTATGTTGAAAATTTCATAGCTGTAGCCCTATTATAAATCGTTTTGTAAAATATTTATTAATTAATTAAAAAAATTAATTAAAAGAGAACTAAATAAAAATTTAAAATTCTGTTTTTCAAAAGACCAATTAGAAGGCCCAAACTACTTATGTTGAAAATTTCCGAACTGTAGTCCTATTAGAAGTCGTTTTGTAAAAAAAAAAAAAATTGTTAATTAAGAAAATTAATTAAAAAATAACTAATTAAAATTTTAACGTTCTGTTTTTCAAAAGTCTAAATAGATGGCTAAAACTATTTATATTTAAAATTTCAGAGCTGTATCTCTATGTCACTTTGTAAAAAATAAATTAATTAAAAAAATTAATAAAAAAAGGACTAATTAAAATTTTAACATTCTGTTTGACATACATAAAATTCGAAAGCCAAAACTTCTTATGTTGAAAATTGTTTTGGGCTTGAGCAAGACACTTGATTTTTTGCTCACTACATCTGTGCAGCGTGTATTAATATTGAAATAAAGAACTAAACCCTTTCAGAAAAATAAATTTTTCAGTACTGCGGTAATAAATCATTAACCCATTCACAAAAATAAATTTTTCAGTACTGCGGTAATAAATCAGTAACCCTTTCACAAAAATAAATTTTTCAGTACTGCGGTAATAAATCACATGGCATTAAATTGTAGCTTATGTGAAACGTTGGTACTTTCAACACAGCGCCATCTGTTAGAATCATTTGGAGCTAACAGATAATAATAAACAAATAATTTGCAATAAAATAATATTGCGGCTATAAATTAAGATGTAAGCTATCCTATCTCTTAAGTTAGACCAAACTGCACACGGTGTGCAAATTTGATTAAAATCGGTTGAATAGTTTATGAGTGCATTGGGAACAAACACGTGACCCGTAATTTATATATATTAAGATATATTGGCCATTCTGGTCCAACACCTTTTGCCATCTTTCTGGCAGTAACATGATTCCCCGCTCATAAAAGTTTTGGTCCTTGCTGGCAAAAAACTGATTCAGGTGGTTTTTGACATCTTCATTTGAGGTAAAGGTTTTACCATCCAAAAAATTTTGCAGGGACCGGAACAAATAATAATCGGAAGGCGCCAGATCTGGAGAATATGTTGGGTGTTGCAGTATGTCCCATCCAAGCTGTAAAAGCTTTTGGCGAGTGACTAAACTTGTATGAGGCCTCGCGTTGTCTTGGTGAAACACTACACCCTTCCTGTTGGTTAATTCTGGCCTCTTCTGTTTAAGCGCATCATTCAATTTGTCCAGCTGATGACAATAGACTTCTAAATTAATAGTTGTATTGTCCGGTAAAAGCTAAAAAAAAACCCCGATTCCTTTGAAATCCCACCAAACGGACAGCATCACCTTTTTTTGGTGAATGTTGGCTTTTGAAACGCTTTGAGCCGGTTCATCTTTTCTGCTCCATGACCTCTTGCGTTTCACATTGTTGTATACGACCCATTTTTCGTCCCCAGTAATAATCCGCTTCAAAAATGGATTATTTTCCTGACGTTTGAGGAGCGAATCACACACGTCAACGCGACGACACAAATTTCGCTCCATAAGAACATGGGGCACCCACACATCGAGCTTCGAGGTTAAGCCCAGGCCTTTCAAGTGGCCATAAACAGTCGAATTAGACAAATTTAACCTCTCACCGATCTCTCGTGTGGTTATTCGCCGATTTGCATCAACTAATGCCTTTATCTTGTCTTTATCAGCTTCAGCTGGCCTTCCCGAACGTGGTGCATCTTCGACATCAAAATTGCCGCATCGAAACTTTGCAAACCAGTTCTGGCACTGGCGTACTGTTAACACAACACGCCTTCTCCATACACATCCGTCAATTTTTTTCTCGCTTGGACAGCATTTTTACCTTTTCTATAGTAAAAAAGTAAAATATGACGAAAATGCTGCTTATTGCTCTCCATATTTAAAAGGGCACCAACCAAAAACTACTGCGTAGAATTAATAGAACTTTTTCGCACACAAGCCTTGGAATATCAGCTCTCAAGATATATAATGGTTATGCGGCTTAAGTGTGAAGTTGGTTTCGAAAAAATGTAATTAAGTCCTCTGACGGGAAAAAACGAAATTACTTTCCAAACAACCCTATAAAATGAAGTTAAAAGATATTCAAACTAAAAAATAAATAAATTATTTATGTTTACTAGGCAGTTGGTTTGTGATTTCTTCTACACGGTTTATTTGTTTGATTAATGCGCAATTTTTAATACTTCAAATTAGATATATTTACCAGAATTCCGGTAGTAGAGTTGTCGTGAATACATCGAAAGTAATTACCAATTTTGATCATAGGTAATATTTTTTTTTAATTACTATCACCATAATCTATCTGCTAACTTCTGCACAGACATGACTTTTTTGAAATTCTTGTTATCATATCCACAATTTATATAAAAAGTATGAACATCATTGTACATTACCTTCTAATTATATTATATTCAATGTACTCAATACAAAAGCCAATTCAGCAATATTGACCTACCATACACGAAGTCTGTTTGTTAGTTAACATAACCTATGAAACGTAAACTTGCTTTTTTTATCGGATATTATACACATTTTAAAATTAAATGAATCATTAAAGCAGAAATAAATTTAAAACATAAAATTGTCACTTCATACATATTGGTTCTCTGCAGAACATTTGATTTGCTGCAACACTGCTTGGCAGGATATCGAACAGTATTTCGGATATCCAAACCTATGCCCGATATTGGATATCACTTTTAATTTTAGCACCATGTAATGTAAATCTTATTCTTTTGTTTTTCTAGCGGGTTCTGCCTCCAGCATTGTTATCTTGACGCAGCTGAAGAAAAGTTTCATTAAGAGCATTCATACGAAAGGAGTTTGATTGTAAAATAAAATGAGTTTTGAAAGATCGCTGTTCAAGGAAAACACGATGGCTTCAACAAAAAAAGTTCACTGTATTTGTAAAATAATTATAATAATAATAAAAAAATAGTAAATTAAATATGAAAGGCATATCCCTCATTCATTAACATGATGTTAATTTTTTTTATTTACCTAACAGCCACAAACCTGAAATTCGGAGCAGATGCCAGCAATGACAAATAACTAAATGTTAAAAACTCTAAAGTCAAATTTTTCAAAGCCATCAAGCTAGAATATGGTACACATATATTTTCAAAGCCATCAAGCTAGAATATGGTACACATATATTTTCAAAGCCATCAAGCTAGAATATGGTACACATATATTTTCAAAGCATTAAACACTAACACTCCACATGGCAGAAAAATTAAAGATAGTGTTACAAAGGGAAAAACGACCGTTTGTCAGTTTCTTCACACGCACACACCTTTTTGCTATAAATCTTTTATATGCATTGCCAACTTTCAGGTGGAATTGCAAATTATTTAAGCGTTTTACTTTTCATTGTGTTTGACCATTACGAAAATAAACCCCGTTTATTCCATACCATTGACGAACTTTATTTTTTCAGTCCCCAAAACAATTTTGAATGAATTGTCATTGACAAAGATACTACCTGCTTAACTCAGTTGGATGTATGCAAGTGAATTAATGAGCCCTCAAAAGAATTTGCTCGTCACACATAAACAAAATTGATGTTTATATAAATGGTTATAAACAAAGTCTGCAAAGAAAAAGAATGGAGATCTTCCAAAACAAAAATGTTTAGTAAAGAAAATTGGTATCCTATGTTAGTTGTTTAGATTTTTATTTTATCATTGATATCCCAATTGAGTTTTTTAACTAATTAGTAAATCCTTTTATTTGCCAGCAATAGAATAAGTATGATACAATTTTGATAAAAGAAGATGAGAATCTGCTTTTTTTCGTTCATCAATGGACAATTCCCGCATTTAAATTTTTTTTATTCAATTCTAAATGCTTCTAAAAGGCCATAAACACAAAATTTAATGCTCAATGCGCTTTTTCTTTTCTTTAATTTGCATATCAAAGTTCCTCTGTTAGACGTTGGCGTGAAAATGATTCATTCGGTTCGAATTGAATGTGACAAGATACCAAACATCTTGGCTTGAAATGCAGCAGCGGAAACCAGTTTTGCAAGTTTCTAGCAAATAGCACCAACCTTTACGAGATATGGCAATGGTCCACCAAATCAACGCCAACTATTTGGAAGAAACCTCACAATAGCCATAGAAAAGGAAGGACCTCTTGACGTCACAGATTTTGTTGAGTGTTTTGATCGTACTGGTTTTGGCTCGGTTTTGGGGCATTTTCTTTTCTTAATATTTAAATAAATAATTTTTGTAAAGAACTTTTATTGAAATATTTGGAATCAGAAAGAAATTCGTCATAAATATAAACTAATTTCACTCGTTATTAAAAAATGGGGGAATTTTCCATTGCAAAAGAAATGGATCTAACGATTTTTATCTAAACCCTCTAGTAATGCCTTATAAGGTGCTATAAATACAACCACCTCCGAAATTTTTGTAGAAATGCGAAAAAGTTGAAAAAAAGAATGACTCTAGGACAGAGATATTTTCCCTTGAGAATCACTCATCAATGACTTTTTTCTCTGTTTCACTTACAAGAAAGGATAATGTAACATTTATATTAAAAAAAAAAAAAAAAAAAAAAAAAAATTCTTTCGCAATGTCTGTATTAGGTTTCAAATTTTTAAATGGTAGAGATTTAATTTAAGACACATTTTAGCAATTTTTAGGAAGCTGAGAACTGAATGGTTTTAAAACTATGAAGGTTTATGAAACATTTGAATTTATTTTAAAGATAATTATACTTAAGGGAAGTTTGTGTCCAAAAATTAATAATTAATAGATTTTGAGTTTATCGTTGTTGTTCTCCCTTTTAAAAGGATACCTCATTTGTAATAGTACCTCAACTACAATAATTTTTAATAATTTTTCGAAGACAAAACCGGCAACTATTAGTGTAAGTAAAGTTGTTTTTTCTAAATGCGTTTTTCTCAAAACTATATATTTTTCATTATTCATGTACCTTTTTCTCAGAAATTGAGCAAACTATCTTCTTCAAATTTCTACCACATATTCCTTTCATGTATCTATATATACTGAAATTAGATTTTGTATCTTAAAAATTTCTTGTTTTGGCTTTTTTCGCCAAAAAAACTTGTGATTTTTAAAAAAAGTTTGAGTGACCGTCACGAAAATTCATTTAAAAAAAAATGTAAATGAATTGCAATTAAAGCTGACTTCAGTAGAATAGAAAGTATCTGCTAAATGCACTGAAAATTAGTTAGTCTTCTATGTAAAATACTTTCTGAGAAAAAGGTACATGAAAAACACCAAATTAACATATACGTTGTTAGAGGCTACCAACTCTCCTTAATCATGTGAATTAAGTAGAATAAATGATGGAGAAATTATATAATTACTATATTGTAAATTTTTTAGGTCAGTAATTATGGACTAATCATAATTTGAGATAAATACATCAATTTGTTTTCAGCTTATTATCATTATTTTTTTTAAATAAAATAAATATTTTTGTATAACTACTATTTTTGTAGAATGGAAAACATAATTTGGTTTCATACTTAACTTAAAACTTGTACTCAAAATAAAGTTAATTTCATGAAATATTGATAGAAGGAATATTTAAGTCTTGCAATAAAATATAAAAAAATAAATTATTTAAGGACATCAAATTTTAGTTATGGAGATTATAATGACATGAGTGGACATGACATTTCACCATATTTTAGCAATCATATTGTATAGAATTATAACATTTTTAAAAACAATTATATATTTAAAACATACATTCATCCCACTAAAGAATAAAAGACTATAGAATTTATTATGATTAATTAAGATAAAGATTGAAAAACAGCAATAAAGTATTTTACTAACAATGAGCTTCAGCAATCCTTAGCTATATAAAGGTATTTCAAAGCGGTATTATTATTCCAAGCCCAACTTTAAAATGGCTGTTTCTCCCAATGCATGTTATCTGAATCAGTGATGTAATTCAGTGGTCAATAAAGAACAAATAAACTATTGGATGGTTATGACCCAAATTGTTAGTGAGAAGTTAAAAAAAAATAATAAAAAAATAAATAAAATAAAATAAAAAATAACAGTGCATTTTTTTTTAAATGCTTATTAAAGGATGGGGTCTATATTTTTGTAATTAAAATATATATATTTAATAAAAATGATATTTCAAAATATGCATTAAATTTTATGCAGTATCTATTGACCTTGAAAGATAAAAGTGGTGAAAAGGGACAGTGAATGGGTAACGATATAACAATATTTCAAAATTGTCTGGTTTAAAAAAAAAAAAAAAAAAAAAAAAAAAAAAAAAAAACACACACAACGAAAGTTGAAAAACTAATTAAAATGCATTTCACGTGTTTATTGACAGCTACTAAGTCATTATTCAAAATATTTATTCTTGAAAATGCTTTCTTATGGGATTTTTAGACATTCGACATCAAATCGCATTTTTTTTTTATGAGAAAGTCTCCCTTATTTTTATTGGTTTTACTACTGAAATATTATCTAATGAACCCATGAACTAAAGTTGAAATTCCCCAAAAATTGATAACCTTAACAGTTATTTATTAATTAAATTTTTTGGAGGATACCAAATATCTAATACAACGCTCACTGCACAGGGAAGTCAACTTACAACTGAAAGTTAATCGAGCATTGGTACAGACCAAACGGTATAGTGGTTAGCGTGCTAGCCTCTAGTCCGCGAGGTTGCGGGTTCGAGTCCCATTTTAGGCATGGGTGTTTGTAAATGTATGTTGGCTTGTCTAATGACGAATGTTTCGGCGCATTATAGCCCTCGTGTTGCTGACGGCGCCAGATAATCTGAAAACAACCAATCGGGCCTTGGTATTTCATTTTTATGTTATCGTTCTTAATCATCTCAGAGACCATACTCAGTTTTGCCAATTACCTCGGGAGGATCTTACCTCACTATATTTCCCCTTCTCCTATGCATCCAAAATTTAACCTCTTCGTCGTCAAGTGGTCAGGGTAGCCCGAACTCAAGTAGTAAAATAATAGTTAACCAGTTTTCTGAGATACTACCTTTGTTATGGAGCGGAAACCATAACCATGAGTTAGTCACCTTTACAGAAGAAATAGACAATAATCAGAACACATAATTCTGAAGCAAGTTTAATCCTTTTATTGAGTTAATTTCAATTATTTAACTCATTCTTC
Organism: Linyphia triangularis; assembly: GCA_963978545.1. Classification (NCBI taxonomy): domain Eukaryota; kingdom Metazoa; phylum Arthropoda; class Arachnida; order Araneae; family Linyphiidae; genus Linyphia; species Linyphia triangularis. The sequence goes on from OZ021722.1 coordinate 91,886,011, forward strand.
GATTAATTGATCACTTGTTAATTTTGTTGCTAGATTTATTCATTGCTCAATGTTGTAAAATAAGATTTCAGAGATGAATGGAAACAAAACTGAATTAGAATAATGGTATTTGAAAAAATAAAAGAAGAGTAGTTTATTAATTATTTAAAACTTATCTTTTTAGTCAAATGTAATCAAGGATGTTCAGTATGAATGTAAAGAACTATCTGGTTATAAAAAATACCCTTCGTCCTTTATATCTCATTCCCTGACTTATAAATAACTGTTACCAACATTTTTCAGGAGCAACATTTGAACTAAATTTAAAAAATATATTAGCTTGATATTTGCAATTGTATAAAGAAATTTAACGATTATTAAAAAGAGTATTTTTTTCAAATCATCAATCATACTTTTTAGTTTTTTTATAGCTATAGGGAGGTCTTTAAAGGGGAAGTTATTTTAATACGCATCTATACCATCAAACGCAATTGACGTTGCCACTATTCCTTTTTGAAATTAAAGTTTGCAAATCGGGGAAGCAAACACCTGTAATGTCATGCATGCTAGCTAAGCAATTTCCTTTGAGCCGCGATATTATGGAGTATTAACAGAATTTAAAAACAAAACTGAGCACTTCAAATTTATTAAAACAAATGTGCCTTCCATTTTACAGTTATCGACTTCATTGCTTCTTTCTTGTACGTACCAGAAATCCTTCTTATACTATATAAGCAGAGTTGGGAAAAAATAAGTTTGCTGCATTTCACAAATTTTACATTCCAAAGGTTTATTGGAAATTTTCTATCCAGATAACGAAAGAGATAATAAAATTTAATCATTGTTTTAATTTCTAGATTGATCGAAGTGTGATTGCGTTTCATAATGTCCACAAATAACATGCAATTTGTTCTAAATTTAAAATTGATCTGATTAATTTTGCTGTACAAAAAATTAAAAAAAAATATTGCTATAAAATAGTTATAATTTATCGCACTTAAATTTATTGTAGATTATACAATGTTGCCCAGTGATTGGATGGTAGATTGAAAAAATATTTGTTTCTACCTATTCATATCGAGTATTTATTTTCAACTTCTGATTACTATAATCTAGGATCCTTAAATTTTTTGTGTAACAGAAATACGTGATGACAATGGTTTATATTGCAGCCATTAAACAATGAGTAAGTCTTAAAGCATTACTAATTATTTTCATTTAAAAATGAAATATTTATAACTGAAAAATTTCAAACGAAATAATGTAAATGTACAAAACATCAAACATTTATTTGAATAATATTACCACCAAGAAAAATAAAATGGAGAAACTAAAGCATTTGAACTTCCGGGAAATCTAAAACGGAATTGTAAATAAATTCTTTTCAAAATTAAAAGAAACCCTATCTCTTACCAAAACATCCCGTTCTGGATCCGAGCACAAACCGTAAAACTGCCATCACCCTTAGAAGAGATACCGCGCATCCAGGGGGCAGTCCTTTCTCCCCCACCGCGAAAAACTCTCACTTCTTCACCACTACTCATCGGCATCGCATCTCCGAGCGAAGCACCGACTACTACCGAATCGATGCGGACACCCCCGACCCACGATTCCCGGCCTCATCGCCGACTCCGACACAACAACTCACGAAACAGTGGTCTGACGGACTACACAGACCTGTTGGAATGCTTCCGCAACCAACAACAGGACTGCGACCACCTATATGTAAATGAAAGCCAAGACCCGTTACAAACAATGGATGGCATTAACGGGTCCTTTGTCGTCACACCAACTGTGCAGTCAATAGACGAGATAGACCTCAGAGAACTATACCGAGTCGTCGTACCTGTGATGCTTACTGTATGCATACTGTCGCTCGTTTTTAATCTGGTGATACTCTTCAGCGTAAAGTGGGTCAGAAAATCGTTGTCGCCGACGTTGTTGCTGAGTCTGTCGCTTGCTGTTGCCGATGCATACGCATCTATGGTCATTGGAGTTGGTTTGATTGTCAACAGTCTGTTGCCCATTGTGTATGGTCTGGATATGGGACCATTCAGCAACTGCTACGTTCTTGTATTGGAGGCTTTCAGATTAGGTGGAATGGTGGTGGCAGTATTCCACTTGCTTGCGTTGGCCATCAACCATTACATTGGGATATTAAGACCATTGCACTACGCTGCAACCGTCACGAGAGGGAAAGTGGCTTGGGCTATCGCAGCCATGTGGGCACTGCCTGTTGTATTCTTTCTGGCTTACTTTTCACTCGTTCCCAACGATGGCTTCAGGTCTTCGTACTGTTCTAACTACGATTTCCTTCTACGGATACCTTTTCGTCTGACGGTGTCAATGTTATTCTTTGTCCCTTTGATCCTCATGTCTGTCATGTACGTCCATATGTTTGTGGTAGTGAAGAGGCATCAGAGAGGGGTCTTGCAACTTCCATCTGGAAGACAGCTGCATAAAAGCGTGAAGGCTATCATCACGACGTTGCTGATCTTGGGGACTTACGTCGTGGGGTGGATGCCAGCTGTTTTATTCTTCATACTGACATGTCTGGACTGTCCAGTACCCATCATCCAGATCCAGCTGTGGCTGAGAGTACACGTGGCGATCTTCATCAATTCGATGATCGTTATCAAGAGTTTTCTGGACCCTATTATCTACGTTGTGAGGATGCCCGAGATTAAAGGTGCGATGAGTGCCATATACAGGACACGATGCGGCATAATTGCTGATGAACTTGCTGACCATCACATTCACTACAAGTCAGAAATTAATCGTCTCACCTTTCTGGAGGCATCCAGGAAAAGTAAAGCAGAGGCAAAAGAGAATGGTTGCAATGGAGGGCAAATACAAGACGCCTAATTTTATGATTAAAAAGTGAGTATCATTCAAAATTACTTGAATTCCCAAAATTACTTGACTTCTATGTAATGGAAATAATTGACAATTGTACACTTTATGTAGTTTAAAGTCTTCTTATCTAGTAAGTAAGTTTTAGGAAATTTAATATGCTTGATATAACGTATTTTTGTGATTATCTAGCAAACATACGATATCAATGAATATCAAACTACCTGAGAAGTTAATGAATTAGTTAAATAAATTGTGTCTTTATTTTATATCGAAACATTATACTAGGATGGATATTAACTATCATACTTTGAAAAAAATCATGAAATTTTTTTATCTTTCGAATATCTCAAAAGAATATACACATTTGAATTAAAAATTGTTACTATCATTTTAAATAAGAAGTTACATTGATTACTTTTGCTACACACTATTAAATTATGTACAACTTATACATCTTTTAAAGTATGTACAACTTGTAATATTACTTTTAAAGTATAAGTTATATCACTTTAAGTTTACAAAACTTATATAATTTTTTTAAGTGTACACAACTAATGTAAAAAATAGAGTGAAATTAAAATCCTTGCATTTAAGGGTAACCTCAATTTGACATAATACAATTAAACTACTTCATATGGTTAGATATTTATTCAAAATATCTGAATATTTAATTTTAAAACTTAACGTTATTGTAACATATTTATGCATAATAAAGAATGAAATTAAACAAAAGACATTCATTAACTAATTTACACAAGAAATAAAGTATATTAAAAAATTTTATTAAAGGGATATTTGTGAATATCTTTTTGTTTTTTAAAACAATTACCAATGTTATAGTTCGTAAAAAATTCACATTAATCAAATAAATTTTGAGAACACATTTTAAATTACTAGAAAAAAATTATTTCAAAATCTTGCCATATATTTAATATATAATACTTGTGTATTTTAAAACAAGTGGAGAAATTTTAAATTATTTATAGAGAAAACCCAAATTAAATATTCATACAAATGTGCATTAAAAAACATTATCTTCTTTCACTTGAAAACAGCGTCATTCAAATTTTTCCTTTTATACATTTAAGTAAAATTTAATTAAGTTTTAGTAAAATAAGACTTTCAAGTAAACTTGAAAGTCTTATTTTAGTCATCTTTTTGGGTAATTAAATTGTTAGTCAAACGTTATCTCAGTAAACTAGAAGAATATGGATGATTTTGAAGTTTTACATCTTAAACTAATTTAGTTCCAAGAAAATAAGATTAATATTTGAATCCCTGCAATTTATATCTATACATGCATTCCAATTTCAGTAAGCTAATGAAATTAAAGTCTATGTCAACTTTTATCTTTAAAGAGTTTTAGAATAATACTAAGTATAAAAACTGACAGCGTTAAAAAATTATTAATAAGTATTTCAATAGAGTTATTTCGTTCTCGAATATTTTTGTCAAGTAATGCCGCAAACTGAATATTTTACGACAAATAATAAATAGAAAACTAATAAATAGTTGAAAGCACTAAGATTTTAAGGGAATAAAGCATAGTTTGATATATGCAGATAAAACTAATCTAGCAGCACTTTTAGCACAACAATAAGCGCATTGATAACAATTGCTTAAAATAGATAAATTTCGTAAAAAACTACGACCTATGAATTTTTGATAAATTTAATGAGTGACCTCGGCTTCTTTAACTAGATGTTATATAATTATGATTTTCGTTACATCGATGCTAAAAGTAATATTGGATTATTGATTTAGACTTATATTGCACATTGAAAGGTGTCTATGTGCCTATTAAATTAAATGAAAGAAAACTTGTAACTTTAATATCGATTAAATAAACTAACAAGCATCTATTTAAAATTGATATGTACGTCATGTGTATTGATTTCCAATTTCCTTATTGGATTTTATTAATATTAGATTTGAACCTAAGTTAATTGGTTTTGTTTTATACATTTTTATTAATTATTTAAGCACATACATTTATTTAATACTGATATACTTTGAATAAAAAAACTAGTGAACAATAATTATAACATTGGAGTTATAAAATCAGTATGATTAAACTTTATTGTATCGACTCTATTTTGTGATGCTAAAAATTTACACTCAAAATGTTTAAAAATATACATTGTGAGAAACGTATGTATTTGTTTTGCAGTTAATTTATTATAGTTATTTTTGTATGATTTTTTTTTATATATATAACCTTAATATTGAAACAAACTTTATTCTCTCCTGCAAGTTATTTCTTATTAGTTGTATATTAATAACGACAAAAAATCCAAATTACTTTTTAAATTAATATTTTGATGCTTCCATTTTTATTGACGTACATTAAATTAATTGGTGATGCTAAATACAACTTTGCGTGATGCCAGTTTTTCTTGGGATTGAATACCAAGCATAGTTTCTAGAAGTTTTTCATTAATGCATTATTGATCACTTTTAGCACTATAATCAATCATAAAAAGCTATTCCAACTTGTAAACAACATATTTTTGCACGCAAACAAATAAAAAAATATCCATATCCATATTGAAAGTACTTTATAGATAAAAGAAATTTTAATAAAGGTTTTCAAAATTAGTTTCGATAACAGTTGTTTGATAAATTTTACTTACAACCTGACAACCTATTAACAGTTTAGAAAAATGTGTTTAAATTTATCAGTATTATAAGAAAGATTTAATTTTAGTCTGTAGAAATTACTTTTATGCCATAGTCGTTATTATGTACTTATTTGCTTCCCTAATATTCCTTTTTATTACAAAAAAACAACCGTTCACCGCTTTAAAAAAATTATTGGAACCTGAATAAATTCTGAAAATCAGTTCGCATCACTTCATATTATAACTCGAAGATATTTTTAAGTGGTTAGGAACAGGACAAGTTCTTCGTATTCTTACTCAAACCATTAAAGTTACTGTGAGAATCTACTCAATATTACTGAATTCTTTAATTAGCACTATATTACAATGTTTGGAGTTTCACTCGAAACTCTTCAAATCAGGCCTTTAAGGTTTTGTTTAGTTTATGAATATTTATTGAATTCATATTTAATACTGATTACTGGAGTGTTTAGAGATTTTGTTTCTCGTATCAAAAATTTCTACTTATAGTTTCTTCTTCCAGATGCAAATTTCCGCCGCAGTAGTAGACGAAATTAGTTTTTCAATAACTATTTTTTAATTCCAAAAATTTTTATGCCCTGCTGTTCAACAATTAAGAAGAATGAACACACTTGGATCTTGCAATTTCGATTGCAATTCTTTCTTGTAACCTGTTCATGTCGATTAGCTCCATAATTCAGATTTGTTTTTCCTTTCCTAGCTTACTTCCGTATATCTGATGTTTCTTACATAGAAATAAATGTACAGTTTTTAAAACAGTGTTTTTTTTTGTAAGTTGCACACGGGTTTAAAATCAAATTTTGAAGAGCTGAATTTCCTACTCGACTATTTTCGAATAATCCAATTTAAATTGTTCGCTAATAAGCTCTGTTTAGTTACAAATTTTCTTTTGGGTGTAATCAGTCTAATTTTTTTGAGGGGAAAGGCGGGAGGGGGTACTTTATACCTTTAAGACGCAGTGTAGGATACAGTATGACGATATTTATTAACACAATATAAACGCTATCGTGTAATTATCAAAAGAAAAACATATACAGTGAAACACTGTTGATGTGTGAAAAGAGCAAACTATTTACTTCTTTTCCGGAGAAATAAAATTGTTGTTGGTAGTTATATACTATCAAACCTTCATATTTATGTGCACAAAGCTCATATATAGTACGCATATCATATATATGCTTATAACTCATGTGTCTTCAGTTGTACGTATGCATACCATTTGTCTCCGCATGTAGGTGTATATATAGCGCAAATTATCTGCATATATATGTTATAATCTTATTTGTCTCCATATGTATATAGGTCAATCCGTCCATATGCAATTACAAGCATTAATCTGTAACCCAGGTAGCTCATCAGTATAATCCCCATAGGCAATCAGAACTTGGCAGGCTAGAGTTATATAGGATTAATTTCATTTGATTTTGTTCAGCTACTTTGCATCTATGAAAGCTACTTTGCATCTACATGCACTGAATTGAGTTTTATAAAAATTCTAGCCTGCCAAGTATCGATTACCTATGAGGATTCCCCTTAATAATCCCAGTTTAGTTCATTGTGTACAAGTACTCCAAAGAAACTAAATGCGGCCACTTGGCGGCAAACATTAGATTTCACAACTTTTTCTGACTGATTATTTTACTTGGTGGGCTTCTTTCACAATGTCTAGTTGTTTTTTGGGAGAAATCAATTCTTTTTGTTGCGTTTGTTATATTCTAAATGAGTAAGATACGGTCAGGGGATACTTTAGTGTGAATAATCATATCGTCGTTCTAAGAAAAAAAATGGCGCAAGCGACAACACCATTAGATTCACATACTACACTTTGAATTGTTAGTGACTATAAATATCATGTTTAAATATTGTAGAGAGATTTAGGTTTGCAAGGCAAAGTTTCTTTTAAGAAGAAATCTCCCTTACCACAACAAGTAAAACAATTTCATAATCAAAAATATGTATCTATTATAACTTGGGCACAGAAATATGCAATTACATACTAAAAAATAAGTTATTATACAAAGTAAAATATACAAACAAATTACATGCTTTTATGCAAAATTGAGGATTACCAGCTTTTACAAAAGAATAAATACATAAAAAATGCATCTTAAAGCAACTTTCGCTTTAAGTTTGAAATATAAGACTTCTTATTATTTTAAGAATATTGCAGCAAGACTTAATGGTGGAGTCGTTAAGATATCAGACTAGAGATGAGAAGATGCGTCACATAGGACTCGGCGGCGGAACACTGCCGCTTTCCTAGACATTAGAAACAGAGGTTCTGGAAGATTGGCCAGTTCTGGCCGAAACTCGAGCATTGTTCCAAAATTCACGTTTCTTTTTCTTGTAAATAAACAAGTCAAAAACATCACAAAACATTTTTTTTTTTACTCTCCATCCTATTTCATAATTAAATACTTCAGTTTTAAAACTGTGCATTAACATTTCAAAGCTTCAGTCATATTTACCAAGCATTGGGCGAAATTGCCCAATACTGAAACAACGGCATTTTTATAACATCCACATCGGCATAGTTTTGGCCAGCGTAGTTGTGCTACTAGGGAATGAATCTAAAAAATATATATTAAATAAAAATCACGAATTTCGTCCATCAAAATGACGATAGCTGTATTTTTTTTTTTTATATATATATCTCACCTTAACATTAAGTGCACTAGGTGCTAACACGAGAAGTTAGAAAATTTCGATAAATCCCCATAATGACGTAGTCATCTTACGATCAATTTCGTTAATGGTGCCCAACTCGTAAACGCCATCAAACGAAAGTAATTCTAGGTTTGAAGTAAAAGAGATTATGATCATTTCCTAACTTTGTTTCGCAGTTTAACGTCAATATTTTTGTGTTTATAACGTCAGTAGTGCTTCTAAAATATTAGTGAAAGAGAAATTTTGATAGGAACGACTTCCTAACGTTGTTCATTAAATTTAATGTCCATAAATCAAACTATTCATGTGGCCCGACGTTGCTTAGATTGCAACAACTACTAAACCTATCCGAATAAGTTGTAATTATTACATGTGGTTTTTGTAATATAACGTTTAATTAAATTAAAAAAAAAAAAATATCCGTTTTTCGTATGTCTAGATTTACATAAACTAACAGCACTATACGTGGATAAATTATTATTATCTAGCTACAAAGTATGTTGTTTAAATTTCATAAACTTAAAACTGTCTTCTTAAAAGAATTAATAACCACAATAATTAACTGAATAAACTCTTTTTCTTTACGTTTATTTTTAACTAAATAAAATGCCACACTATAAGCGAAATTCGTATTTGTTTTAAATGTGATAGGTCACGGTAACTTTAAAAAATACCTCAACAGATTCAATTTAAGTTTGAATGGGGCTCCCGATAGCCTAGGCGGTAGAGTATCGAGCTCGTAACCAGAGGGTTGCGGGTTCTGTCCTCGGGCCGCCAAATATCGGTGTGTACCTAATGGGGGCTGGTGCATATTAAATCTGTCGTGGCCTCAATGTCCTCTCGTTGGTGTGGTGGGGTCGGAGAGAGGGGTTTGCACTAGAAGATTTCGATCTCGTAGATGCTCAAAATTACGAGACATATTTGGCTGTGTTAAGCACTTTATAAGTGGCAGAAATAGACAGTCGGTGGTTTCAAAACAAAACAAAACAAAAGTTTGAATGCCATGTGCGACTGCAGTGTCGGAGGTGATGAGGACCTCGAGCACATTATATTTTTTTGTTCAAAATTTGCCTCACAGAGGAATCTCCTTAAATTAGATTTGAAGAAATTAAACAATAACTGACCTCCAGCTCTTAACAGCTTAATTTCTAGTAAAAGTTCATTTGCTCTTTTTATTAAATATATTGAAGATACCGATAAAAGTACCTAATTTTCCAATAATAGATGATTCTTATAGAGGACAATAATTGAAGACACATTTTGATTTTTGTTTGTACATTGTATCGTCACATAGATATTGTTTTTGTATTTTTTTTAACTAATGTTTTCTACTTACTTCTATAAGCTCTGTGTGATACCTAGTGGTACATGGGAGTTCTCACCAATTTTCAAAATTAGTTTTAAAAGTTGCCAACAGATGGTGCTGATGACTAGGAAAATTCAAAATAACCACCGTTTACAGCAACAACGTGGCGCAGTCTAAGGACAAAATTCGCAGACGCCCGTGAGAACATTTCATTTGGAATGTTCTGACAAGTGGCAGAAATGCAGTGTAGAGAATAGCAGCGCCATCTGTTGGCAACTTTTGTAACTAATTTTGAAAATTGGTGAAAATAAATTCTCTGGTAGTTAAAGCATAATGAAGCAAACTTCATATTTCTATCGTCTTCCGTTTTGTTTTAATTGATTTTTCAAATCGTCGGTCATTTGTAGGACACCCTGTATATATGTCATTAATATTTTCATTATTGTTGCAAAAGCGCTAAGTGTAACGTATAATTTAACGTAAACACAAACAAATGAAGCACTACATACTGCGCAAAAATGCATAAAAACAAACCAATCCTAGACGTAAGCTAAAAGGGTTCTGCTTCTAAAATATTCTATTTTAGGAAAATATATTTTCTCCTTTTATTTTCTTGGAAGAATCTGGACCTTCTAAATTGAGAGTAAATAAGGAATGATGGTAGATGGGGATCACAATAAACTGCGATCTTAACGAGAAAGCATTAGAAGAAGTTAGGAGTGAAGCAGTTTCTAGAATAAACAGAATAATTCGAAATTACGAGAACTTGGAACTAGTTTCATGAATCTTACGCAATTTCTAGATATGTTTTGAAAACATGTTATTATACGTAGTGCTGACTAACTTATTTATACTAAAACTGTATTTTCTAGAGGAGTAATTTTTAATTCTAGTTTTGTTTGTGGTGCATATATAAAGTTTAATAAAGTTTCCCCAGATACCATTTTGACAGCATGTTTTAAGTCACCGTGAGACATCGATCTCACAACTTGTTGAATGCGTTACGTTTAGCATGTTATATTAAAAATGCAGGGTGTTCCAAAAATGACTGAGACATTTGAAAAATGAATTGAAAAGAACCGAAAGTCAGTAGAAATGAATCGTTTGCTTCATTCTACTTTGGAACCTAGGGATTTTTATTCCTCCAATTTTCAAATATAATTATAAAGTTCAACAGATGGCGCTATAAGATGAAAACAATAAATAAATCGGTGGGAACATATTCCAAAACTACAAAATGATGTTATCAAATTAACTACCATTTCCAGCAACAACGTGGCACAATTGAAACATCGTTTTGTAGTTTTTGCAACAGGTTAAATTTTTTTAGTTGTTTAATTCAACAGCGCCATCTGTTGATGTTTTTGAAAGTTGATGGGATAAAATGTCCTGGTTCTCCGAGTAGAATGTAACAAACGATATATTTCTACCGTTTCTTTTCTTTTTTATTTTAAATTCATATTTCAAATGAGTCAGTCATTTTTAGGACACCTTAATATGTATATCATCAAGACTGTAATTGTTTGGTTAGATATTATAGCTAAAAACTCTAAGCTAAGATGTTCTTTTCCGGAATTTACACTTACACATGGTTTTATTGGAATAATCTGTTTATTAATTTTTTTCAGGAATGTTCGTGTTATTAACAGTAAATTCGTACTATATATGGAATATGTTCAGTTTCAATAACTAGCTTTAAAAATCATGCGGGTAATATTTTTTTTATTCTTCTATCTGAGTGTAGTAACTAGTGCAATTAGAAACATATTTCTTACAAGAATTTTGTTCAAGAAGTTTATAGAATATCCTAT